>CM043701.1:25062316-25662316 GCA_023935145.1 Bretschneidera sinensis
AGGTTCTATCTGTGACAATTAAACTATATAATTGCAAACATTTCTAATAGTGGAACGAGTTCTTACCCCTTGTGAAGGATCACCAATCACTTGATCAATCGGGTGATAATTTACATGCCTCCAATCTTTGGGAAGACTATCCTCTTGTCGACTTGTAGATGGTTGGTCCAATTTGAGAGTTTCCATCTCTTCAGTTGTTTGAGGTGGACTTTCCTTTAGGTCAACGATGGGGGTACGTGTTTTCGTTATTGGAATAAAATCTACATCATCATTGAAAGAAACTTCTCTACTACTGTAATACCCGAAATTGTAAAGTAAGGGTAAAGAATTAATTTAATAAATATGACATGAAATTAAAATAATATAATTATGCAAAGGATATAGAATTGAATAAAATAATTCGTTTGAAAAAAAAACACATGGAGACATAGTTACAAAGAAAATGAAAATGAAAAAAAAATAAAAAAAATTTGTTTTAAAAAAAAAACAATTTAGTGAACAGTAGAAGGAAGAAGGCAAAAAAAAAAAAAAAAATACCAAACCGTGCAACACCTGGAAGTCCATGTGTTGCAAGTTTAAAAGTGGAGAGCTGCATGTTAGGAAGCTGTGCGTATTGCACAGCGAGAAGCGGTAGGCACCGCTTAAAAAATTTGCCTATAAATTTATTCTTACCGAGTTTTCGTTTGGTTTTCTTTTAATTTCTCTATTTCTTTAAACGCTTGAGGACCCAAAGAAATGTTGAAAGGATCAAATTTTGAATGGGTTTATTGCGGAATTTCATAGAGAATCATGAGAAGCTATCAGAAAAATAGAAAGTAATAATATAATGTTTATTTTTAAATTTTTGACATTTATGAAGTTTTCCTGAATTCAAAGTGGAAATTTTCAAAGTGTGTGGTTTATAACGAATTGACGAATAAATTATAAATTTAATATAAATACGATGTTAGGTGTTGACGATCTACAATTGGGAGAAATTTTTGAGAGAAATGGGAAATGCAAGGAGGTGATCCACGGATAGCTTTAAGAGCTATGTAGTGAGTTGGATTTACTTTAAGTAATCTAAATAAAAATGAAAAATCTAGGGATAATATTAAAATAAATTATTAGCTTATGTTTTGGTGATAGATAAAGATTTGGTTGATAGATATGATATGAATATTGGACATGTAGAATAGTATTATGTGAAAAGAGATATTTTTGGAATAATAAGTTGATTTAATAATAAAAGCGATAAGTGAAATTCTTGATAAGTTATGGTTGATGTTTTGATACGAATTTTGAGGAGATGAATTTTAGTGGATCTTGACCAATTTTGATGGATGTTTTGATGTGATTTGAGACGAAATTTAGTGGATCTTGGCAAACTTTAATGGATTATTTGATGTGATTTGGGATGGGAGGAATTTAGTGGAATTTTGGTTATATAAATTTGAGAATAATCAGGATAGCCAATTTAAGTGTTTTTAATTTATGTTGTTTTTATATTACTATTAATATGCATATTTCATATTATTGTTCATACACATATGCATTAAATAAGATAACTGAAAGAACCGAGAAGGGGCTGGTTTAATGGAATAACCGTGATAGTCGGTATATGCTGGAAATAAAAAGGACACTGTGACAGCCAATATATGCTGGAAATAAATTCCGTGACAGTCGGGATAAGCTGTAAAGAACCATGAATGGGCCGGTCTAAGAAAATAACAACCCGTCGACAGGTGGAAAGACATTCCCATCATAATCATTCATGCATAATATCTGATTTAATTATTGCTTGCATTATTGAAATGCTGATGTGTGGTGTGTGATTGTGAATTTAATTATAGATGGATGATTTTCACAGAGAGATAATTATGGTGATAAGAACCATCTAAATGGTAGACCTTATGATGTGAACCTCATTATGAGGTAATTATGAGATAATTGATGGTTTTAAGGTGAACCAATATATAAGAGGAAGTGATTGATAGATAATGGATATGATGACAAGTGAAGTGATAGTGGAGTGCTAGTACCAAGTGTATGAGATATAAATTGATTTAAATATTAAAAGACTGTTTATACAAATGAGTACTTCTAGTAAAATTAATTCGCTGAGCTTGTGAAGCTCACCCCTCATTGTGCAATGATTTTCAGGTAGCAGGCATGACAAATAGTTTGGTGAGTTGAGGTTCAGACAAAATCATTTTCTGTAAGTCACGTACATGTCAACATCCTCAGACTAAAGAGAAAAGAAAACAAAAATTTATTTGTAAATATTCATGCATTTTTGTATCTAATGTTTAAAAGATCAGATTGATGTAACTCCCCTGTTGAGAGTTGATGAGTGATGTAAAATTTTCCATTAGTGTTATTTATTGTTATTGTTGTATATATGTGTGGTGCTGTGATTTTCAAAATATGATGACACCATCTCGGGGGTGGCCAACCCGGGATTAGTTGTTACAATTTTGGTATCAAAGCATTAGGTTTTATGATTCTGTAGACTGCATAAAAAGTAAGATAGTGAAAGATTAAAATAAATTATATTTTAATAGTCTAAAGATGTTGCGTGGACGCGCTAGAGCTAGAGTTAGAGTTGTTGATTTGAGAGAGCGTGGTAGGCTCCCAATATTTTTGACAAGTCGAGGTTGAATCTTAATCTGTAGTTCCTAGAAAGGAACGTGTTGACAATATGATTCATATTAGTAAAGGTGTGAGAGAATCTGAAGTTGAAAGAGATGAGCTAAGATAAGCTCTTACACATGCTTTTGAGAAAATGAATATAACAGATGATAGAGTTGGTAGCCTATAGCATAGACTTGATGAACTGGCTAGAGCAATGCCTGAGGTTGTTAATCTAGTAAGGATAGACGTTTAAAAAGGGAGAAAAGTGAGTTTACACATAAGACACATAGAGACTTTTTTGTTAGATATATTAAGTTGGATGCCTTGTTGTTTAAAGGATTTATAAATCCTTTTAAGCCTGAGTTTTGGGGAGAAACATGTAGAGATTATTTGGTATTTTACCAGTAGCTGTCAGGCAGATGGATGCATTTGCTTCATTTGAGTTAGAAGGAGAAGCTTTAGAATGATGAGAGGATATTCTTCCCAAGGTAAGTGCAGATATTGTTAGACTCTTAACCTGGATTAGGTTTAAGGAGATTTTTCTTGATAAATATTTTACTTAGACTTTTAGAGCCCAACAAGATAGAGATTTATCTTATTTGAGGTAAAATATGTCGAATATGACTCAATATGATAGCAGATTTGTGGCTTTGACAAGGGTGGTATAAAAAATGGTAGACCTAGAGGAGAAGAAGTGTAAGAGGTTCATAGATAAACTATGTTTAAAGATTTGATCAACACTATCTTACATGAGGCCTATGAATTATGTCAAGTTGGTGGATATAACACTTCATATTGAGAAAGATGTGATGGAAATTAAAGGTAGGAGGAATCGACGGAAGAAGTCTAGAAACCCAGAGGTGGTAACAATATGAATGTGCAGGGTGGGAGACCACTCAGAGGAGGCATTCCTTGTCAGAAAGAATTGAAGTACAGAGTCAGAGGCAAGCATAATCTGTTACTTCTATAGCTTAGAATACTATCAGCGGGACCCTTAGATTTGGGAGACAGGTTATGAGAACTGGGAGTCATGGCAAAGAAAGTAAGTATGCCACCAAAGGAAAGTGGTAATCTGATGAAGGATTGAGAGACAGAAGTTTACTATAGATATATTCAAATAAGATATTTATCTCAGAATTTTCCAAATTTGAAGTGCTTTATGTGTAGAAAAGGTGGACATATCAATGTTAGATGATATTAGTGCAACCCATTCTTTTACATCCAGTATTCATATAAATTCTATTGAAGTATGTATTAGTCCTTTGATGCAAATTATTTTTTAAAATTCCCACTAAAGATGGAGTGATAATCATAAATGATTACAAAGGTTGTGTGATTAGTATCAGTGATAGAGAATCTGAAGCTAATTTATTATCTTTGAATAGGATATAATCTCATATAATTATGAGAATAAATTGGTTGTCAACGTATTGCGCTTAGGTTGATTGTTCCAGAAAGAAGGTAACGTTTAAGGTATAGACATGGGAAGTTTAACTTTTAGGGAGAACATAAGATACTCTCAAACTATTTTAGTTTTGCTCTGACCACTAGGAGATGATTGAAGAAGGGTTGTGAGGAGCATTTGGTATACATAATGGATTCTAAAAAGGAAAATAGTAGTTAGAATAAATCTTAGTGGTGAAAGATTATTCTAATGTAATTCTTGATGAGTTGTCTAGGTTGCCTCCAAGTAGGGAGATTAAATTCTCTATTGATGTGATACCAGAATCATTACATATATTTAATAGCACCCTACAAAATGACACGAGCGGAATAGAGAAAGTTGAATGTAGTATTTAAAGATTTTTTGGATAAACAAGTTATTCAATTAAATTTGTTGCCATGAGGAGCCCACGTAGTGGTTGTGATGAAAGAAAGAGGGAAGATGAAATTGGGTATAGACTATAATAGTTGAATAAGAACAAATACATTTTTCCTAAGATAAATAAATTGTTTCAGCAGTGCAAGGAGTGAGAGTGTTTTCTAAGATAAACCTGAGATAATGTTATCACCAATTGAGGATAGAGAAAGGAGACGTGCCTAAGACTGCTTTTAGGACATGTTATGGTTATAAGCTTTTTGTGATGTCGTGTGAATTATCTAATGTTCCAGAAACATTCATGGACTGAAGAAAATGAGTGTTCAAACCATATCTTAATAAGTTTATAGTTGTATTTGACTTTTTGATATATTCTACGAAGAAAAAAATAAAATAAAATAACAGGTGAAACATTAGACAATGTGTTGGAGATTTTGAGGAGAGAGAAATTATATGCAAAGTTCTCTAAGTGTGAGTTCTGGTTAAGCGAAATATCTTCTTGGGGAATGTTGTGTCTAGAAATGGTATAACAATTGATCCACAAAAGATAGAGACAATGTTGAGTTGGGAAAGACCAACTAATATGACTGAGATTTTAATCTCTTAGGGTTAGCTGGTTATTATAGAAGATTCATACACAAATTTTTTCTATTATTGCAATACTATTGAATAGATTGACCAAGAAAGAAGTGAGAGTTGTATGGTCTGGGAGTGTGAGAAAAGTTTCTAATTATTAAAAGAGAAATTGACTACGGCTCCAATATTAGTACTTCCTTATGGTGATGAAGGATTGGTGGTATATAGTGATGCATCCCATCAAGAGTTTGGATGTGTGTTGATGCAACATGAGAAGGTAATGACATGTGTTTCTAGGTAATTGAGGAATCATTAGGGAAATTATCCTACCCATGATTTAGAGTTAACTGCCATAGGTTTGCTTTGCAGATTTGGAGACATTGTCTGCATGGAATCACTTGTGAAACATTTACTGATCACAAGAGTTTGACATACTTACCTACCTAGAGAGAGTTGAATTTGAGACAGAGAAAGTGTATGGAGTTGATTTGTGACTATGATTGTATAATTCACTATCATCTAGAAAAGGTAAATGTGGTAGTTAATGCATCGAGTAGAAAAGCTATAAGAAGATTAACTGCTATTGAGAGTCGTGATGTGAAATTGATGACAGATTTAAGAGAGATAAGAATGAAGTTGAATATCAGTGATAGAGGATCATGGTCAGCAAATATTGTGGTATAGTCATCCATAGTAAAATGCTTATTAGAAATGCTAGAGATGAAGAGATAGAGAAGATTGAGCAAGAAGTGCGTAGTAGAAAGCGACATAAGTTCAAAATTGAAATGATGATATTTTGGTATCGGAACATAGGATTTGTGTTCCCAATGATGTGGAATTAAGACAAAGATATGGAATGAAGCACATGATGATGTATATTCGATGCAGCCGAGTAATAATAAGATGTACAGAGGATTGAGATAGCATTACTGGTGGTTAGAATTAAAGAGGGATATAGCTTAATATAATTCTAGATGTTTGGTTTGTCAGCGAGTGAAGTAAGAGAACAAACATCTGGGAGGCTTACTATAGTCTCTTCTTGTGCCAGAATGACCATAAAAAAAATATGAGTATGGATTTTGTTTCTGGATTTTTCCATAACTAGAGAGATCACGATACAGTGTAAGTGATAGTAAATAGACTTTTTAAGTCATCTCAATTTCTTCCACTTAAAACTAATTGGAGTCCTAAAAATGTGGCCGAGCAGTATGTAGCTAAGATGGTGAGGTTGTATGGAGTACTATTGAGCATAGTGTCAAATAGAGATGCTATAGTTACATATTGGTTTTGGAGAGGCTTTTAGAAAGCCACAGGTATGCAGTTATAATTTAGTACAACTCTTCATCTTCAAACAGATGAGTAGACATAAAGAATTATTAAAATACTAAAAGATATATTGAGGGCAAATGTGAGGAGTTTTCAATAAGTTAGAATGCCTACTTGTCATTGATTGAATTTTTTATGATAATCAACATCAAACTAGTATAGGGATGGCACCCTTAAAGGTTTTATATGGTAGAAGGTTTAGAACTCTAGTTTGCTAGGAAGAAGTTGGAGAGAGAAAGATATGTAGCCTAAAAATGATAGACTTCACTACTGAGAGGATCAAACTAGTTAGGGAGAACCTCAGAGCAGCTCGGAATAGACAGAAAGGATATGCTGATAAAAGGAGACGACCTCTTGAGTTCCAAGTTGGTGATTGGGGATTTTTGAACATATCTCCATGAAAAGGTGTGTTGAGGATCAAAAAGAAAGGAAAGTCGAGTCTGAGATAAGTGAGACCCTATGAGGTTGTTGAAAAAGTTGGACTAGTTGTGAGTAGCATGAATTTGCATTCAGAATTAAAACATTTATATATTGTATTTTATGTTTCACTTTTAATAGAGCGTTTACATGATATTTCGAGCTAAGTTATAGAAATCAGAAAGTTTGGGCTTATATGTAAGTACCGAAGAGGATTTTAGACAAAAAGAACAAGTCTTGTATAATAAGTTTAAGTTCTGTGGTGGAATAATGATATTGAAGAGATGACGTGAAAGTGTGAGGCAACTGTGAAGAAATACTATTCAGAATTGTTTCTTGAGTAAAGTAAGGAAATTTCGGGGATGCAATTTTTGTTAGGTGGGTAGAATTGTAATACCCGAAATTGTAAAGTAAGGGTAAATAAGTAATTTAATAAATATAACATGAAATTAAAATAATATATTTATGTGAAGGATGTAGAATTGAATAAAATAATTCTTTTGAAAAAAAAGAACACGTAGAGACATGGTTACAAAGAAAATGAAAATGAAAAAAAAGAAAAATATTTGTTTTCAAAAAAACAATTTTGTGAACAGTAGAAGGAAGAAGGCAAAAAAAAAAAAAAAAGAAAACCAAATCCTGCAACACTTGGAAGTCCAGGTGTTGCTAGTTTGAAAGTCGAGAGCTGCATGTTAGGCAGCTGTGCGTAGTGCACAGTGAGAAGCGGTTGGCACCACTTAAATTTTTTTCCTATAAATTGATTCTTACCGAATTTTCGTTTGGTTTTCTTTTAAATTTTTTTATTTCTTTAAACACTTGGGGACCCAAAGAAATGTTGAAAGGACAAAATTTTGAAGGGATTTACTGCGGAATTTCATAAAAAATCATGAGAAGCTATTAGAAAAATCGAAGGTAATAACATAATGTTTATTTTTAAATTTTTGACATTTATGAAGTTTTCCTGAATTCCAAGTGAAAATTTTCAAAGTGTGTGGTTTATAATGAATTGAAGAATAAATTGTAAATTTAATATAAATACGATGTCAGGTGTTGACAATCTACAACCGGGGGAAATTTCTGAGAGAAACGGGAAATGCAAGGAGGTGATCCACGGGTAGCTTTAAGAGCTACGTAGTGAGTTGGATTTAGTTCAAGTAATCTAAATAAAAATGAAAAATCTAGGGATATCATTAAAATAAATTATTAGCTTATGTTTTGATGATAGATAAAGATTTGGCTGATAGATATGATATGAATATTGGACATGTAGAATAGTATTATGTGAAAAGAGATATTTTTGGAATAATAAGTTTATTTCGTAATAAAAGCGATAAGTGAAATTCTTGATGAGTTATGGTTGATGTTTTGATACAAATTTTGAGGAGATGAATTTTAATAGATCTTGACCAATTTTGATGGATGATTCGATTTGATTTGGGATGAAATTTAGTGGATCTTGGTAAACTTTAATGGATGATTTGATGTGATTTGGGATGAGAGGAATTTAGCGGAATTTTTGTTATATAAATTTGAGAATAATCAGGATAGCCAATTTAAGTGTTTTGAATTTATGTTGTTTTTATATTACTGCTAATATGAATATTTCATATTATTGTTCATATGCATATGCATTAAATAAGATACCCAAAAGAACCGGAAAATGGCTGGTCTAATGGAATAACCGTGACAGCTGGTATATGCTGGAAATAAAAGGGACACCGTGACAGTCGATATATGCTGGAAATAAATCTGTGACAGTCAGGATAAGCTATAAAGAACCGGGAAGGGGCTGGTCTAAGATAATAACAACCTGTCAACAGGTGGGAAGACGTTCCCATTATAATCATTCATGGATAGCATCTAATTTAATTATTGCTTGCATTATTGAAATGCTGATTTGTGGTGTGTGATTGTGAATTTAATTATAGATGGATGAGTTTCACAGAGAGACAGTTATGGTAATAGGAACCATCTAAATGGTAGACCTTATGATCTGAACCTCATTATGAGGTAATTATGAGATAATTAATGGTCTTAAGGTGAACCAATATATAAGAGGAAGTGATTGATAGATAATGGATATGATGACAAGTGAAGTGATAGTGGAGTGCTAGTATCAAGTGTATGAGATACAAATTGATTTAAATATTAAAAGATTGTTTATACAAATGAGTATTTCTAGTAATTCACTGAGCTTGTGAAGCTCACCCCTTATTGTGCAATGATTTTCAGGTAGCAGACATGACAAATAGTTTGGTGAGTTGAGGTTTAGACGAAATCATTTTCTGTAAGTCACGTACTTGTCAACATCCTCAGACTAAAGAGAAAAGAAAACAAAAATTTATTTGTAAATATTCATGCATTTTACGTTGTATGTAATGTTTAAAATATCAGATTGATGTAACTCCCCTATTGAGGGTTGATGAGTGATGTAAAATTTTCTGTTGGTGTTATTTATTGTTATTGTTGCATATATGTGCCGTGCTGAGATTTTCAAAATGTGATGACACTGTCTCGGGGGTGGCCAACCCGGGATGGGTCGTTACAACCACTAAATGGGTTAGACTCATCAAGAGTTACATGTACAGATTCTTCTACCACTAGAGTTCTCTTGTTGAAGACTCTATCAGCCTTGCTAGTTGTTGAATATCCTAAAAATATCCCTTAATCGGTCTTAGAGTGAAATTTACCCAAGTTAGTTTTATTGTTATTTAGGATGAAACATTTACAACAAAATGTACGAAAATAGGAGATATTAGGCTTTCTACCTTTCCATAATTCATACGGAGTTTTGTCAAGCATAGGCCTAATTAAAATTCTATTCAAGATATAGAAAGAAGTGTTTACTGCTTCAGCCCAAAAGTATTTTGGTAAACTATTTTCACAAAGCATTGTTCTTGCAAATTCTTCTAGAGCTCTATTATTCCTCTCAACAACTCCATTTTGTTGAGGAGTTCTATGAGCTAAAAAGTTGTGATCAATTCTATTTTCATCACAAAATTTTGAAAAACTTTGGCTTTCAATTTCTTTTCTATGGTCACTTCTAATGCTTGAGATACAAATTCCCTTTTCATTTTGAACTTTTTTGCAAAAGTTTTCAAATCCTTTGAAAGCTTCATCCTTATAAACAATAAAGATAACAAAGGTATATCTTGAATAGTCATCAACAATAACAAGAGCATATTGATGGCCACCTAGACTAATGGTACTTATTGGACCAAATAAGTCCATATACAAAAGTTCCAATGGTCTAGTAGTTGAGACTACATTATTTGATTTAAAAGAAATCCTAGATTGTTTTCCCATTTGACAAGCATCATATACTTTGTCTTTTTCAAAATTGATTTTAAGAAGTCCAATGACTAAGTCTTTTCTAGAAATGATTTTAAGCAAATTCATGTTCACATGACTAAGCCTTCTATGCCATAGCCATGGGTTTTCACTAAATGCGGGAAAACATTTTTTATTTTCGGAATGCAATGATTTTAAATCAACTATATAGACATTTTCATATCTATGGCCAACAAACTTGATCTTGTTACTCTTGATGTCTATAACTAGACAATGAGAGGTTTCAAATATGACTTTGTTACCTTTGTCACATAGTTGACTAATGCTTAGTAAATTTGGCTTAAGGCCTTGTACAAGCAATACATTATCTATGGTTGAGAAATCATTACCAACTTTTCCATGCCCGATGATCTTTATTTTTGTGTTGTCTCCAATGGTGACAAGACTACCATCTCTTAGAGTTAGTTCATTGAATACACTTTTATCACCGGTCATGTGCTTTGAGCATCCACTATCAAGGTACCAACAGTTACATTTCTCCTTGGTGTGGAGACATATCTACATCACACAAGGATACATAATGACATTTTTAGGTGCCCAAAATTTCTTGGGTCCTTTGGGGTTAGTCCTTGAAAATACGGTTCCTTTTGGGACCCATACTTTCTTAACAACATATGGTGATCTATAGACATGTTGATAATGCATAATCTTAGGACAATAGTTATTGAAATTTCTAGGATAACTTAGTTGTGCATGTCTATAATGCTTAGGATATGAGTTTCTAGGATACATGTTTCTTTTGTGAGGAATATGAATATACATGTCATTTCCAGAAAATGTATAAAGATGATTTCTAGGATACATGCTTGCATTTTCATGAGTATGCATATTATTTCTAGAATAACCATGATAGTAATTCCTAGGATATGCTTGTGCAGTGTGCAAGTTTTGATTATATATATTATTTCTAGGATGCACATGATGGTTATTCCTAGGATGTGTATAAGCATTTCTTGAATGAGCATACATATAAGCATGAGTATTTATAGGATGTTTCATTCTTGTATATGCATTAGAATTAGCATTTCTAAACTTGCTAACATTCATTGAGGGTATGTTTTTGACCTTACTAGTGATCTTTGAAGTAGAACTTCATTCACACATGATACTTTCATGAATAAGCTCTCTTTTGATTTTTGTTTGTCTAATGGAGAATATCCTAATCCTGATTTTTCTCCACTTAATCTTTGGCAAGAAATCACTTAATCAAGTTTTTCTTTCCCAAGCATGAGTCTAGATATTATACCATTCAATTCTAATATCTTCTTCTTTAAGTTTTCATTTTCATCTTTGAGGAAATCTTGAGAAGAATCATAAAGCAATGAAAATATTTTATCTTTTTCTTCTTTTAGACTTATCATCTCTTTAGAGAGAGATGACACCTTTTTCTTAATAATAGAGTTCCTAGAATCGAATTTCTTCAATTCTTCATGCATTTCATTTATGACTTCTATCAACTCTTCACTACTACTAACAGTGTTATTTTTTGAAGAGGGAGAAGATAATACCTCATTTTCATCATGGATTGCCATAAGACATAGGTTGGCAATTTCCTCATATCCGATTTCTTTATCCGAGGACTCTTTTTCTTCGTCATCACTCCAAGTGGTTGCTATCATAGCTGTCTTCTTGAAGCTCCTGTATGGTTTGCTTGTTACCATACAATCGGCCTTAATGTGACCGAGCTTCTTGCATCCATAGCACACAAGTGGTTCCCTTTTTGAAGTGGGATCCTTTGTGTAAGGTTTCTTGCTTTTCTTTAAGAACCTATGAAACCGTTTGGTGATTAAAGCCATCTCACCATCTTCTTCGCTACTTTCTGCTTCTTTTTCCGATTCCTCTTCTCTGTTGCATATAGAGGCTTTGAGAGTGATCATCTTTTTCTTCTTCTCATCATCATTGACAATGGGATTCATTTCTTCCATTTCACATGTCAACAATGACCCAAGAAGTGTCTTAACATCAAGTTTGTCGAGATCTTTGGCCTTCGTGATGACTGTCTTCTTTGCTTTCCAAGTGGGTGGCAAAGATCTTAAGAATTTTTTTGTTAGTTCAAACTCCTCAATGTTCCTACCAAGAAGCTTTAAACCATTAAAAATAGTTGTGAATTGTGAGTACATTTGAGAAATTGTTTTGTTAGAGGACATTCTAAAAGATTTATATTCAAATACTAGCATATAGATTTTTGATTTTTTTAACCTCACTAGTTCTTTCATATGTAACTTGCAATTTATCCCATATCTCCTTAGCCGAAACACGTGTAGAGATTTTATTGTATTCAAATATATCTAAAGCACAATGTAAAATACTTGTGGCTCTACTGTTAAGAGACATCATTCTACAATCCTCATCATTGTACTCAGTTTTGAGTTTAGGCATTGTATGATTGATTTCTCCAATAGTTATTTCTTTTGATGGAATTCTAGGTCCCTCTTCAATGACTCTCCATAGATTATAATCTTGTCATTCGACAAAGATTTTCATCCTGTTTTTCCAATAGTTATAGTTGGAGCCATTGAACAAAGGAGGCCTAGTGTAGGAGTGTCCCTCATAATAGCTATTTGCTGCCATCGGATCAACTCAAGGATATTAAGCCTAAAATTGAGAACGAGGCTCTGATACCAATTGTAGACTGAGATTTCAACCCAAGAGGGGGGGATGAATTGGATTTTTAAAAACTTTTACTAATCAATCACAAGTTTATAAAAACAGATAAACCAACAAGCATGTAAACAAGTAATGTGCCGTAAATGAAAGAATTTAAGGGATAGAGATGCAAACTCAGTTTATAGTGGTTTGGCAATATCGGATTCGTTCCGACCCTACGTACACTCTCTTCAAGGAACCTCTTTGAAGTAATTTACTAAGAAACTTAGTCGTGCAACTTCACAGGTGTCGCACAAACCTTACAATCAATCCCTTCTTCTTGGAAGCAAATCCCTTCCTCTCGGAATCTAATCCCTTCCTTTCGGAAGCTAATCCTTTTACAATAAATGTTGTAAATTAAATGGTAGAGAGACAATAATGAAAGCTTATACAACTAATAATATCTCTCTTTCAAGGTAAAGCTTGAAGAATGGCTTAATAATAAATATTTCAAAGCTTTTGTGTATCAATGAGTAAAAACTTGATTGAATGTGTAATCTCTATTTTTCAAATGCTCAATAGAGTAGGTTTATATAGCCTTGTATTGATATGGCCATTTTGTACTGACTTAGAATGTTTTGGTGCATTTTGTGCTGAATTCTCGCATCTCAACGGTCATGTTTTTTGAATTACTAGTCGACTAGATCTTAGTACCAATTGACTGGGTCAGGTGAAAAGTCTCACCTTTAATGTTATGACTGGTACCAGTCAACTAGGCAGGACTTACCAATCGACTGGGGACCTTCTGTCTAAAGTACCAGTCGACTGGGTTGTTTTTACCAGTTGACTGGTGACTGTTTGTTCAAAACTCCAGTCTTCTGGTGTAAGTACCTAGTCAACTGGGTTGCCTTTCAATCTAGTTTTTCATTCTTTGAAATTTTTTTGACTTTTAAACGTTAGTTTTTAAAATTCTTTTTCAGAAAGAGCTATTGGACAAGCTTGTTGCCTGAACCAGTGAGATTTACAACTTGATTCAATACCTTGTACCTATACTAGATCTTCTATCTTGACTTGGTGTTTGATTCAGGTTGAGTTGTTGCACCTTGATCCTTGGCTTTATGCTTTTATCGCTTAATACACTTAGATAGCACTATTAGTATAATAAGAGTTGCGTTTTGTCATCATTAAAATATAGGTGAGGGTCAACACAAGTGTTGAAAACCAAGCTCTTGTTACTAGCGAGAAGAGTGAATCAAAATTGTGGCATCTGCGATACGAGCATCTAAATATCAAAGGCTTGAAGCTATTAAGTCAGAGAGGTATGGTTCTTGGGCTACCTAAAATTAATTCTTTAGATAATTTATGTGAAGGTTGTGCATATGGAAAGTAGACTAGACAATATTTCCCTATTGGAAAGGCCTGGAAGGCTTCTAATTGTCTTGAATTAATTCATGTTGATTTATGTAGGCCTATGAAAACTGCATCATTTGGCGAAAGTAGGTATTTTCTATTATTCATGGATGATTACAGCTGTATAAGTTGGGTGTATTTTCTGAAATACAAGTCACAAACCTTTTAAAAATTCAGAAAATTCAAAGTGTTTGTTAAGAAATAAAGTGGGTGGCACATAAAGTCACTTCGAACTAATAGGGGTGGTGAGTTTTTATCTGGTGAACTTAAAATTTTTTTGTGAGGAAAATAGTATTCACAGGGAACTTACTGCTCCTTACACATTGGAGCAAAATGGCATGGTTGAATAGAAGAATGGAACTATTGTTGAGATGGCTAGAAATTTACTAAAGGCAAAAGACATTCCTAATCATTTTGGGTATAAGGAGTCGCCTCTGTTGTCTACTTATTAAATATTTCTCCTACCAAGGTTGTTCTCAATCAAACATAGTATGAAGCTTGGAAGGGTAAGAAGCCTTGGGTAAGCCACTTAAATTTTTTGTAGGTGTATTGCATATGCTTTGGTTAATTCACAAGCTAGTCATAAGCTTGATGGGAAGTCTGAAAAATATATTTTTATTGGTTATTGTTAACAATCCAAGGCATATCCCTTATATAACCCATTTAGTGGCAAAATGATTATTAGTAGAAATGTGGTGTTCAATTAAGATGCAAGCTAGATTTTACTTATAGCAAAGTGGACTCAACAGTCCAAATTTCAGTAGAAAAATGAAGTCTCTCTAACAAATGTAGAACCTGATTCAACATCCATAAATTCACTTACTTTTTCTCCTACTCCAAGTAGCAGCACTGCATCTTCCTCTTCTTAAGAGGAAACCACTCCAAGAAAATTTAGATCCTTAAAAGAGATTTATGAATCATGCACCTTTGCTTTATTTGTTTCTGATCCAACATGTTTTGGAGAAGCTGCATCAAAATAAGAATGGCGCAATACAATGACAAAAGAGATTGTGGTAATACAAAAAAATGAAACTTGGGAGTTAACGGACCTTCCAGAACATAAAAGAAAAGCCATTGAAAAAAAATGGGTGTTCAAAACTAAGTATCATGCCGATGGCAGTATACAAAGGCACAAGACTCGACTAGTAGTAAATGGGTATTCATAGCAGCAAGGTATTGATTTCGAAGAAACTTTTTCTCACATTGCTCTATTTGAACCAGTGAGAACTACTTTAGCCTTAACTACTAAACTTAAATGGACTGTTTATCAATTTGATGTTAAATTTGCATTTTTGAATGGAGAATTAGAGGAAGGAGGAGAAGGTGTACAAGTTAAAGAAAGCTATTTACAGGTTGAAGCAAGCTCCATGAGCATGGTATATTAAGATAGACGTTTTCTTTCATCAAAATGAATTTGAAAGAAGTGAAAACAAGCTCACTTTTTATCTAAAAAAGCAAGGTATAGATGACTTCCTTATAGTTTGTCTTTATGTTGATGATATGATATATATGGGGCCATCTCACTCTCTTATGGTAAAATTTAAAACTTGTATGATGAAGAGATTTGAAATGTCAGATTTGGGTTTGTTGCATTATTTTATTAGGCTGAAAATTAAGCAAACTGAAGATGGGATCTTTGTTTCTCAAAGAAAATATGTAAAAGATCTCCTAAAGAGGTTTAATATGCTGAATCGTAAGGCGACAACAACTCCAATGAATGCAAATGAAGAGTTGCAGCTTGAAGATGATACTAGAATGACAGATGCAAGAAATTTCAGAATTTTAGTTAGTAGTTTTATCTATTTAACACATACTCGGCTAGATATTGCATTCCATGTTGGTGTTGTTTCCAGGTTATGCATTTTCCCACAAAGCATCATCTTGGGGAAGCTAAATGAATCTCGTGTTACATTGCTAGAACAGTGGACTTTGGGAAATGGTATTGTTAAGTGTGTAACTTGAAATTAATCAGATTTATTGATAGTGATTGGGTAGGTTCCTTGGATGATATAAAAAGTACTTTGGAAAGCATTTTTAGTCGTTGTAGACACCAAATTTTGTTTAAAATTTTTTGAACAGACCACATGCGGGTTCCTATAACAAATCTTTGATCCTAATGTGCTTGGACATGTAAATGAGGAAGTTTGGATTTAATTAGAGAGTAGGAGCAACTGCAAGACCCTTTTGTTCAATCTATTTAATTCACTTTCAGTTTAAATCTACTGGGCCTTATTTGATTCAACTAATCCAAGACTGATAAGTGCTTAAATAGTCATATTTAAGCCCCTTAATTTACACTTGTTAGACTCTTTGTTTATATGTTTTAGTAGATTCTACTTCATTTTAGTGTTTTATATGTTTTCATAGGTCTTTGGAGAAAATAAGACATTTTGGAGCTCTAAGGAACAAAAAGTGAAGATCTGCAAACCAATAGAGGTGCGCTCGAGTGTACCTCTCTTGTGATCGAGTGCACAGGCACTCGTGCGCACACTTAGAAGGCTCGAGCACAGACCTATGTGATCAAGTGCACACACACTAGAGGCATCAGAGCCAGATTTGGAAAGAAGTCTCCGGACTTTAAATTGGAAATTAGGGTTTCGAGGCACCTTTAGAGCCCTATATATAGTTTTTTAAAACATAGAAAACACACACTTTTGGATTGAGCTTAAAGTTGTAAGCTTTGGAGAGGAATTGATGACTCATCTCCTCAGTATTCTTCAGGTTTTATTTTTCTATTCTAGTTTAGTTATGGTTAGGATGTTTAGTTTACTTAGCATGTGTAACTAACTTCCTAATAGGGCTCGATTGAAGCCCTAATTTTGCTTTCCTATATATATAATCATTGATTGCCTTTGCAAATAGCCATGTTATAATGCTTTAATTGATTAATGCCTATTTTTATTTAAATTCCTCATATGTGTGTGTCTGATCAACGTATGCATGTGGTATGGATCAGTTAGTTAGATTAATTTAGATGACCAAGTCCTGGGTCTGATAATAGTAACAAAAGAAATCCACGCCGGATTCTTGGGTTAATCAACATGGGAAACCGGGAGTGGACCAAGCCCTAGGTTTCATGTGGTTGTCGATTTCCACAGACCTTATGCTCTCTTAAGGAACAACTCAGTATACACCATGTTGAATCCCTTAAGAGAGAAAAAAGTTAGAGTATACACCATGCCTAACTCATTGCTTAGGGAGATTAATAGCCTAAGAGTGGACCAAGCCCTTAAGTTGACAACCATTAGGTATTTATGATAGGGCTATAGCATTGGCACTTTACTTATTAGGAAAGTATGATTAGTGGTGGATATCAAAGCCCTATGTTCTTATTATTATTAATTCACACTCAACATTTATTTCTATCTTTTATATTGAGAAACTAATTTTAAATCGAAATTCACCAATCCCTGTGGAGATGATCTCGCACTTGTACACTATACTACTACTGACCTTGTGCACTTGCAAGTAAAATTGTACAATTATTTGCTTATTTATTTAGGTAGATAAACGAACAACAAAGATCAAAGTCTTCATTTAAATTTTGACTCAATCCAAAACCCACTAAAGCCCATTTATCTTTCCTAAGCCCAAACACTTTTGGCCCAAATTTCAAGCCCAAGAAGACTTCTAATTTTTAAGGGTGAACTTCCAATTCCACCCTCCACTTGGCACTTCTTGATTGGTTCACTTTTCTCAAAGTAAAAGTTACTTTTTTACAACAAAAAAATGTCCTTCTCTTCTCCCTATGTGGCTGGCGATAATGAGGAATTTTCACACTTTTTTTTTAAAACTTTTTGAACTATTTCTCCCTCCTAAGTTTCGTCATCTTCTTTTGTACCAAATGCTACATTTTTTCCACACAAAATAAGACTTTTTTCACCTAAAAAAACAACAATGCATTTATAAACTAGTTGGTTTTTCTCTCTTTTTAGACAACCATGTTTACCAACAAAAGGGGTTTCTCTTTTTCTTATTTTGCTTAGTTAATTGAATATTAACTTATTATGCTTCCACCTTTTCCTACATGCCAAATACCACATTTTTCTACCCAAAAAAATAACATTTTATACCCAAAAAAAACAGCACCTAAAAATAATATTTTTTTTTAGAGTATGATGCTTTCTTTTGCTTTATAATTGCACACATTTTTTCTTTAATCTTTTTTACTTTATTACATGTTAAAAATCGAAGAAAATTTATGTTTTTCCCCCCCTAATGGTCGTCCAAACCAAGGAGAGTTTCACCTCACTTTTTTTCTTTCGCTTTTACTTTATTAAAAAGACTCCAAAATGTACTTTCTTGTTCACCTTTTTGCAAACCTTCTTCTTTAATTTTTTTTCACATCAGAGAAAATCCTCCCTCTTCCCCATAGCCAGCCACCTAAAAGTCTTTTCCCTCTTACTTTCACTTAGTTTACCACACCTCACTTCTCCAGCCCCACCTTTACACCCCAAAAGTGAAACATCATTTTCATCTCAAAAGTTGAAACTACTTTTCCCATTCCCTATATGACCAGCCATACACATTCTTTTCACGCATTATTTTGTTTTTTTATAATATTTTGACCAGCTCTTACTCTTATAAATACCCCTCTTTTGCTAACAAAAGGAACCAACACAATACTAGGGTAAAGTAATGCAAAAAAGAGAGAAAGCTTAGAGAGAAAGAAAAAAGTAAGAAAAGAGAGAAGAATATGAAGATCAAAGAGAGAAATATTATTAAAAAAAAATAGAAGAGAGTGTTCAAGAAGGTGAGAAAAGAGTGAAACATAAAAGAAGAATTAGTGAGAGTTCTTCATCATTTTTGGCCACCTTTTGTTTTTTGGTATTCTTATCTTCATTAGAATCATTCTTACAACTTTACTAAGTCCACGAGAGCACAAGGATCTCTAAGGATAATCTCTGCGCATGGAAATTTTCCTTAGCCAAAGAAGGTTGGTTAAGCTTCTACTTTTTGCAAAATAAATTGCTAGCATGATTCATGCGTTTAGCTCACTTAAAATGTTTTATCTTGGCATTAGAAAGATACTTACTAGTTTCTTAGCATTTTATTTTTCATTAGTTATATGTCTTCTTTAGTTAGCTACTGGTTATAATGTAAACTCTCTTCGATAAATGCAATATTGAGTAAATGGTAGTTTTAAAGTTCTTTCCTTTAGTTTAGTACCTTAAGAATGTGTATGTCCTCTTAGTAAGATGTTTTATATTAAGTTGTCATTAATTACATGTAAACTTTAATTCTTTAAGAATAATTTTTGGCCCTCTTGGTCCTTGTTAATTTTGGGCCCCCTTTGGCCTATTAAAAATGTTACTAGTTACTAGTTATTTTGAATCCTATCTTTAAGGTAGTTTAGTTTAAATCTATTTAGCTTAATTCCTATTTTTTAACTTCTAGTTTAAAGTAGCTTAGTATAATTTATTCAATTTATTCTTCAAGTTTAATTCTTCTAGTTTAAAATAATTTAGTCTCAATCCATCTAGTTTAACTTACATAATTAATCAACCTATTTTAAATGCGCACTTACTTCTCATCTATACTTTGGAAGTAATTTTAATATTTTTCTTCATAGTCAAAGTAATTTATTTCCTTTATGTACTTACTTTGACCGCATTATTTTAAAGTTAATATTTGATGTTGCTTTGTTTGAATAAAAATTACAAAATGTGTGTTTGGTTTTATTAGTAATGTATGATAATAATACTTGAATTAAAATTTCAATTAATTCCCTTGAAACACAAAGGGCTAGACTTCAATCTAGGTAAGAGGAGAGCTTTAAATCCTCACTCTTTTGCACTCAAATATCTCGAGCTTTAGAATTTCTCACGTAGACCAATGACAAGGGATTTGACCCCCTTCAAAGTCAAATGGCGACTCCTTCCCCGTCATCTTTGCTTTGTGCCATTGTCTAATACATTAAAAGCGCACCCATCATGGGAGTCTCCTTACTACTTATAAAGGGTTTGTATTAGACTTGGTCGGTTTCATTCATTTTCATATGCCTACTCATCGTAATCCACACCCTCGTCATATCCACATTCCTTAAGAGGAGTGACCTTAGGAAATGAACCGGATGAATGGGTCTCAGGCGAAAAAGAGTGGTACCTACAGTCTTAGATCAGGTGCTATATCATGGAGCTAAAAAAGCAAGCAACAACAACCTTATCATCATCAGAGGCAGAGTATGTCGTTGTAACTTCTTCAGCATTTCAAGCATTATGGTTAAGAAGATTACTTGTAGATCTTCATGAGGAGCAACAGAACTTTGTGATAACAAAGCTGCAATTGCAATGACAAAAAATCCAACCTTTCATAGAAAAACTAAGCATATCGACATCCACTATCAATCCATTAGAGGCCTAGCAGCGAGAGAGATGATAGTATTGAAATACAGCAACACAAATGAGCAAGTGGCAGACATTCTCACAAAATTACTCCCTCATGAAAAGCATGTCTACTTCGGATCCAAACTTGGTGTTTGCAATTTTGAATTAAGGGGGAATGTTGAATTGTGATTAAACAAATACTAGTTGCTCAATTTTACAGGACTTTTTTCAAATTCCAAAAAATACATACATATTGTAGATACCCAATTTTGATTGGGTGTTATTTTTAAAAGGCAAAATTTCACCAGAAGTAATGAAAATTGAAATAGAAATTAAAAATATCAATAGAAAATCTGAAAAAGTAAAGAAAAAAATTACTAAATAAATAAATTTCCACATCCCTCTCGCCTATTCACTCTTTGACCCCATCACCATCCCCACCATTACCAACTCTTTCCGAATATCAATCTAAATTTTCTTTTATTTATTTATTTTTTCTTTATCTTTATCTTTCTTTTTCCTTTTTCTTTCTCTTTCCTTTCTTCTCTCCTCTCTCTAACCCACATCTACTCTCCTCATCCCTCTCAATCCGCATCACCATCATCATCTCCATCTGTTCTTTCCTTTTCTAGTGTCAATTTCACAACGTGTTAATCATGCATTTTTGGTCTTTAATATTAATGTAGTTGTATAAATGTATAAATTTGTTTTTCAATGTATATACATCAAATGAGTAACATAATTAATTAGTCATTTGTTTAAAGGACTTATTAACAAGTGAAAGGGACCAAACCAATAAGTAACATAATTAGTAAGTCTCAACTTCCTCATTTCCCAACTGCGAAGTTTTTAAGGTCTTTGTTTGATGCTAAAGTAATAATCCATTTGAATGAAAAATGATCTCTAAGTTTTGAAATATGAGGTCAATGTTACAAAAATAATTCGGGTACAGAAATTAAAGTTTAGAATACAAAATATGAAGGATAAATTAAGAAATTTGACATCATTTTTTTGTTACGAAAAATGATATCAAAGTTATGAAATATGGGGTCAATGTTACGATAAAAAATAATTTGGTTATAAAAATTATGGTCTAGATTATGAAATATGAAGGAAAAGTTACAAAATTTGATAGTATTAATTTTTCTTTTGTTACAACAAACTATATCTAAATTACAAAATATGAAAAATAAGATAATATTTTTTTTGTTACGAAATATGAAAAACAAGTTATGAAATTTGATAATATTTTTTGTTATGAAAAACTATATCATAATTATGAAATACATATGAGGTCAACGTTAGAAATAAAGTTTTGGTTATGATAAATAAAATTTAGGTTATAAATGTCCCGCACAAATAGTAACGTAATTGTTTTCTTATACAAGTTCTCAATATCTAAAGTCATCAAGCTATATCAAAATGGGCATAGTAATTATAAAACTTCATATATATATTTGGTGGTCGGGCATATGGGCTTGTGTGGTTTTTCAGTTTAGAAATTAATTCAAATGTAATACATACAAAAATAATATCTTTCATGTCAAAAAAAAATATATTCTACAGTTGTTCATCATCGATTAGTTCTACAATTGTTTGGATCAGTTTATGAAAATCTTAAACTATAATTCAACCAAAACTGTCGGTTTATGTATTTTCTCAGTTTGAACCTAAACAGGAACCCAAAAACCTGACCCAAATTTGACTTTCTTAGTTGGTTTGATTCAGGTTAACGGTTTTACTGATTTCGTTGCACACCTTTACTTGACGGCACAGTATCGAAACACTCTTTTCGCCTCCATTAAATTTTCCAACAAAATTTTAAAATTATTAGTTGCATGCAACACTTTTAAAGACATGTTAATTGATGCGACAATTGTATTACATTAATTATCACATTATCTATGAATTGTTTATGAAAAAACTACGCAAAACAAAAAAAAGATAAGAGAATAAGAGAGAAAAACAAAAAATTGTGTTTTGACAAATCATCCACACTCATTGCCATGTTCTTGCTAATGATATTTACTTTATGATTTACTCTGGACACATCGATTACTTCCTACAATCAAAACCATGAGCAGAAATCAATTAATTGGAGAGCAAACGATGACTTGATGAGACTACTTGAGGAGTGGATCATTGAGAACCACAAGGCCTACAACACTTTGGAGGAGAAGGAAAAGAGGTTTGAGATATTTGAGGTTCATTGATGAACAAAGTTGTTGATTTAACCTTTGAGGAGTTTAGTAGCATTTATCTAGGCACGAGAATCGACGATGCTTATTATAACAAGATCTTCAAATCAAATGACTGATATGAGCCATCTGACAATTTACCTAAGTCGGTGGATTGGAGGGAAAAAAGGTGCTGCAAATAGAGTCAAAGACCAAGATCAATGTGGTAAGTTAATTTTGTGAGATGAATTTAATAAGTAATTGAGCAGATAATTATACTTTGATAGTTATACTTTACTTCTTAAGGAAATACTAAGGTTTTGTTTTGCTGCTCACATTGTTTTGACATGATAAATTGTTGACTATTTCATTCAAAATGAAGAGGTTTTTTGGGCATTTTCGGTCGTTGCTACAGTGAAAGAGATAAACAAAATAGTTACAGGAAATTTGACCTAGTTATATGAGCAGGAAGTGTTGGGTTGTGAAAACAATTTTTCGTGCAGGATGTGAAGGTGGTTTTCCAGAACACGTCTTGGAATTCATTATAGAGAATGATGGTATTGACAAAAACAAAGATTATCCATACAAAACTATTAAAAAGAGAAAGCGATAAATATAAGATTCATATTTACTTAAATGAAAATAAAAGTAAATTTCATTTAAAAAATAAAAGAAAAGAAACTTATGAAGTGTTTAGTTATAGAAATTTTTTCATTGTTATAAAATTATATCTAAAAAAGCCTTTCAAATGTTATTTTTTTAAAATAAATGAAGAGTTTTTTTACAACTATATATGTTTTATCTTCTGCTGACACGTAAAAAAATTGTTATAATTGATTCTTATTAATTCTTAATTCCGACCAAGCATTGGAAAGAGCAGTTGCAAGGCAACCAGTGAGCGTAGTAATTGAAGTAAACAAGGCTATTCAATTATATAAATCCGTAAGATCTTTTCTTGTTTTCATTACTAATTTTCATCATATGTCATTGATCAATTCTAATTAGAGTAATTGATGAGCTCGTCAACCATTTTTTTAAGGCAACGACAAACTTTGTTGATAATGCAGGTGCCAAAGAATACAACCAAATAGCTAAAAAAAAATAAGAAAAAAAACTTCAGAATATTTTTTTTACCTCAAAATGCCATTCATGTGGGAGTCAAGGCAATTATTTAATCAAGTTAAAGATGTTGAAAGGCATATTTTGTCAAGGAAATTTCACACGCGTGCGCACATGTCACAGACTGTAAGCTTAAGTCGTTAACCGTGCGGCCTTAGGTTCAGAAACACCTCTTTGGAATGCCTAAGTCAGCCTTCCTCTTAGCTACTCAAGAGGACCATCCTCGAAGCTAGACCCACTCAAAGAAAATAAGCCAACACAAGAGAAAATATGAGACAAAGCTAGAGAGCTTGCTATTGCTTAAATGATTGAATGATTTATAAGTGAGGGGGAGACCTCTTTATATAGGGAGAGTTCCCTTACATCCATGGCTAACATCTTGCCAAGTGTCACAATCCTACGGTACTAAAAGTGTAGTACGAAAGTACAAGGTACTACCTTGTAGTGCACGTGCAGTACAATGCTCTACATTATAATCAAAAAGTGTACTAGGAAACCCTAGAACAAGCGGGTCTCACGCAGGTCGTGACATTCTCCCCCACTCAATCTGGCAACATCCTCGTCGCACTCTCGGCATGAAACTGGTCGATCTTCGTTTGAAATTGCCACAAGGCCTCGGCTGGTTCCCAACTAGTCTTACTATCGGGTTGTCCCTTCCATTGTATCAAGTACTCATGCCTCGGCTTGTAGTTCTTCTGTCTCTAAACTCGGTCGGTCAGTATACTCTTAATGTCTCTGTCATAAGAGATCCTAACTCCTATAGGGGCTCGCTGTGACTCACCTCGATTCGGATCATTTTGATCTTCATGAAATGGTTTCAACATACTCATATGGAAGACCGGGTGCACCTTGAGCTTGGATGGTAGCTCAAGTTTGTAGGCCACATTACCTACCCTCCCAAGAACTCTGAAAGGCCCCTCATATCTGGGTACCAATGCCTTATGGATCCCCTTGGTGTGAAGTACCAAATGTAGCTTCACAAGCACAAAATCCCCCACTTGGTACTGCAAATCCCGTCTCTTACCATTAGCCCACTTCTTAGAACCCTTGACTGCCTTGTGTAGGCAAACTCGAGCCAAATTGGTTTGCTCTTACCACTCCTTGGCAAACTTATAAGCTGTCGGAGTTGACCCCGTGTATCCTACAGCAATAGTACTCGAAGTGTGAGGCTGCTGTCCCATCATAATCTCAAAAGCACTTTGGCTGGTGGCCTCACTCCTTTGTAAATTATAGGAAAACTGAGCCATATCTAGTAGCTTTGGCCAATCTCGTTACGAGGCACTTATATAATGTCGGAGGTATGTCTCCAAAAAGCATTCACCCTCTCAGTTTGTCCATCGGTTTGAGTGTGAACACTAGTGGAGAAGTTTAGATCCGATCCGAGCAACTTGAACAATTCTATCCAGAACCGTCCCGTGAACCGTCCATCCCGATCACTAACAATGGACTATGGTACACCCAACTTCACCACATGCTTAAGAAACAATCGGCTGCCTCCTCTGGTGGACACTCTTTGGTAGCCGGAATAAAAGTCTCATACTTCAAAAATCGGTCCACAACAACTATGATGCTCCCAAATCCAATACTCTTGGGTAGCCCCATAATGAAATCCATGGAAATGCTCTCCCATGGACGCTTCGGAATTGGCAATGGCTCCAAGAGACCCTAAAATGACTTTTTCTCTACATTGTCTTGTTGACACACAAGAAAAGTCTTAACATAGGCCTCAATGTCCCTCTCAAGTGTGGCCAATAGTAGCATTCCTCCACAAGTGTTAGGGTGCAGTGCACACCCGGGTGACTAGCCCATTTAGAATTGTGGCACTCTTGCATCACCTTCTTCTGTAACTTCCCATGAAGCAACACATATAACCAATTCCCCTTGATATAGAACAAGTCCCCCTTTACCCAGAACCTCCTAGTCTTCTCCTTTGTGGCATACTCTATCAAAGACTTGGCGGTCGGGTCATGGGACAATCCCTCCTTAATGAGATCCACCAAGGAACCCTATGGTTGGTTAATGGCAACAAACTCTGCCTTTCGGCTTAGTGCATCCGCTGCTATGTTGGTTTTCTCTGGCTTGTACTCTAATACAAAATCAAACTTGGCAAGGAAATCTTGCCATCGGGCTTGCTTGGGAGAGAGCTTCTTCTGAGTCTGGAAGTAGCTTATGGCCACATTGTCGATCTTGACCACAAACCTAGACCCTAAAAGATAGTGCCTCTATGTGCGCAAGCAATGAACCACGACCATCATCTCTTTCTCTTGAACTGTGTACCACCGTTTGGTCTCATTGAGCTTTCGGTTCTCAAAAGCAATCGGATAACCATCTTGCATCAAGACCCCTCCAGTAACAAAGTTGGATGCATCCGTGTGGACCTCGTAGGGCTTGGTGTGATTCGGTAGGGCTAGGACTAGCTCCTCTGTGATTGCTCGTTTCAACTACTCAAAAGACCCCTGACAAACTGAACACCATTCTCACACTATCCCATTCTTGAGCATATTGGTCAAGGGTGTGGTGATGGTTGAATAGCCTCTGATTAAACGCCGATAATAGTTCACCAACCCAAGGAATGATTTCAACTCGGTAACCTTGGTGGGTGGCTCCCAATCAACAATAGCCTAAATCTTTCCCCCATCCATCTGAATCTTTCCCCCACCTACTATGTGGCTAAGGAATGGTACCTCTGTTAGGTGAATGAACACTTCTCTTTTTTCACATAGAGCTCATTCTCTTTCAAAACATGGAATACTTGTCTTAAGTGCCTCATATGCTCCTCTAGAGATCGACTATAGATAACAATATCGTCAATATAAACAACCATAAAGTAGTCTAGAAAGGGTTGGAGTACCTTGTTCATCAGAGTGCAGAAAGTTGTTGGAGCATTGGTGAGTCCAAAAGGCATCACAAAAAACTCATAAGAACAATAGCAAGTGACATACACTGTCTTTGGCTCATCCCCCTGGGCTATCCGTACTTGGTAGTACCCTGATCTCAAATCTATCTTAGTGAACCATCTAGCATCCCCAAGTTGATCATACAAGTCCGCAGTGAGTGGGATGGGGTACTTGTTCTTCACAGTGAGCTTGTTGAGAGCTCTATAATCAATGTACAACCTCAAAGAACCATCGTGCTTCCATTTGAACAAAACCAATGCACCATAGGGTGCCTTGGAAGGTTGCACAAATCCCGTATCAACCAACTCCTTAAGTTGTCTCCTCAATTCCTCAAGCTCGGGAGGCAACATTCAGTATAGCGCCTTGGTTGGTGGTTGGGAAGTAGATACCAACTCAATCTTATGATCCACCTCTTTCTTAGGTGGGAGTTTCTTAGGTAACTCCAGGGGCATCACATCAACAAAGGACTCTAAAATCTCAAGTACTTCAAGATGAGTCTTTTCCTTGGACTCTAAGACCTCTTCAAGTTTCAAGGTGGCCAAGTATGTGACTTCATCCATTCTCAACCCTTTGGCTAGTTAGATTACCGATAAAACTTAGTTAGCTTGGCTATAGTCTCGTCTTACCTGCACGAGGCATTGGCACCGAGAATCAAGGATGCACACACAGTTGGCTAATGGCACTAGCAAAGCATTAATCCGATCAAGGAAATCTAATCCAATTACAAAGTCATAATCATCAAGTGGGATTACATCAAGAGTTTCCTTGCCTTTCCAATCTCCTAGTTATAGCTCCACCCCTTGTGTTACACCCATTGTCGAAACTTATTTGGAATTGACTGTCTTGATCCACCCATTGCCTTTCTCCACCTTAAGGCTTAATCTCTTGGACATTTCCTCGGACACAAAGAGATCGAAAGCCCTAATGTCTACCAGAGCACTAACCTTGGTGCCAGCCACCATGATGTCTGTAAACATGAGCCCCTTCCACTTGCCAAACCTTTTGACTTTGATCTAGTTGAGCATGATAGAGCCAAGCTAGAGGATATCTCTCTCCGTTTCCCCCCTCTTCCCTAGCAATGGCAGAGAGCTTGGTTTGAGGACCCTCACACAAGAAGCATGCTAATGGCTCATTCCTTTTTATCTCATTCCTTAGCGAACTTCCACTTGTGAATGGGTGGTTTCCCCGGACCACACTTTTGATACTTGTCCTTGTCTCCCCCACCTTTGCCCTTGTTCTTGGAGGAGTCAAATTTCTCTTGTTTCTTGAACTCCACCAAAGATTCCGCCACGAACATGGCTCGAGTGAGGTCTTGGACATCCTTTCTTTGCAACTCTAGCTTGGCCCATGGTTTAAGGCCATCCATGAAGGAAAAGAGAGCCTCCATCTCTCCATGATTAGAAATTTGGAGCATGAGTTTCGAAAAATCTCGCACATACTCCCGTACTTCCCCACGTTGGGTGATCATTCACAGTGTGGCTCGTGCCTCATCTTTCGTATACTCTGGATAGAACTGTTGGTAGAATTTCCTCTGGAATCCTTCCCACGTAACAATGGCAGCACCCGCATACCTACGTCGCCACCACAACAAAGCAATATGAACAAGATACATAGAGGCTGTGTTTACCTTGGTTGCATCCTCCATGATGTTCATCACTCAGAAATATTGCTCTATCCCCCAAAGAAAGTTGTCCACATCCTTTGCAGCTCGGATGCCCTTGAACTCCTTTGGCTTAGGCACATCCACCCTATGATTGGGTGTTATAGCAGGCATACCACCTTCGAAGGCTGCTTTGCAAGCTGAGAGCTCCCGCTTAAGCTCTTCCATCTCTTCCAGCATAGATATTACCACGGCCTCAAGGGTGTCGTTCTTTTGCGTGCACGTCTACGGCCTTATTGAGGGCACCTTGCATCGCTCCTTGGAGATCGTCCCTCATGGAGTTTAGCTCCTTGATGCTACCATTAGAATTCTCGAACTTGTCCTGCATTTCCCCCACAGCTCACTCTACCTTAGCCAAGCGATCATCCATGCTTGACATCATATCCCTTGAACTAGCCTTCTTAGCCGCCCTCCCTCGGGTCTCATGACCGTCATGAGCTAGGTTGTTATCATCGAAAGTGATCGCCATCTCTTCTCAAAATTCTAGATGAATCGGGCTCTGATACCACTTGTCACGGGCTGCAAGCTTAAGTCGCTAATCGTGCAGCCTTAGGCTCAGAAACACCTCATTGGAATGCCTAAGTCAGCCTTCCTCTGAGCTACTCAAAAGAACCACCCTCGAAGCTAGACCCACTCAAAGAAAATAAGCCAACATAAGAGAGAATATGAGACAAAGCTAGAGAGCTTGCTATTGCTTGAATGATTGAATGATTTACAAGTGAGGAGAAGGCCTCTTTATATAGGGAGCTTCCCTTACATCCATAGCTAATATCTTGCCAAGCCTATGGTACTTTAAGTGTAGTACAAATGTATTACAAGTGTAATACGGAAGTACAAGGTACTACCTTGTAGTGCATGTGCAGTACAATACTGTACATTATAATCAAAAAGTGTACTAGGAAACCCTAGAACACGCGGGTCGTGACACACACACACACATATATATATAGGAAATTTTATTATTTTTAAACTACTCAGTCATAGTTAATTGTGTTTTTATATTTTTATTGAAAAAAATAGGGTTTATATACGGGAAGTTGTGGAACTAAATTAAACCATGCACTCACTGTTGTTAGATATAACACAACATGGAAATGACAAGATTACTTGCTTATAAAGAACTAATTTGGAACCGATTAGGAAAGAAAGGCTACCTCAAGTTGCAAGGTAGTGTTTCTAATTTTGGAGGCAAATGTGGAATAACATTACGTGGAACTTATCCTATCAAATGGGGAAGGCGCGAAAATCCTTCTCATGATCTTATAAATGACAACGTATTTGGAAATGAAGCATCAGACGTCATTCCAGCTAAACCTTATCAAGTCCATTGAACTATTTAAGGAAATAAGAGCAGCGCATAAACCCAAAAATATATATTTGCGCATTTGTATCAAATAAATAAAAAGAAAGATGATATTATAGTCTCTTTCCTTTTTATTTTTAATTTACCTAATAAACCATTTGTCCTAACATTTGTTACAAGGTGCAAATCAGTCTTTGTACGTATGTTGTCAAATAACCAGTTAAATAAAACCTTATGGTTATTGAATAAATGGCCTAGATCTCATTTTTCTTTTATGATATAATTGGAAAAAAATGATCAATCACTATAAGAAAAATGGATATCACGATGGACAAAATCCGTCAATGATACCTCAATTTCCATTGGTAATAGTCATCACTGATGGAATTTCGTCAATGATGACCCTGTCGTTGTTTATAACTTTTATCACCAAGGGATAAAAATTTGACCCCTTTTTATATCCCTCGGTGATAACTTTATCACCGATCGATTTTCCGTCGGTAATTTTTTTTCTTAGAAATTACTTTTTTCTTGATTTTAAGTAAAATATATTAAAAATAATTATTATCGAGAGACAATTTCCCTCATTGAAAGTTTTTAAAAAATAAAAGCATTCTCTCAGTAATAATGCTTATCAATTATTACCAAGGGAATAAAAGCATTCTCTCAGTAATTTTTATTTTGTTTTTTCCTTTTAAAACTATTCCAAAATGTATTCATAATTATATAATCACTTCATCAAGTACTTATGAAATTAATAAAAATTTATTTAGAAAGTGAAAATTAAATCGATCCCAAATATACGTCAATTTAGTACAATGTTTTGTCCTAAAATGAAATCACATGTCGACCAAGTCCGTCTCATCATCATCTCGAGTCTCAACATAATCCTCTGGAGCTACAGTATTTAATAGAACAAAACCAAAAAAAAAAGATATATATTCATTACATACATATATATACATATATATACATATACACATATACGTATATATATATATATATATATATATATATATGTGAATACAGAAATTAATAGCAATTAAAAGATCTAAGTTTGCACTATTTAACCCAAATCTGAATTCTGAGATCCGAAATGGATTCCGTTTGTTCTCACGAATTACGTTCTACCTCACAAACGTGTCGATACCTCCGGCTTGTCAATTACATGAGTATTTTATAATTTTGCCATAAAAACCACTAAGTGTTGCATTTTATTAGACTAAAACACGCATTTTTACAAATCTGGTATCCGAAATGGATTCTGTTTGTTCATATGAGTCACGTTCAAGTCCACAAATGTGTCAGTATCTCCGACACGTTCATTGCACGAGTATTTTACAATTTCACCGCAAAAAAGTTGAACTTTATTAGACTAAAACACACACTTTTGCAAATCTGGCCATCTTAATTGGATTTCATTTGTTCCCATAAGTCACATTGGATTCCACAGATGTGTCAATACATGTCGATACCTCTAGCACATCCATTACACGAGTATTTTATAATTTTACCCAAAAAACAGTTAAGTATTGAACTTTATTAGACTAAAAATGCAAAACATATTTTGTTTGTTCCAACAAGTCATGATTGACTCTAGAAATGTGTCGTTACCCCCAACTCGTCCATCATATAAGTATTTTACATTTTTTCCCTAAAAATTGCTAAATGTTGAACTTTATTAAACTAAAACACACACTTTTGCAAATCCGATCATCTGAAATATTGAACTTTAATTTCAAAAAGTATACTTACAGTGAGTGGTGCATGTGACACCCCAAAACACTGCATCATTTGTTTCATATGCTCCTGCACCATCTGCTGCCCTTGCTGTTGAAATTGCTATTGAGTTTTTCTGCTGAAATTGATGTTGCATTTCATGTTGTTGCTTCTCCATACTATCAACACGTGTCTGCAGGACCTCCCTTCTTTGACTATCTTCTTCTGCTTGTTGCTGCACGTCTCTTCCCTCTGTGAATGGTGTAAAGTATGATCAGGTGGATCTGTATGAGGAACTGCTTGGAGAGCCGCAAGCAAACATAAGCTCGTCTACAATAACAAACATAAGTTCGACTCCTTTTTACTTTTAATTTACCTAATAAACCATTTGTCCTAACATTTGTTACAAGGTGCAAATCAGTCTTTGTACGTATGTTGTCAAATAACCCGTTAAATAAAACCTTATGGTTATTGAATAAATGGCCTAGATCTCATTTTTCTTTTCTGATATAATTGGAAAAAAAAATGATTAATCACTATAAGAAAAATGGATATCACGATGGACAAAATCCGTCGATCATACTTCGATTTCCATTGGTAATGGTCATCATCGATGGAATTTCATCGATAATGACCCTATCGTTGTTGATAACTTTTATCACCAAGGGATAAAAATTTGATCCCTTTTTTGATCCCTCGGTGATAAGTTTATCACCGATCGATTTTCTGTCAGTAATTTTTTTCCTAGAAATTACTTTTTCCTTGATTTTAAGTAAAATATATTAAAAATGATTATTATCGAGAGATAATTTCCTTCGTTGAAAGTTTTTAAAAAATAAAAGCATTCTCTCAGTAATAATGCTTATCAATTATTACCGAGGGAATAAAAAAATTCTCTCAGTAATTTTTATTTTGTTTTTTCCTTTTAAAACCAATTCCAAAATGCCTTCATAATTATATAATCACTTCATCAAGTACTTATGAAATTAATAAAAATTTATTTAGAAAGGTTGCAAATTAAATCAATCCAAACAATACAATATATGTCAATTTAGTACAATGTTTTGTCTTAAAATGAAATCACATGTCGGCCAAGTCTGTCTCATCATCATCTCGGGTCTCAGCATAATCCTCTGGAGCTACAGTATCTTATAGAACAAAACAAAAAAATAGATAAGATATATATTCATTACATATACATATACATATATACATATATATATACACATATATGTACATATATACATATATGTGAATATAGAAATTAAAAGATCTAAATCTGCACTATTTAACCCAAATCTGAACTCTGAGATCCGAAATGGATTCCTGTTGGAAATCACCTTGACAAGACGCCCAGGTGGTGATATTCCAAACACCAAAGTCTAAAATGACTTGTAAAGATTTGGAATTGAAAACAAGAACAAAAAATCAAAGAAAGAAAGAAGACAAGCAATTTGTTATCGATGTTCGGCAATGTGCCTACGTCCCCGTGAGTTCCTCCGAACTCTCTGCACTAAATCAGTGGTTATTTACAATTAAGCAACCCTCTCCAAGAAACCTCAAGTTCTTGAAGAAACCAAGAAGAGAACAAGAAAGTGATAGACCTATTATAATGCTTTCTATCAATTCTATACTAACCTCTTCTCTTTACAACCAACCTGTCTACAATGAGTCCCTCTTGTGTTTCGTGTCTTTGCACTCTCACACAATTCTCTCATCCACACACATGTCTCACAAGTTACATTACATCTTGTGTCACAACCCTCTCTCTTTGAAAATGAGGTTAGTGAACCTCTTTTATAGCCACCCACTTCTTGGTCATTCTTGAGATTCAATCCTCACCCTTTGATCATGATTACCACTTAATCATGGCCCTCTATCACTCCTAAGTGGTGCTATGCATTTTAACCTTGCACCCACGCACCTAAGAGAGGTTTAAAACAAGCTGTCCATGTGTGCTTGACTTTGCCTAACGCCTAGGTGTTTAACAGGGCGCGATGCGGTGCTGGGTAGAGTCCCTTTGCACACTTTCTGGGCAGTGCACCCCTGGTGGGGAGCGGTGCGGTGCTGGGGCGCTTCAGGAGGCATGCATTCTGGATGGTATGGTGCTGGGCTTTGCGCGGTGCGGTGTTGTCCATCACCTGTAGTGCGCACACACCTTCAGCTCGTGTGCAGAAGTGCACACACTAATGCGCCTACCCTTATCTTGCTCCAAAGTGATGCACACACATGTGTGCAGACCTTTAACTTGCTGAACTTTAATCTTCCAACCTTGATTTAGACTTTAACCATCTTTGGTCCATGTTTGGACATGTTTAAACCTTAATTAGGTTTAAACCTTAGACAAATACCAACAATCTCTACCTTTGTCTAAGTGTTTAAACCCGAACCATTGTGCAAAGAACTTTAGGATCCAAACTCATCTTGAGTCATCAATCAACCAACTCTATTCTTAAGAAGTCCAAGGCAATGATTGGACCTTCTTAGAGGTAGAACCTTGGTGTCTAAATCGGTAGGACTTTCCTCCGTGGTCTTCTTGTCAACATGAATGCATCATTTCGTATCATTTTTCGGAATGTAATGACACCGAACATCCATATACTTTGTCCCCTCATGGAACACCAGATTCCTCTACAAGTGCCACACACTTTGGCTATCCAAAGATACCACCACTTGCTCTTTTAGGACCTCCCACTCGTCCAACAACCCTTTGCACTCCATAACCTCCTTTATGGCTTCCGTAGCCGCTATGCATTCTACCCCAGTTGTTATGATTGCTACCACTGGCTGCCATTGAGCCTTCAAATACCTCAGTAACCACTTCATCCCAAGCTAATGCTTCTTTCCGGGATTACTCACAAATCTGCTAAGAACACCTATTGCCCAAGAAACCCTTAACCAGTTTCTCTCGTTTTCTTGGATTCTACACATCCCAAGGATCTTTTGTGTAAGGCTGAGATCCTTCCTCTCGAACTCTTTACTGAGTTGAGATGTAAACCTTTCCATCCTCTTCCTACTGTTTCAAACCAACAGCACATCAATGACATAGATGAGGATACTCACCATCTTCTCCACCTTGTGTCTAGGTGAGAAAGTTTTTGTGAAATCTATGTCTTCTCTTCTTGTGAACCCATTCGCCACCAGCCTAGCCTTGTTTCGGTCTTTATCTCCTGGAGGGTACCCTTCTTTGACCTTGCAAGTCCACTTACAATCCACAACTTTCTGATTTTTCAGAATGTGCACCAATTCCTAGAAGTTGTTCATCAAAGAATCCATTTGTTCCTCCATAGCCAGCTGCCACTTTAACGAATCCTTACACTCTATGGCATCTGTGTAAGTCTCTTGTTCACTCATTTCTCCTTCTATCCAAGGAGCTGTTGTATCCACAACATCCGCAAACCCATATCTTGAAGGTGGTCCAACTAGCCTTCCTTCCTGGTCTCTTGTGAGCTGGTAGTCATTCCGACTTGCTGCATCAACCTCTTCTTGTTCAGCCTCTTCTTGAGTTTCTTGAGCTTGGCCTTCATCCAAGGGCTCTACCTGGTCTGAACCCTCTTGCCTCCATTTCTCTACCTGAACCGAGTTCTCCTTTATGCGATGCTTCACAACTTCCGGACTGGTTTGCTCATTAGCCCTTACAGGGTTAGTTTTCTCCAATTAGAGAAATAATAATTCATTGAAAATAACATCCCTATTTATAATCAGTTTCATGCCCTTCTTTTCTAAGGACCACAACTTATATCCCTTAACCCCATTATCATATCCTAGAAATACACATTTTCTAGATCTAGGGCTAAGTTTATCCTCCTTTTGATGTGCATATGTAGCACACCCAAAAGTCCTAAGGTTGTTTAATTCATGGGGTTTTCCACTCCACATCTCCATGGGAGTCTTGAGCTCTAAAGCTCTAGAGGGTGATCTATTCACTAAGTATGCAGCTGTAGCCACAGCTTCTCCCCAAAAACATTTGGGTAATCTGGATCCATTTAACATGCACCTAATCTTTTCCATAAGGGTCTTATTCATCCACTCAGCAACTCCACTTTGCTGAGGGGTTTCCACAACCGTTCTATGTCTTAGAATGCCATTTAACCTACATAATTGATCAAGTTCTTGGTTAAAAATTTCTAAGCCATTATCGGTTCCTATCCCCTTAACTACTCTACCCATTTGAGTCTCTACCATTCCTTTCCACACCACTAATTTATTCAAAGCATATGATTTATTTTTAACCAAATAAACCCAAACATTTCTTAAATAATCATCAATTAAAGACAAAAAATAAATGTTACCTCCCTGTGTTAGTGTCCTTGCTGGTCCCCAAAGGTCCGCATGAATGTGATCAAGAATGCCCTTAGATTTGTGTACTCCGGTGTTGAAGCTGACCTGATGTTGCTTCTCAAGAACACAACACTCGTAGAAATCAAGTTCTTCTACTTTGTCACCACCAAGTAGGCCATCCTTACTGAGAACTTGCAGGCCCTCTTCGCTTATATGTCCCAAGCGAGTGTGCCAAAGGGCTGCCCTATCCATCTCAGCCATCAAGCTTGCTGCTTGATTATTGATTCATATCTCTCTGATCATCTCATAGAGTCCATTGTTTCTTGCTGCCTTGATCACTACCAAAGATCCCTTGGCTACCTTGATCTTTCCTCCCTCTACTTTGCATGTATACCCCATGGAATCCAACTGCCCCAATGAGATCAAATTCCTCCTCAAATCTAGCAGATGCCTCACATTCTCCAGCAGCCTTGTCATTCCATCAAACATCCTCACCTGGATGTCTCCCGTGCCCCTCACTCGGTAAGAAATATCATTCTCCAAGAAAACCCTTTCATCATTGGTTTCCTTGAAATTATTGAACCAACTCCGGTGAGAGCACATGTGATGAGTGCACCCGGAATCCAAGATCCATTTCCTACTGCCTTCTTGCCCCTTGCTCACACCCGAGCACACAACAAGAACATCATCATCTTGCTATTCTGTTTTGGCAACCGAAGCCTCTCCATTCTTGGTATGGCTTCCTCCTATGTCCTTTGTCATCTTCTTGCAATCTTTCTTGACATAACCCTCTTTATGGCAATAGTAGCAACTCTTCCCTCTAAATCTTAGTTTAGAATGCATTCTCCCATGGCTTTCTCCTCTACCTCTATCCCGGTAGTAGCCATGCATGCTACTGTGCACTCTCCCCTGGCTCTGTCCTCTAGCATTATCCCGGTAGTAGCCATGCATGCTGCTGTGCACTCTCCCATGGCTCTCTCCTCTACCTCTATCCCGGTATTAGCCATGGTTGCTGCCATACCGAGTTACTGGACTTCTTTTAAAGAACAACCCTTTACCACTTGATGCACTCCTTATCTTGGCATCAAAATTATCTTGCAACTCTTTCTTAAGATCAAATTTAAAAGCAAAGATTCGTTTATGAAGATACCTCTTATCCGGGAGAGTCTTGGCAAGAAACATCTCATCTAGTTTCTTCCATATTGCAGCTGGATCTTCCGAGTCTCCGCACTCCCTTATGACATTATCCGAAATGTGCAAGAAAATGGTGTTGTATGCCATCTTCTTCATCTCATTCCGCTGGTCCTCCGTGACACTTGTTGGAAAAACATCATCTTCTCCAATAGCAAAGTCCACTTTCTGTTGCACAAGAACCTCCTTGATCTTCCGCTTCTATAGGCAAAAATCTCCATTTCCATCAAATTTCTCAATACCGAAATTTGAAGCCATCTTTTGCGGACAAGATCCCTGATTTATGCACTTCCCACAAATGCTTTCTTCAACCTCAAGAACACAGATCGAAGATGGATCTTAACACCATTCTTGAATCTACCTCAAGAACATGATCAAATCTTGATCTTTACATCGTTCTTAAATCACCCTCAAGAACACGATCAGATATTGATCTTAACTCCGTCCTTGATTCACCTCAAGAACACGTTCAAATATAGATCTTAACTCCGTTGTTGAATCATCCAAGAAGTTGATCTTTGATTCTTGGAATCTTGGCTCCATCACCTTCTTGTTCTTGCTCTGATACCCAGCTGTGCAGCTCTGATACTACTGTCCAAAGCTCTGATACCACTATTGGAAATCACCTTAACAAGATGCCCAGGTGGTGATCTTCGGAACACCTAAGTCTAGAATGACTTGTAAAGATTTGGAATCGAAAACAGGAACAAAAAATCAAAGAAAGAAAGAAGACAAGCAATTTGTTATCGAGGTTCGGCAATGTGTCTATGTCCTGTGAGTTCCTTTGAATTCTCTGCACTAAATCGATGGTTGTTTACAATTTAGCAACCCTCTCTAAGAAACCTCAAGTTCTTAAAGGAACCAAGAAGAGAATTAGACCTATTACAATGCTTTCTATCAATTCTATACTAACATTTTTCTTTACAACCAGCCTCTCTACAATGAGTCCTTCTTGTGTTTTATGTCTTTGCACTCTCACACAATTCTCTCATCCACACACATGTCTCATAAGTTACATTACATCTTGTGTCACAACCCTCTCTCTTTGAAAATGAGGCTAGTGAACCTCTTTTATAGCCACCCACTTCTTGGTCATTCTTGAGATTTAATCCTCACCCTTTGATCATGATTACCACTTAATCATGGCCCTCCATCACTCCTAAGTGGTACTGTGCATTTTAACCTTGCACCCACGCACCTAAGAGGGGGTTAAAATAGGCTGTCCACGTGTGCTTGACTTTGCCTAGCGCCTAGGTGCTCAACAGGGCACGGTGCGGTGCTGGGCAGAGTCCCTTTGCACACTTTCTGGGTGGTGTGTCGCTGGTGGGGAACGGTGCGGTGCTAGGGCACTTCAAGAGGCATGTATTCTGGATGGTGCAGTGTTGGGCTGTGTGCGGTGCGGTGCTGGCCATCACCTGTAGTGCGCACACACCTTCAGCTTGTGTACAGAAGTGCACACACTAGTGTGCCTACCCTTACCTTGCTCCAAAGTGATGCACACACATGTGTGCAGACCCTTAACTTGCTGAAATTTAATCCTCCAACCTTGGTTTAGACTTTAACTATCTTTGAACCATGTTTGGATATGTTTAAACCATAACCATGTTTAAACCTTAGATAAATACCAACAATTCTGTTTGTTCCCACGAATTACGTTCGACCCCACAGACGTGTCGATACCTCTGGCTTGTCAATTATAAAAGTATTTTATAATTTTGCCCTACAAACCACTAAATGTTGCATTTTATTAGACTAAAACATGCACTTTTACAAATTCAGTATCCGAAATGGATTCCGTTTGTTCCCATGAGCCACGTTCGACTCCACAAACGTGTCGTTATCTCTGACACATCCATTACACGAGTAAAAAAGTTGAACTTTATTAGACTAAAACACACACTTTTGCAAATCTGGCCATCTTAAATGGATTTCATTTGCTCCCATGAGTCACATTGGATTCCACAGACGTGTCAATACATGTTGATACCTCTAGCACATCCATTACACGAGTATTTTATAATTTTACCCAAAAAACAGTTAAGTATTGAACTTTATTAGCCTAAAAATCCAAAATAGATTATGTTTGTTCCCACGAGTCATGATTGACTCCACAAATGTGTCGTTACCCCCGACTCGTCCATCGTACAAGTATTGTACATTTTCTCCCTAAAAACTGCTAAATATTGAAATTTATTAGACTAAAACACACACTTTTGCAAATTCGATCATCTGAAATATTGTACTTTAATTTCAAAAAGTATACTTACAGTGGGTGGTGCATGTGACACCCCAAAACACTGCATCATCTGTTTCATATGCTCCTGCACCATCTGCTGCCCTTGCTGTTGAAATTTCTGTTGAATTTTTCTACTGAAATTGATGTTGCATTTCATGTTGTTGCTTCTCCATACTATTAACACGTGTCTGCAGGACATCCCTTCTTTGACTATCTTCTTCTAGTTCTTGTTGCATTTGGCTTGTATAAATAGGATAACTCATTTATAAGTAAATTACACCATTTAATACAATTCTTCTTTTTGTATTGTCTCACTTCCTCTATTAAATTCAACAGCCACTATGGAGGTACGGGGTACATGTATATGTGCAGCCCCTGTGAGATATACATATAAAACTTTTCTAGTTGATTGATTTTGTATTAAATTATTACACTTACTGAAGGTCTCTGAAGCTCTCTGGGTCTGTTTTTATGTATGGGGTTCATGAGAGTTGACCTTTCTTATGCAGATAAACCGTTTTTGGTGTTTTTGTTCTTGAATTGATGTTTCCAAAAGGCTGCGGAACTAATGCTTTAGAAAAACAAGCAGAGATCAATAATTTCTTGAGGTAACGTCATCACATGAACTTCGTGCAAACGTAAAGTTCTAAACAAATTCTCAGAAGCATCATTATAACTCATTTCATTCATATTGCTTTGCATATGTTTAATCTGATATATGCCTTGAAAAAGATCTATCGTGCTTGGCAGACCAATAAAGTCGTATAGAGTTCGGTTTGGTTGCATTTGTGCTACAGGGTACATATTTGAACAAAATAACTCAATTACTTGAGATATTGAATTACCGAACCGCCATTATTTACTGCAGTGATCTCAATGATGCTAAGCTGGACAGCCTACTCAATGCCCAGTGTTTTCTTTTTGTATTCTGCTTTTTGCAGCCTTGAGCTAATTAATTCTTTTTTGGATATAAAAATTTTATTCATGAAATGTTGATGTTGTTGAATAAATATGATTAGTTTTTTTTTTTTTTTTTCTCAACGTCCTACGCTGCAAGGAAACTAGGAGCAGTAAATTGCTCACCTCTTTATTGGATCTAACTTTGAATAATCGCAATACCAGCTGACAACTGAGCATGGGATACCTAAAATTATTGTTTAATATATATATATATATATATATATATATATATATATATATAAACATACATGATTAAACTACTCAGAATTGATTAATTGTGAGTATTGTTCATTTTTATTTACAAAAAAATTAAAGTATATATACCGAAAGTTGTGGAAGCAGACTAAACCAAACCGCCATTGCTGTTGAATATGATACAACAGAAAAAGGGCATGATTATTGGCTTATAAAGAGCTCATTTGGCACCAAATGGAGAGAGAAATGCTACTTGAGATTGCAACGTAACGAGAATATTTGAGGTGAGGTGATGAGAATATTTGAGGAGTAGCTTTGAAGCACTACAAAGCTTACAATGTTTTGAAGGAGAAGGAAAATAGGTTTGAGATATTTAAGGATAATCTAAGGTTTCCTGATGAACAAAACTCCAAGAATGAAACCAACAAATTTGATTTGGATAAATTTGCTGATTTAACTTTTGAGGAGTTCAGTACCATTTACCTAGGTACGACGATGTTATCTCAACTATTTCTTTAGAAAAAATATCACAACGGCTCTAGCGGTAAAAATATATCTCAATAATGTCTTTATAGAGAAAAATATCACAACGGTCCCGTGGTCAAAATATATCTTAACTTTCTCATTAGACAAAAATATCATAGCGATCCCAATGGCCAAACATATATTATAATACCTCCATTGAACAAGCATATGTCATAACAGTTTTTGAACAAAGTATCAATCAAGCATGTGTAACAATTTTCTCTAGCTCACAAATAAATTCAAATATAACAAGCTTAAATGCGATATATACTATCCAAACAATTAAGAGAAACTATAAAAATTATAAAATACATGTAAATGTAGTATTTCAAAAACACATAAACTATATTGGGCATTATTGTAATACCCGTATTCGTAAAGTAAGAGTAAAAAAATAATTTAATAAATATGACATTGAGTTAAAATAATATATATATATATATATATATATGAGAGAAAGATTTAATTTTTATAAAACAATTCTTTTGAAAAAAATGATGGGGTTGTGCAACACCTAGAAGTCCAGGTCTTGCATAAATGCATGCAATTGACACTAAGTCAATTGTAAATGTAACACGAGGCAGCAAAACCGTTTGATAAACGGTGCCGAACGATGATTACCGTTTATATACAAAATTAATTCTTGTTTTGTTTTAAGTAAATCTTATCAAATCCTATTTGGTTTTCTTCAAACTACTCTATTTTTTTAAACACTTAGAGACTAAAAGAAAAGTTGAAAGAGTAAAATTTTGAAATAATTTACGGGAGAATTTTTCAGAGAGACACAGAAAGCTCTCAGAAAAACAAAAAGTAATAATGTAAATTTTATTTTTGAAATTTAACATATACGAAATTTCCTGGAATTCAATGTGGAATTTTCAAAGGGTATGAATTATGGAGGAATTGAAGAATAAATTAGAAATTTTAATATAAATATTATGTCAGGTGTTGACGATCAGTAATCGGAAAAAATTGCTGAAAGGAGTAGGAAAGGCAAGGAGGTGATCAACAAGTAGCACTAAGTGCTGCGTGGTGAGTTAAATTAACTTTAAGTAATCAAGATAAATATGAAATATATAGTGATAATATTTGAATAAATTATTAACTTATGATTTGATAGTAGATGAAAGTTGGTTGATGAGTATGATAGAAATAATTAATATGTAGAGAATTATTATATGAGAAGTAATATTATTAGAATAATGAGTTGAATTAATAATGAAGGAGAAAAATGAAATTCTTAACGAGCTATGGTTGATTATTTGATATGATATATGAGGAGAGGAATTTAGTGAAATTGATCAAATAATAATTTGAGAAGAAGTAGGATAGTTAATTTGAATGTCTGAATACATGCTTGTTTTTATATTATTGTTCATATGCATATTTCATATCATTATTCATATCCATATACATGAAATAAATGAAAACCGTGATAGTCGGTATATGCTGGTAAGAAATGAAAACCGTGACAGCCGGTATATACTGGAAATAATGAAAACCGTGATAGCTGGTATTGCTGGTGAGAAATGAAAATCGTGAAAGCCAGTATATTCTGGTGAAAAATGCAAACCATGACAGCCGGTACATGCTGGTGATAAAAGAACCGTGAAGACAGCCAATCTAAGATAAAAACACGTCGACATGTGGGAAGATGTTCCCAATTAATAATTCATGCATTGCATCAGTTTTTAATATTGATTTTATTACTGAGATGCTAAAGTGTTGTTCTTAATTATAAAATTATTGATAAATGAATGAGTCTCACAAAGAGACAACTATAGGGAGAAGAAATATGAAAATATGACATGATAAGAACTATCTGAGTTATAGACTATATGCTGTGAATCTCATAACGTGGTAATTATGAGATATAATTGATGATCTCAAGGTGGATAAATATATGAGAAAAAGAGATTGATAAGGAATGAGGATTACGATACGAGTAGTGATAATAGAATGTTATTATCAAATTATTTGGGATAGAGATGAATGAATATTGAAAGATTATTTATACAAATTGAATACTTCTAGTAAATTTAATTCACTGAACTTGTGAAGCTCACCTCTTATTGTTAAATAATTTCATGTAACAGGCAAGGCAGATAGTTTGGTGAGTTGAAATTCAGATGAAGTCATTATCTCTAAGCCACGTGGTTCATATCCTCAGATTAATGGAAAAAAAATTTGTAAATATTCATGCATATTACGTTGTATATAATATTAAAGTTAAGATATGAATGATGTATCTCTTTAGTTGAGGGTTGAATATTGATGTAATAATTGCAGTTGGTATTATTTTTATTGTTGCATATATGTGACGTGCTGGGATTTTCAAAATGTGACAATACTGTTTTAGAGGTGGTCAACTTGAAATGGATCGTTACAATTGTGTAAATGTAAATTGGTATCGGTAAGAGCAATGCTTAAAGCCTTAAACCCGACCCAAATATTTAGGTTAGTTTGGATTTCCTCTTTTAAGAAGCATGGTATGAATGATAAGAGTTTGTAATCTTCCTTTTTAATAATATATTTGCCCCAACATTTGCTAGGTGTAAATTAGTCTCCGTATGTTGCCAAATAACCTTTTAAAGAAAAATTAATGGTTATTAAATAAATAGACTCTTTTCTTTCGGCATAATTCGTACAATGATAGGTTAAAAGTTATTTATTTTCAATGCGGGATTGTTATTTTACATATATATTCTTTTACTCACACTCAAACGTATCTTAAACAAATGTTTATTTTAAGAATCCAATTTAATTAGTGCTCAGGTGTAACTCTCTTTTTTTTTCTTTTTTTTTTTTTGTTTTGCAAAGTTGATTTCATTGAGGAGAAAAACAATAGAAGAAAATAAAATAAAAAAAAGGTTCTAACTAATTCCTTTACACAAAAGGCTCAAAAAAAGAAGTTGAGAACATGACATACAAAATTTTCTGAAGTGGCCAATTTTGATGTATTATGGGTTCGATATAATAACCCATCTATGATCAACAATGAGGGGTTAAATTGGTCTTTCATGACCCAAGCCCAGTTATTTATGGGCTTTTCCCAAGTTATCATCAAGGATTTCAGTTCACTCACCTCGACAGCTTTTCAATATGTCATTAATGGGTTTGTTGAAGAAGTAAAGTAGTCAATTTTGCTTTCTCCTATTTGCAAATGATAATTTTTCAAATTAAGATGATTAAAGACTAAAAGTGAAAATAAGTTAATTTTTTTGTTATTTTTTCTTCGTTTTTCCATAATCTTTACTAAATACATACATGAAGCAAAAAAATCATATTTTTTTTTTCCTTTTCTTTCCTCTCTCTTGTTAAAAATTTCAAATATATATATCAAAGATCCATTTTGGTTGATGGAGTAAAAAGTAGTTCATGTGTGGGTCAACTTCAACCCATTTTGTTAGGACTGTTGAATTTAAGAGAGGAAGTGAGAAAATACAAAGAGAAGAATTGTATTGAATGGTGTAATTTACTTACAAGGGAGCTATCATATTTATACAAGCCAATAGGAGAGGCAAAGCTATACACAACCAATGTGGGATATAATACATTAACTATAATACATTAACATTCCCCCTCAAACTCAAGGCGGTAAGTGAGAGGTGAACTTGAGTTTGGAAACCAGGGAGTGAAAGCGTCCGGGTGGATGAACTTTAGTGAAAATGTCAGCTGTCTGATCGGCTGAACTGACGGATTGTAGACGAACCGTATTATGGAGAATATGATCACGGATGAAGTTGATGTCATTCTCGATGTGTTTTGTACGTTCGTGGAAGACATCATTATGAGCGATCTGAATAGCACTCCTGTTGTCACAGTGTAGGATAATGACAGCAGGAGAAGAGATACCCATGTCAGCGAGTAACCATCGAAGCCAGAGAAGTTCTTGAGTTGCATCAGCCATGGCACGATATTCAGCTTCAGTACTAGAGCGAGCAACCACAGTTTGTTTCTTACTACGCCAGGAAATGAGAGAATTGCCCAAAAAGAAACAGTAACCAGTGGTTGAACGTCTGTCGGTGGGGTCTCCGGCCCAATCGGCATCAGAATAGGCTTGTAAAACAGGGGCAGACTGTGCTGAGAAATGAAGCCCATGAAATAAAGTACCCTTGACATACCGAAGAATGCGAAGAACAACCGAGTAATGCGTGGTCCGAGGAGCGGACAAGAACCGACTGACCTGATGAACGGCATAGGCAATGTCAGGGCGAGTGACAGTAAGATATACAAGACTTCCAACCAGTTGGCGATATAGAGTGGCATCCTGAAGAAGTGAACCATCGAGTGGGGTAAGTCTGACATTTGGCTTGAGAGGAATAGTGGCAGTGGTTGAGTCAGTGATCCCAGCCTTGGAAAGGAGATCCGAGGCATATTTGGCCTGAGAGATAAAAAATCCATCAGAACTAGATGAGACTTCGAGGCCAAGAAAATAGGTGAGCACGCCAAGATCTTTCATCTCGAATTGGCCACTGAGAAACTTTTTGAGTTCAGAAATACCATGTGGATCATCTCCAGTAATAACCATATCATCCACGTACAGTAAAAGAAGGATAATACCGTTGGTAGTATGGCGGATAAACAGAGCCGAATCATGAGCACTCGGTGTGAACCCAAACTGATGAATGGTAGTGCTAAATTTGGCAAACCAGGCACGTGGAGCTTGTTTTAAACCATATAAGGCACGACGAAGGCGACAAACTTTGTTTCGAGTGGCATCCAAGCCGGGAGGTGTATGCATATAGACTTCCTCAAGAAGTTCCCCATTCAGAAATGCATTTTTGACATCCATTTGAAATAGAGTCCATCTTCGAATGGCGGCGACAGCAATGAGTGTACGAACAGATGTAAGCCTCGCCACTGGAGCAAATATCTCTTCATAGTCAATGCCATATTCCTGAGCAAATCCCTTGGCAACAAGTCGGGCTTTATATCGTTCAATAGAGCCATCAGAAAGTGTCTTGATCTTAAACACCCATTTGCACCCAATAGGAGTTTTTCCAGGGGGTAGATCAACAATATCCCATGTATGAGTTTTAGCTAGGGCCTGAAGTTCTTCATCCATTGCTTTCTGCCAAAGAGGATTAGTACTAGCCTCCTTATAGGATTGAGGCTCATGCAGATGAAGTATAGTGGAAAAACAATGATAATCACAATGGTAATCAGCAAGATGAGAAGGGGGGTGAGTTACCCTGGTAGATCTGCGGGGGTGATATGGAGGATGGCTCTCAGAGAGAGTCGGTGCAGACTCATCAGACATAGGAATATCCTCGGGCACGACCGATTGAGTCAGAGAGGTGAGGTCAGCTGATGGTTCTGGAGCTGGAATTGGGTCTGGGTCTGGAGAGGTAGGATCAACTGGTGGTTCTGGAACGGAATGGGTGATATCAGCTGGTGATTCGGAGGTGGACTCAACAGTACCTGAAACTGGATTCTCAGGAAATAACTTAATAGATGGATCAGTAAAGAATCTGGAGTTAGTGATGGTTGATATGTCAAATGACCGTAAGGAAGAGAACATTTGATGTTCCCAAAAAATGACATGAAGAGAGATAAAAAGAGTTTTAGAAATAGGATCCCAGCATCGATACCCCTTATGTTCAATACCATATCCAATGAAACAACACAGATGAGCCTTTGGTTGTAATTTGTTGTGTTCATGTGGTTTGAGAAGAACAAAACAAGCGCAACCAAAGACTCTGAGGTTAGAGTAATCAGGAGGTTTACAGAAAAGGCGCTCGAATGGAGATTGATTTTGGATTGTAGTGGAAGGGACACGATTGATTGTGTATACTGCGGTGAATGCAGCATCACCCCAGAAACGTTCAGGACATGATGACGAAATGAGTAGAGCACGAACGGTGTCAAGAATATGTCGGTGTTTGCGTTCAGCTCATCCATTTTGTTGGGAGGTTCCAGGGCACGAGCGGTGGGGGAGCGTGCCATTTTTGTGAAGTAGGTTTAGAAAAGCACGGTCTTTATATTCCATTGCATTATCTGAACGAAAAATTTTGATATTCCGAGATAATTAAGTTTGAACCATAGAAGAAAAATCAGAATATATTTGAAAGAGTTCAGATCTGTTTTTCATAAGAAACAACCAAGTATAACGAGAATAGTCATCCACAAATATAACAAAATAACGAGCACCACCCATTGATGCATGAGGAGAAGGCCCCCAAACGTCAGAATGTACTAAATCAAAAGGTACAAGGGAAACAGACTGACTCTCATTAAAAGGTAAAGCTGATTGTTTTGCAAGTTGACAATGAATACAATGAAAAGACTCATGCTGAAGTGAACCTAACTGACCACTAGAAATAAGAGAACGTAGAGGGCTAGATGAAGTGTGACCTAACCGAGAGTGCCACAATTCCATAGGTGAGAGTGCTGGGATGGATGCAGCTGATTGATTTGGTGATGGTGATGATGGGACTTGGAGATGAGTGAGCTCAAAGAGGCGTCCAACTTTACGGCCAGTTCCAAGGAGTTTTCCTGTCTGAGGGTCCTGCACACGACAACCATTAGAAGAAAAATGCACATCAAGTCCAAGATCACATAGTTGTCCAACAGATATAAGGTTAAGCGTAAGATTAGGAACTAAATATGTGTCAGGGAGAGACAAATGAGAACTATCAACATGTCCAGTATGGCTGACCAGCATATTTGATCCATTGGCAGTGTGAATAGTAGGTGCATGTTCATCACGGGTTTTAGAGGAAAAAATAGAGGCATCAGAAGTCATGTGATTGCAACAAGCAGAATCGAAATACCATCAGGATGTACCTGGTGTAGTTGACATGGCTATATTGTTACCGATTTTATTTAGAGCCTCGGTAAGAACGGTGCAGAAACCACTCCAATCAGGTGGAGAGTTGGATGAAGTTGGTGTAGCATCAGTGGTTACAGCAGCAGTATTCTTTGGCTTAGAATATGACCGATTATATGAGCCTCGAGAGTGATATTGGTTCCCATTTGACTGATTTTCAGATGGAAGTTTAGGGCAGTCTGCAAGATAGTGACCCGGTTCTCTGCAGACTTTACATAGGCGAGAAGGACATTTGAGCAATTCATGCCCTTGTGAATGACAATACTTGCAATATAAGGGCTTCTGGTGTGTGCTCTGTCGGTGGGGTAAGTCCGATTCAGCCATAGGAGCAAAGAGGAAGGTGAACCTCCAAAAAATCGGTGATGTGGCGGTCAACTGATGATGTGGCAGTCAACTGATGATGTGGCGGTCAACGAGTAACGTGGCGCTGACGTGTTGTTGATGTGGTGCTACCGTGGCAGCAGCGTGTCTGAAACAGAAGCGGCAGTGGAGATGATGTCAACGGGTGATGTGGCACTGTCAATTGATGATGTGGCGATCAACGAGTAACGTGGCGCTGATATGTCGTTGATGTGGTGCTGACGTGGTAGCAGCGTGTCTGAAACAAGAGCGGCAGGGGAGATGATGTCAACGGGTGACGTGGCACTGATGTGGCAGCAGAGATGATGTCAATGGGTGACGTGGCAGTGAGGTGGCAGTGAGGTGGTGCTGATGTGGATTTTAGGGCTGACGTGGCAGCAGCGTTTCTGAAACAGAAGCGGCAACGGAGATGATGTCGATGGAGAATGAGACTCCGACTATAGTGATGACCCGACAAGTATGAAAAGGATATACTAGAAGTTTTTCTGATGAGAAGGATCCACTAATAGTGGCAATTACAGAGCATACTCAACTCTTAATATACCGAGAATTTCTGATGTGAAGGATCCACTAATAGTGGCAATCACAGAGCATACTCAACTCTTAAAATACCGAGAACCATTGTGGCTCTGATACCATGTTGAATTTAAGAGAAGAAGCGAGACAATACAAAGAGAAGAATTGTATTGAATGGTGTAATTTACTTACAAGGGAGCTATCATATTTATACAAGCCAATAGGAGAGGCAAAGCTATACACAACCAATGTGGGATATAATACATTAACTATAATACATTAACAAGGACCATGATCTTTTTCATTTAAAAATTAAAATAGATGTCAAGTTTATGATGAGATTTTGTACTATATTGATAAATTTGAATTTGAATATTATCTATTTGATGATATGATGTTCAATCTCATTATAAAACTTAACTCCATTTCAATTTTCAAATGGAGAAGATCATAATTCATTTTGCTAAATCGTAAACTCATATGTTTGTATTCCGTGCATGAGAGATAGTACTACACTCTCTTTTTCTTTCTTAATTATTTTATCTCCACTTTAGGTTTTGGCGAGTGAGGCTCATTTGCAATTAAAAGCATGCATTAGATTCCATGATACACACTAAAACGAGGTATGATTGAAATTATATATTCAAAAAAAAGTTAATGATAAAAATATAAAAACTTTATAATATTCATGTTAAGTGATTTACATGCAATTAATATTAAAATTTCTTGCTCTTATTTTATCCTCCGTATTTTTATTTTTCTATTTATAAATTTACGTAACATCCATGTATGAATAAAGAATTCATACCTAATATCCTAAATCTACATATCTAATTTTTTATTTATTATGTTATCAATATTTAATAAATAAAATGAAGAAAAGTACAATTAAGTATCATGTAATTTGATAAGGCTTAAATTAATTATTTAAGTTACAAATAGTTAAACTTGAGTATCTTGATATTATGTCGTTAGCAAAATAAAACTAAGTTAAATCTATCCCAACTAAATTGACACATTAGTCGTGACAAAAGTAGATTTGCAGTGATTCAGTCGTGGAAGATGTGATAAAGATTTTTTATGGAAAAATGAAGAAGATTAAATGGCTTGGAGATGTTTGGTAGTTGAGCAATGAGAATGCTTGAAAGTGAATTTATACTCAATATATTTTAGAATATTTGAATTTTAGAGCTAATATGTCAAGTTAGTTGGCAAATATTTAATGTTTTTAGACTTATTTGGTTAACTACATAACTTCAATGCACTGAAATTTAATTATTTAAAATTCGGGTACTTGATTTAAAGCAGACCAAAAACATATGATATTTTTATGTATTTTTCTAGAACAACTGCTTCTCATAAATAAAAACTTAATAATTTATTTTTCTCAATATAAATAATACAACTTAATTACTATTGATGTCGGAGAAATTTTGGGATTTTCAAGTCCATCCCTAATATTTTAATTTTTTCAATGCCCGATGATACAAAATTGTTTCAATTAACTCACCGTCATAAAAAAAAAAAATCCATTAAAAAGTGTACAAAAATGTTTAAGTAGCATTTTCTTGCATTGTATTTAAGGATATATTGCATAGTAAACACCACAAACTAAAAAAAATAATAATAAAAATTATAATAAAAAACTAAAAAATATATTGTGAGTTATTTGACTTATTTTTTTCACATTAAATGAGTAATATATCAGTATTATAAGCTTCTATATGTGTTATATGATAAAATCGAGTTTATATTATGATCAAATCTATCATTGTATTTAAATATAATGATTATTTCAATAAAAAAAAATTAATTAAAAGAAATTGGGGCTAAGCAGATCTTGTGCGACCTAGAGAATGTGGCCAGAGGGTTGTTTAGCCTTGTAGCTCCTAGGGACCGCGATGCTATGCAGCCCCTAGGGAAAATACCCTAGAGGACGCACCACCTTGGTGCGCAACAGCCCCTGAGGTCAATCCCTGGATCTATCCAACTTTTTCGATGACAACTAATAAGGGCTGCACAAACTTAGGTGTTGTTAGGGTGGCACTGTATTGGGATGTGCAACCCCTTCGGTTACTTCATTGATTTTTTTTTTCTTTTTAATTTTTATAAAACTTATCTTAATTTTTTTTAAATTATATCTAAATTTCTTCATAAAAATTATAATGTACTTTTATTTTTAATTTATTTGTTGCTTTTAATTATTTATGCCCCATGTTATAGATACAAGGATACGTGGCAAAACAATATGCCACGAAGTATTTCCGCAGGTTCTTAACGAATTTTCTCATAACTGAGACTTAATTGGAATGATTATAAAAAAAAAAAAATTAAATGTTAGAGATAAACTTAAAAACCCTTAAATTCTTTAGAGACCAAATGTAATGTTACGTAATGGTAATGGTGGGCTATTAGTGCAATATTCTTTTAACTTAATATGAATGTCTCCATACAGAAGATTCAAGTTCAATCTTTTTCTATCAAAGTAATATATATATATATATATGTGTGTGTGAGACTCACTTAAGTTTTTAAAATTATTAAAAAGACAAATATATTGTTTGTCTTTAAAATTTATGGTTCATTTTATTTATGTCGTCTTTGACTTTTTATGATGTGCGTCTTTCAATGAACACAGCTTGATAGAAAATATGAAGAGAAAATGAAGGTTGAAATCCTTTAAGAAGGATTGTTTGAATTTGCAGAAGCTTTGAAGCATGAATTTGTTTTGGAATTTTCGTACAAGGTGGTTTATTAGTGAGATTTAAAGAATGCTCATTGAGTCAAACTCGTGTGTTGAGCAGTCCATTAGAATACTATGTAAGGATTCCTTACGGCTAGTCTCCACCTCCTATTCCAAAACATAACATTATAGTCTTATGTTTCATTGAGAAAACAAGTTAACAAAAAAAAAATGAAAAGAAAACTCTAGTCGATTTCTATACACTAATGGTTTAAAGATTGATGTTTTTGATCATGTAATTATGTGAGGATCTCTTATTTCTATTTGCACGATTCATCATGGAATCCAAAACACGTACGCATTATTATCAATTCAATCATATCGTATTATGTGCTCTCTCCTGTAATGTTTGATTCTAAGGTTTGGAATGCTTTATTACAATTCTTACAATTTCAAAAAAGCTTTGAAGCATCAAGTTTATACGCATTTGGAACTTGTGATGAGTTTCTCAAGCTACTACTTATCCTATCATTGTATTTAAAGTTCTGATTTTCACAAGTTACTTATTATCCTATTTTCTTGGGTCACGGATGATTGTTTGTTTTATTATTCTTTTACTTTACTTTGATGTAATCTTCACATTATTCCCATGGCAGTTCCAAATTTTAATGGATTTATTCTTCACATGCTCCCATGAGAATTCCACATTTCGGTGGATGTGATATTCTTCACATTGTTCCCGTTCAAAATCTAAACTTTTAGTTTAATAATTGATTATATCCCTTTCAAAATCTTCACATTATTTTTCACATCGTTCACATTAAACAACCCAAAACTTAAAACAACCTGGAATCGAAATGACATGAATATGATATGATTCAAACTTAAAACGATTTATACCTAAAATGATCAAAACCTGAAATGATATGTTTCTTTAAAAGAAATTAAAAAAAATAAAAAAATGATTTGCTCATTAAATCGAGATGGTAGTTGACTAGAAGTAGAATCTAACTATCAAATAAAATTAATTATATCATAATAAATTAATTATTTTTTTTTCAACTAATCAGCTAAAAATTCACAATACAATGAATGCTTTAAATTTTCAAAATTTTGATAGGATCTATTGATCTATCTTATTTAAACTAATTTTTCAATCTTTCTAAAATAATTTTGTTGATTAGAATAATACTAATTAAAAATAACAAATATAAATGAATTATCAATCATTATAAAAATTTAATTTAGTATGAGACAACATAAATAGATTGTTTATTATATTGTATTGCCAATATCTTTAATTTATATTTTTTTATTAAATAATAATAATAACTAATTAATGTTACATATAATTAACTCCAAGTATATATGATTATTTCATACGTAAAACAAGTGTGTAAATCTATAATTGCTTATCATTTTTGCAAAAATATTTTTTCTTAGCTATATGTCTATATTATAATTATATGCTTAACATGTTTTAAGGTTTTCAAATAATTATATGATATTCATGAACACATAATAACATGTATGCATCATGTTATTAATTGATACAAGTGTAATAAATTAATAATATTAATGTATTTTACATACTATATAATTTATTGTATATTTTTCATTTTACAAAAATTAATCATTAGATTTAATATTATATTCATATAAATCATAGATGTCAGCTTTTGTCATCATCATATATGTTGAAGAAAAATTTAATTTTATATTTTTTCACTTTTTAAATTATCACTTTTTTGTAATTATACTATTTCCATATATAATTTTGATTTGAATTTAATCAAACCAAAGTTAGTTAAATATATTAAAATAGAAAAAAATATTAAGTTATTACTTACATATTTTTGTGTACTTAATTACATTAAATATAAAAAAATAGCATGGTAATCTAAATTTAACGTGGAGTTCAAATGATTTCCTTGAAAATTAGAGGAAAAGAAAATAGAAAAATTGAGCAAATTCGATGGGTCATATCGAGCCTGTTAAAAAACCCGAAACGACCCTACCTAAACTGACCCGAAACCTAAAATGACATGCGACCCAAAGTGACCTAAACTCGAATAACCCAATCTGAAATGATTCGATTTGACCTAATTGCCATCTCTATATATATAGACTATCAAGTCTTTGTGAAGAAAAAGTAAAAAATTATACATATCATAAATTATAAATCAAACCGATAATTTCAACCTATTGGGAACTTAGGGTGTGTTTCATTGAAGAATTAAGAGTGTGATACGTTATGAATATAATTATAGTTATAGTTATGAATATAATTATAGTTACAGAACGAACACATACAATGATGTGCGTCTTTCAACGAACACAACTTGATAGAAATAGAAGAGAAAAAAAAAAAAGAAAAAAAGCTTTGAAGCATCAAGTTTATACGCATTTGGAACCTGTGATAAGTCATGATTTTCTCAAGCTACTGCTTATCCTAACATTGTATTTAAAGTCAAGATATTCACAAGTTACTTATTATCCTATTTTCTTGGGTCACGGATTAATTGTTTTATTATTCTTTTACTTTACTTTGATGTGATCTTCACATTATTCCCATGGCAGCACCAAATTTTAATGGATTTAATTTTCACATACTCCCATGAGAATTCAATATTTTGGTGGATGTGATATTCCTCACATTGTTTCCATTATAAATCCAAATTTTTAGTTTTATTTAATAATCTTTCACGATCGTTATAAGCAAATTAATTCTATAGTTTATTATGAAATTTATTTCAAAATTTATAATTGTAATGTTTGAATTTTTTTTTATCAAAATTGATTGAATTTTTAAATAAATTCTACAAAATAAAGAATAAAATATTATGTTGACTAAAATACTCCATTTTTCCATATCTTATTCCCTCCCTCTCTCGCATCTTTTGAATTTCCTACTCATTTTAAACATTTTAAATATAATAATTCAATTAGATTATATAATTTAAAATAAAAAGTCAAACATAAAAAGTCATTTCAATTCATTTCTAAATAAATTCTATTTTCAGTTCACTTGAAGGTAAAATAATTTTATTTTCATTTGATTCTAAATGGACTCTTACACTCTATTAAGAATCATATGATTTGCAATTGTTTACATCAGGTATTCGAGTTACAAATTGTTAAATTTGAATTCCTTAAAATTATGCCATTAACCAAATAAACCAATGAAATCATTCCCAACTAAACTGACACATTAGTTCTAACAAAAGGGGATTTGCAGTGATCGAGTAGTGGAAGAGCAAAGAAGGAATTTTTATGGAGAAGTGAAGAAGAAGATGAAATGGCTTGGAGATGCCGGAAGTTGAGCAGCGAGAATTTTGAGAGAAAGATTTAATTTTTTTATAATATATTTAAGAATATTTTAATTTTCTAAGTTAATAAGTTAAACTAATTTGCACAGATTTAACGTTATTAGCATTATTTGATTAATTACATGACTTCAAGACATTCAAGTTTAATGATTTGAAACTCATATATATGTTTAAGGTGAACAATTGCTTATACTTTTATATTTTTTTTTTCCAATAAATACAAAGGTGAACAATTGTTTTCCATAAATAAAAACTTAACAATTTATTTTTATTAATATAAATAATACAACTTAATTACTATTTTGATCCCTGAATTTTTTTTGGGATTTTCAAGTTCATCCCTGACATTTCAATTTTTTTAATGCCCAACATTACAAAGTCAACTTATTGCCATAAGAAAAAAAAAATTAAGAAGTGTAAAAAAATGCGTAGGTGGCATACTCTCGTCGCATGGTATTGTATTTGAATTCATATTGCACAATAAATACCAAAAACTAAAAACATAGACAATAACTATACAATGAAAATCTAAAATATGTATTATGAGTTATTTGTTCGATTTATAAATCGGTTATTATATATATATATATATGATAAAATATATCATGCATTGCGTACATAATTCAATACCAAAAAGCTTTAATTGATGAAATTTTCATAAAACAAAAATAATGAAAGCAACTAGTTGTTCATAAAACAACACAAAAAAGATTAATTAGTTCCTCAATTTTAGATTCCCTTTTTTTGGAATTCCAAAAAATACATACATAATGTGGATAATTTTGATTGCGTGTTATTTTTAAAAAGAAAAATTTCATCAGAAGAAACGGAAATTGAATTAGAAATTAAAACTATCAACAAAAAATCTAAAAAAGGAATAAACAAAAAATATTATAAAAATAAATAAATTTCCACCACCACCACTACTTCTTAAATTTCAATTTAAATTTCCTTTTATTTATTTATCTTTTCTTTTTGTTTTTTTCCTTTTCCTTTTTCTTTCTCTTTTCTCTAACTCACATTACTCTCCTCATCACCGTCACCATCACCGTCACCATCACCATCTGTTCCTCTTTTTGCTAGTGTCAAACGTACAGTGACACAACTTGTTGATCATACATTTTTTATAGTAGGGGTGTGGGGTTTCAAATCCTACTTCTTGTTAATCATACATTTTCGGTCTTTAATATTAATGTAGTTGTATAAATGTATAAATTTATTTTTTAACATATATACATCAAATGAGTAACATAATTAATTAGTTTTTTGTTTAAAGGACTTATTAACAAGTGAATGGGCCCAAACTAATGAGTAACATAATTAATAAATCTTAAGTAGTGTTTTCAAAGGTATTTCTTGAGCTTTTCTGAGACCCGTTCAGAGGTGAGGTTAAAGTAAAATGTCATAAGACTTAAAGTATTATTCGTTTCTTTCGTTGGACATACGTCTTTTACTTAGGGGCATGTCTTTTACTACTCAGTGATTGGGACATACACCCCAATGAATTTTAAAAAAATATGCAAGTTTAAAGCTCAAACCCATACCTAAATGAGTAGGAATACAAACCTTAACCACTAAGCTAATTTTTCTTATAGTTATATCATTATGTTTCATTAATATTTATCACATGCTATCTGGTTTAATAATAGCTACAAATTATTTAATTAATCACTTACAAGTTACAATAATATAAAAATAAAAATTATATATAATATATATAAATATTTTAAAATTATAATTATAATTTATATGATCTAAAGAGTTAATAAAAGTATTAATATTTGTTGAAAACTAATATATTTATATTTTAATTATTATATTTATATATTCAATATTATTTTAATTAATTAAATTTTAATATTTTATTAAAATTTCGAAACACTTCAATATTTCAAAAGACTTACGCTCCAACGCTTCAAGACTTACATCTTGCCTCACTGAGGCAAAACGCATCGCCCAATACCTTCGCATCTGAAAACACTAGTCTCAACTTCCACATTTCCCAACTGCGAAGTTCTTAAGGCCATTTGATTTTTGCTGCTAAAGCAATAATCCATCTGAATGAATGCTCTAAGTTTTGAAATATGAAGTCAACATTAAAAAAATAATCCGGTATGGAAATTAAAGTTTAGATTACAAAATATAGAAGATAAGTTAAGAAATTTGAAATTATTTTTTTGTTACGAAAAATGATATCAAAGTTATGAAATATAAGGTCATTGTTGCGAAAAAAATAATTTGGTTATAAAAATTATGGTCTAGATTATGAAATATGAAGGACAATTTACAAATTTTAATAGTATTAATTTTTCTTTGTTACGACAAATGATGTCAAGTAACAAAATAAGAAAAATAAATTATGAAATTTGATAATATTTTTTGTTACGAAATATGAAAAACAAGTTATGAAATTTGATGATATTTTTTGTTATGAAAAAATATATTAAAGTTATGAAATATGAGCCAACGTTGAGAAAATTAATTAAGTTACGAGAAATAAAGTTTTTGCTATGAGAAATAAAATTTAGGTTACAAAATATGAAGTACTAATTATAAATGTCTCAATATCAAAAGTCATCAAGCTATATCAAAATACGGATTAAAAAGCTTTATTTGACGCATAATTGACTGTCATTGAGGTCAGATTCAAATGGAAATATTTTAGAATTTAAATTCTACAAAAGTAAATCTCATTAGAGATATTTATGTGATTTTATGGATCTCACTTAATTTTAGTTAGTTAAAAAAAATTAAGAATCTGTTAAGAAATTTGACATTCTAGTAATTATGAAATTTCATATATATATATATATATATATATAGTGGTTTCGTTTGGTTTTTCGGTTGAATTTTTTTTTTCAATTTAAAAATTAATTCAAATGTATTATATAATTTTTTTTTTTTTTTTTACAATTGTTCATCGTCTGTTAGTTCTACAATTATTTGGTTCGTTTTATGAAAATCTGAAACGGTAACAACCAAAACTGTCGATTTTTGTATCTTCCTAATTTAAACCTAAACACTCACCCAAAAACTGACTCCAAATTAACTGACTTTCTTAGTCGGCTTGATTCGGGTTGACGATTTACTGATTTCGTTGCACACCTTTACTTGATGGCACAATGCCAAAACACTCTTTTTGACTCCATTTATTTTTCCAACAAAATTTTAAGATAATTAACTAAGTGCAACATTTTTAAAGACACATTAGTTGATGCGATAAATGTATTACATTAATTATCACATTATTTATTAATTGTTTATGATAAAACTACATGCTGAATAATATGCAATAGTATCTTTAAAAAAATTAGTATAAATAGATGCATTTTAGCTCAATTCTAAACAAAAATTAAGAGAGTAAGCAAGAAAGAACAAACAAAAAAATGGGTTTTCAAAAATCATCCAGAATCATTGGTATGTCCTTGCTAATGATATTCACTTTATCATTTGCTTTGGATATATCGATCACATCCTACAATCAAAATTATGAAACCCAGAAATCAAATAATTTGAGAGCACACGATGAGGTGATGAGACTATTTGAAAAGTGGCTCTTTTCGAACCACAAAGTCTACAATGATTTGGAGGAGAAGAAAAAGAGATTTGAGATATTTAAGGATAATCTAAGGTTCATTGATGAACAAAACTCCAAGAATGAAACTTACAAACTTGGGTTGAACAAGTTTGCTGATTTAACCTTAGAGGAGTTTAGTAGCATTTATCTAGGTATGAGAATCGACGATGCTCATTATAACAAGACCTTCAAATCAAGTAACATGTATGAGCCACATGTCAACGACAATTTGCCTAAGTCTGTCGATTGGAGGAAAAAAAATGTTGTGACTGGAGTCAAAGATCAAGATCAATGTGGTAAGCATATATTCATTATAAAATAATTATAGAATTGTTCAATGTTATCAAATTGTTTTTATTGGTACAACGAAGTTAACAAGAGTACAGTTTTTGTGAGATGAATTTAATAAATAATTGAGTGGATAGTTATACTTTATTTCTTAAGGAAATATATATAATTTTTTATGTTTTGAAATATTAAGGTTTTGTTTTGCTGCTCAAATGTTTTGACATGATAAATTATTGACTATTACATTCAAAATGAAGGGTCTTGTTGGGCATTCTCGGCCGTTGCTACTGTGGAAGGGATAAACAAAATAGTTACTGGAAACTTGATCTCACTATCTGAGCAGGAAGTGTTGGATTGTGAAAACCCTTTTTCTGACGGATGCAAGGGCGGTTTTCCAGAGAACGCCTTTAAATTTATCATAAAGAATGGTGGTATTGACACTGACAGAGATTATCCATACAAAGCTGTTAAAGGCAAATGCAATCAATATAAGGTTGGTAAAAACATAAATTATATTTGATAAAAAAAAAGAAAATAAACTTATGGTGTGTTGTGAGTTGCAGAATTTTTTTTTCATTTTTTATAATTTTTTCTTCAAAAAATAACTTTCAAATACAATTTTTTCTTTAAAATTTTGATTATTTTCTGCAGTAAACGCACCATTAATCTCCTCACTCTCTAATGCTTTATCTTTGGCAGAAAGGTACCAAAATTGTTACAATTGATTCTTATGGAAGTGTTCCAACAAATAACGAGAAAGCACTGGAAAAGGCAATTGCAAATCAACCAGTGAGTGTGTTAATTGAAGCAAGCGAGGGTTTTCAATTATATAAATCGGTAAGATCTTTTCTTTGTTTTCATTACTAATTTCCATCATACGTAACTAAGAGTCTAAGATCAATTCTACTTGGTAAAGAAATAATAAGCTATCAGGCAAAGGCAAAATTTGTTTATAATGCAGGTGCAACAGAATACATACAAATAGCTACCAAAATAAGAAACACAAAAAATAAATTTTTTTACCTCAAAATGTCGTTCACGCGGGAGTCAAGACAATTATTTAATGAAGTTAAAGATGTTAAAAGGCATCTTTTGAAACTGTGTGAATTTTTTTATAATGAAAAAAAAATCCTGATTTGTATTTGTAAAGTTTAATAATCTCACGAGTAATTCGAGTTAGCACTTAAAAAAGTGAACAATCATTTTAAGACATTTATCTTTTAAAAAATAAAAAAAAAGTTACTAAGTAATCGATGAATCTGAGAAGTACCGGAAGCTTTGACTTAGAATTTCTTTTTTTTGTTAAAGGAAACAACGACTTACCTTTAGTTGTTAACCCAAATAAAAAAAAATACTTCAATAACATTTTGAGGTTGAATCCTTGAGCAAACAATTGGAAAGGATATATATATATATATATATATATATTTGGGTTAACAACTAAAGGTAAGTCGTTGTTTCCTTTAACAAAAAAAAGAAATTCTAAGTCAAAGCTATATATATATATATAATCCTTAAACTCAAGATTAATTATGTGCACATATCTTTTATTTTTAATAAAAAAATAGGGTGTATACACGGGAAGATGTGGAAGAAAACTAAATCATGCCGTGACGGTTGTTGGATATGACACAACAAAGAAAGGACAACAATACTGGCTTATCAAGAACTCATGGGGCACCAACTGGGGAGAGAAAGGCTATCTCAGGTTGCAACGTAGTGTCCAGAATTTTGGAGGCAAATGTGGAATAACATTACATGCAAATTATCCTATCAAAAGGGGAAGACGTGAAAATCCTTCTCATTATCCTATAAACAACAACGCATTTGGAAGTGAAGCATCAGATGTTACTCCAGCTAAACATTATCAAGTCTATTGAACTAAAGGAAATAAAGAGCAGTGCTTAAACCCAAAATATATATTTGGGGATTTGTGTGAAATAAATAAAAAATAAAGAAGGTTTTATTGTCTCTTTCTCTTTCTATTATTTTGTAATTTACCTAATAAAATATTTGCAAATTGGTCTTTGTTGTTGTAAAATAACTTGGTAAATAAAATCTTGTAGTTATTGAATAAATGGTGTAAATCTTATTTTTCTTCGATGTAATTCAAAAAATTGATCAATTGCATTGTATGCATGGTAAGAGGAGAGCAGAATGAGAGAGAGAGCAGACGAGAGAAATTAGCTTTTCTCCACGGATGAATTTTGTACTTTGTGATGTGTTGGCTCATATTTTTAATGATGTGTATTAAAATTATAAGTGAAAAACATGTGATAAATATGAGAGTCTGTTCAGATTGTAAGAGTTCTTGCTATTGAGTTCTGAAGATAAAACACATTTGTAAGTTTTCTTGTACTCTTAATTTTTTTTATTGTAGAAAGTGGGTTCTCTCTTGATGAAAATAACAACAAATGAAAATTTAATAAGTTGATAGTATCAGTAAAAAATGGTTTACACTGTAAATCATATAACATTAAAACTACCAGATAAAGTCAATTTGTTCATGGTATCTGGCTATGCATTTATAAGGAAGAAGCCATACAAGGGATCACTGAAAAATGTTTTACACTGTAAATCATATAACATTAAAACTACCAGATAATTTCAATTTGTTCAGGATATGAGTTGCAATTATCCATTATGCAATGCAATGTGATAAGGTGTTAACCCAGCCACTGCTGAGCACGACGATCCCCACTACCTCCAACAGAACGCCGAATACTGATTTCTTCTGTAGAATATTTTTGCTGAAGCCATTCAAAAGCGGTCACATCGAGTTTCCTCGTTACTGATTTCCCTTGCTTCCTACGAGTATGCTGTTCCCTTATAGAATTCCGAAGTTTCTCTATGGCATCCCTTTGCCGAGATGTTAATCTTCCAACATTATCATAGGCATGCTTGACCAAGATGTCCAGGACTGTTTAGCACCTAATAAGAAAAGATCAATTAATCTCTTTGGATGGTAATCAACATGCTTATGCAAGCAACAATTAGAAAATTTGAACATATATAAGCTGAAGTATTTTATATTAGTATTTTAAAGATAAAATTCTTACCATGGAGTTTTATAACAACGTGCAGCAATCTCCAAACAAATAATCAAGGCTTCTCTCTGTGACTTGAGAAATCTCTTAGTCTCTTCATCATCCTCCTTCCTAATTTTGGCTGCCGCATCTTTCTTTCCCTTTGTTATATCATCTTTCTTCACTGTGCTGGGATTCAGTGCATCAAGCCCAAAAGGATCAGACTCATCCTTCTTATTTTCTTCAGATGAAGCAACTACAGGAATGTCTTCAACAACGGCATACCCTGTTTGAGAATAAGACACATAACACGTAGTAATTATTTCATAATAGTAAATTTCCCATTTTAGACAACTAGATTAAGACGGCACCCCAAATTTCAACAATATGTTCCCATTATGGCAATAGCTCTCGTGATTTTCGCAAAGAACTCAGTAATAGCACCTAGGAGCAAAAGAAGATTAAAATGATAACTAACTAGATGATTTTTTTTAAGTGACTAACAAGATGAATATTGTCCAACGACAGACAATATAATACACCTATTTAACTTTTACAAGCATTTTAAAAGATATATGCTCACATTCAATTCCGATTTCCATTGTTTTAAATCTTTGGGCTACAATGAATTACGGTTGAGATTTCCTTATCATCTCTGGTATTACAATTTCATTATTTTATCTGCACAAGGTGATTGACTGATCAAGTGTTACAAAGTTCATCCATCTTGGCTCAGACTGTAGTTCACAAAAAGGCTAAAGATCAATTATGAAGAGAAACAGACATTACACCTCATATTGGAGAAGTGGTATTAATGCTTGGTTTCCACAATGATGGAGATGTGCGCTCAGTCTGCTCAAGCACATGCATGGAAGCTTAAGCCTTGGGTCAGTGAGAAACTTTGGTCTGGGATGTTTGACCTAAGCCACCATCTTTAGATAAGAAAGGACATGAAAGACAACAAAAGACACCGATGATCAGCACTTTCTCTAACCAAAATGATCGATTGAAATGTGATTAAAAATTATCAGCCATATTGTTGACTTTATCATTTCGGTTGAGAGAAATCAAAACAGCAATTGAGTTCTCTTTTAACAAAATATTTTTGCTCTTTTTCTTATTTATTCCATCTGCAAGAGTCCAGAAAATTTGCTTGTCTTTATTTTTTTCTTATAGCCTTATCCCCTTTAACCCAATAATTTGTGGTATCAGAGTCTGGTTCAATCATATCTGGGTGTAGTGAGAGTTATCATGGCTGCTAATGGAAGTTCTATGAGTATTTCTCAGCCTCTAATTTTTATCTTCAAACGTGAAAGTTATGGGTCCTGGAGCATCAAAATGAAGACCTTATTTAAGTCTCAAGAGCTATGAGATTTGGTTTAAAATGGGTATGCTAATCCTGATGAAGAAGAAACGTTAATGGAGAATAGAAAAAAGGACCCAAAGGCATTGTTCTTCATTCAGCAAGTTGTTTATATGACTATTTTTTTCAAGAATTGCATCATACTTCAAAAGAGGCTTGGAAAATTCTACATAAAGAATATCAAGGCTCATCGAAGGTAATCACTGTTAAATTTCAAGCTCTTCGTTGTGAGTTTGAAACACTATTTATGAAAAGTAATGAATCTGTTCAAGACTTTCTATCTAGAGTGACTACAATTGTTAGTCAAATGAAGTCATATGGGGAGCAGATAAATGATCAAATTGTAGTTGCAAAAGTTTTGAGGAGCTTGACTCCAAAATTTGATCATGTGGTTGCTGCATTTGAGGAATCTAAAGATTTATTTGATTTTTCTTTTGATGAACTTATGAGTTCTTTGCAAGCACATGAAGCAAGGCTGAACACGTCAATTGAAAGGAATGAAGAGAAGGCATTTCGGGTGAAGGGGGAGGCATCTTTTCAGAAAGACAGGTCTGAAAAAACAGTTGGAGGACGTGACTAAGTTGGATTCCATGACAGATGTGGTTTTCATGGTAAAGGTTATGGAAGAAGTCGAGGCAGATGGAAGTCTAATTGGCAAGTTGAACAAAGGCAGTACAAGAATGGAGTCCAGTGCCATCACTGCAAAAAGTTTGGGCAAGTAGAAGTCAATTGTTGGAGTAAGGAGAAACAGGCAAGCTATGCAGAAGAAAAGGAAGGAGAAAGTAAGTTGTTCATGACTCTTTTTCAAAATAATGATGTCTTAAGTGAAGTTTGGTTATTGGACAGTGGTTACCTAATGAGAGTCATAAAATGCATCTTAACGGTACTTATTTGTTAGTATTTTAGGGTTGATCGAGGTTTGAATTACACTTTTATACCTTAATAACTCTAAAGTGATATTCTTGGATCATTAACTTATTTTGGTGCATTTTCAGGTACTTTGAGTTCAAAAGAGATGGAAAGTTATCATAGCTTAAAACACGATGCTTTGATGCACATTTGAGTGAGGGCATGGTTGTGGAAGGATAAAATGAAGAGAAACCAAGTCCTAAGTGTGGGCGCTGCGGCTTGAAGAAGTCTAAGCCTCGGCCTCTAGAACCAAGCCCAAAAGAGCAAGGAAGCCATTAGTGATAGTCGCGGCCTGGACCAGTCAGGGCCGCGGCACCCAAAGCCTCCACAAGCATCAGGACCAGGCAGAGCCGCAGCCTGGACCAGGCAGGGCCATGGCACCCAGAAGCTTACCTCACCAAGACTAGGCAGAGCTGCGGCACAAGTGAGAGTCATGGCGCGCACCCGATCCCCTGTTCCGTGTCATGACCTAATTAGGACTTTAATGATGGTTTAAACCCCAAAATACCCTTGAACCTTTGTATTATAAATAGATCACCTAGGGCTTGATAAGAGGACATTCACGAAGGCTAGAAATTGAGGAGAGAGCTCGACATTACGGTGTTCAAGCATGTGCCCCATGGCTAACTAATCTCCAAGCAAGGCGAAGGGATGAATCCTTAAGTGTAGTTGTTCTTATTTTCCATTATTGATTCAGTTGTAGTTTGGATTTATTGTTAAAACATTGTTTATGATTTACTCTTTGATTAAACAAGAAGAATTTAGGTTCATGTGATAGCTGCACTTTATATTCTTCTTATCTTATATTTTCTTAATCCGATGATTGCATGCTTCTTCTCCATATAAGTCTAGTCAAGCTCTTCTTATGTCAAGTTGTTTGGATGTGATTGATTCCGGTAGATTTATCTTTTAGGTTTGTCCATTACTGCGATATTGTCATTGAGATATATTGTTGTTTCTTGATAAATCTATAGGATAGGTCATGTGTGCTTGAATCGAAATCAATGAGTGATTCGTAGCAATTACATTAGAGTTTTCATATGCTTTGATTGAATAATTGCTGACTGCTTGTTTGGGATGTGAAACTAGTAATCAAGATAAAAACAATTGAATCGAGATTAGAATAAGGCAACAAACCTAGGGAGGATTCCCGGAACCTTATTATCTCTCCATTATATTCTTCATTATAATTACACAACTCCTTCACACTATTTCATTATCAAACTCTGATTTACTCATTCGGATATTACCATTTCGTATTAAAGTTTACATCTTCTCTTGTAGTTCGCTTTTCCTCGTGGGATCGACACCTCAACTATAAAACAATAACCGTGTATTAGTTTGAGCGTAATCAAATTTTGGCGCCGTTGCCAGGGAAACGCACTTAAAGTACAAGGAAGATTGTCAACGTTGAGACAAGACGGTAATATCGTTCTCTGCTCTTTGTTTTGATTTTCTAATTTTGATTTTTTTGTTTTATCTTTTTCCCTCTAATCCCTTTGGTGTATGCTTAGACCAAGAGATTCGCGAGGTAGATTCATTAAAAGACCTGAAATAGAGTTATCCTTTCTTTCCACGTCCGTTAGTGAAACCTTGCCTATATCAAACCATAGTGCACACCCAAGTGAGAATTTAAAGGATTTTGTTAACATGGCCGAAAATCATAATGAAAATATTGCTAGGACACTTAAAGACTACTTGTACCCTCGCCAAACGGCCACACCATCCTGTATCATTTTCCCCCCTAATGTTCAACAACCTAATTTTAAGCCGGGCATGATCCAATTGTTACCAACCTTCCATAGATTTGAGAATGAAAACCCCTATATCCATATTAGGGAATTTGAGGAAGTAGTAGCAACCTTTCAAGGTAGGGCTGATATGGTAGACACCGCCAAACTTTGGTTTTTCCCCTTTTCACTTAAGGAAAAAGCCAAGTTTTGGCTATGTAGTTGAGATGAGATGACACGAGTTTTCTTCCAAAAGCACTTTCCAACCCATAAGACCAACAACCTCAAGAGAAAAATCTCAAACTTTGCATAAAAGGAGAGTAAAACCTTATATCAAGTTTGGGAACGTTTCAAAGACCTTTTGAATTCTTGTCCACACCATGGGTATGAGAGTTGGCTGATAGTTAGCTATTTCTATGATGGACTCCTAAGTAGGGAAAGACAGTTCATAGAAATGATGTGCAATGGGGATTTTGTTCAAAAAGATCCCGACCAAGCCATAGATTTTCTAGATGACCTATCAAAAAAAGCCCACACTTGGATAGGACCAAATGCCATGGAAAGAACTAGGAAAAATCAACCCACTTGGATTTATGAACTTAAGGAAGAGGACAACCTTAAAGTCCGTTTAGAGGCCCTAATTAAGGAAATTGAAGCCTTAAAAACCAAGGATGCTAGAGCCCCTGAACTGGTTACTAGGGTAGAGTCCCACGAGCCTTGTTTTATGTGTAATGGGGTTGATCATCTACCTAGGGATTGTCTAACTTATTTTGAGATGAAGGGAGAGTGTAATGCTTTAGGTATACCCTTTGGGAAACCACACTCACCTTACTCTAACACCTACAATCCCGGTTGGAAGAGTCACCCTAATTTTAGTTGGAGATCTGATATACAACCTCCTGCCTAATCTAGTACCCAATGGCAACCGAAAACAACCTCATTTAATGCACCTCAACAATCTTTTCCTTTGGAAGATATGTCTAAATCATTTATGCAGGTACATGCCAAGAGTGTGGAAGAGCAAGGCAAGATAAATTGACAGTTGCTAGAGGAGCAACAAGCGATCAAAAAGGAACAAAAAGTGATAAAGAGTCAACTCACCAAGTTGACTAGTTTCTTGACGGTTCAAGAGCAAGGTCATTTTCTTTCATAGTCACAACCTAATCCAAGGGGACAACATATGGCACAAATCTCTGAACTTGAAAATCAAAATGTTAGAGAGGTTAATGCCATAATCACCCGCAACGGTAAGAAAATTGAAGGTCCCACTCTACCATCACACTTGATTCTTAATACCGTGAGCAACAAGGATGAAGCCCCTAAGGAACAAGAGGCCCATGATGATTATTCTCCACCGAAGTTTTTCCCTCAAGCACTCCTTAAACCTAAGGAGAGAAATTCAGCATTAAAAGGTGAGATTCTTGAACAATTTCAGCATGTTAAACTTAACCTCCATCTTCTTCATGTCATAAAACAGGTTCCCAACTATGCTAAAGTCATCAAGGATCTATGCACACTCAAGAGGAGGCACAACGTGAAGAAGACAACATTCTTAACGGAGCAAGCAAGTGCAATAATTGACAGCAAGACACCACCCAAATATAAAGATCTGGGTTGTCCAATAGTGGCTTACCAAATTGGAAAAAAATCTTGTGGTCAAGCATTGCTAGATTTGGGTGCTAGTATGAACCTTATGCCATACTCCGTGTATTTGTAGCTCGGTCTAGGTGAGATCAAACCAACCTCCGTGGTACTTCAATTAGCGGATAGATCGGTAAGAAAACTAAGAGGTATTGTGGAAGATGTTTTGTTGCAAATTGATAATTTCTATTATTCTGTTGACTTTTTGGTTTTAGATACCGTTTCTACTATGAACACGGAGTCAAAAATTTCGTTGATACTTGGAAGACCATTCCTTGCCACCGCCAATGTCCTCATTAATTATAGGAATTTCCTAATGACATTATCATTTGGAAATAGGACTCTAAAGGTAAATGTTTTGCGAGTCTCAAGGCAACCACATGAAGAGGATGAGTACATTAAAGATAATTCTAACTCTTCGGAATTCACTCCTAATAATTTTGAGTTCGATGATTCTTCAATTTATCCCCATGCCGTTAATGTTGTTGATTTTTTTATAAGTCACAGGGATTTATTAAGAAATCATGCTTTGAGGAGTTGCCTGAGATAAGTCACAGGGAAGCGGGAATCACATATCCTATTGCTGATAGTAAATGGGCAACACCAAGAACACTTGAGCCACATGTGGTGGACTTTAAGTATTACTTTCCAAAAGATTAGCACTGAGGCCATTGAGTTTGAAACCTCATCTTCAGCACCACAATGAGGCCAACTGATGAGAGTGATGCAGTGTCTAGCTGAAGACGTAAAACTTAGCGCTCATGGGAGGCACCCCACAACATATTCTTTAATTTATTATTTTTTTCTATATTTTTTTTCTTGTTTATTATTAGTATTTTGTTGTTTTTCAGTATTACCTTCGTATTTCTTTTTCAGGGACAAATATGCGGAGCAGTTTAATTGGTTGTGCACAACTTTCGGCTCCACGCACCTTTGGTTAAAATGGGAGTTTCCTTAACTTTTGCTTTTATATTTAGGACAATGCTTCTTTTAAGTTGGGGATGGAGGAAATACATTTCTTATTGCATACATTGAATTGTTGGGTGTCATCTCCCTTTTCTTTTTCATTTTAATTCGTTTATTTTTTTTTATATTATTTTTTTGTTCTTAGCATGCTTTGTGTTAGCCTTAGAGTTAATTCACATGTCAATGATATAAGCTTAACTGAGATAGCATATAGCACTTAGAAGAAGTTAAATCTTGCTTCAGTTTGAGAATAATTTAAGTATCAATCTTCATTTGGTTTGAGACTCTAGTTTGCGGTAAGATTGCATGATTAGTCTAAAACATTTAGAGAAGTTTTATGTGCGATTGTTTTTGTGAATATTTTTGCGGTCTCGACAAGCTCTAGAACTTATTTGATAATCACTTGAGGCGAATTCCTAGAATGCACATTACTTAGGATATGATGTAGGTCATTTTTGAACCGTTTGAGCCTTTCAACCTACCCTTGCTATATTTATCACTAGTCACCTGTTTGAGCCTTTTTCTTGAAAAGAAAAATTGAGCCTTGTTTCTTTTGATAAACCATTTACTTACCTTTATGAGCCTAAAAATATTTTATCCTTACCTTTCTTTTAAAAGAACTTAGTTATACACATTTGTTGAGAAGCACTTAAGAGGAGTAAGGATAGAAATATGAAAAATACCATTACCATAATCCAAGTACATTAAAGGAGATAAGTTAGGGGTTGTGGAAAAGAAAAGAAAAAAAAATGAAAAAGAAGGTGAATGGTCTTATACCAAAATAAAAAAAGAAGTGAATTATGGAAAAGAAAGAAGCAAAGAAAAAAAATGATGATTTATTGAGAGAAATGCTCAAAAAATGTTTGAAAGAGTTGGGTATTGAAGTAAGGTTATCTAGTGCTTAAAATATGTTGTGTTTAAAACTAAGAGATTAAGTTCTTTTACTTATTGAATCCTTCCTGTTCTTTCTTAACCTTTACCTTAACCTAACGTTACAAGCTTATTAAAGACCTATTGACCCAAAGTGGTGTGATTTTTTCTACAATAGTGGAGAGTGATTTGAAAAGTGAGCCTATAGAGCTTATTTTTGTGATTGATGTCATGCAAATTAAATATTTTAGAGGCCAAGACTTGTATTCATGAATGTTATGCATAAAATCATCCGGGTGTTCGAATTAATGGATTGTGGTAAGATGGATGTTAAGAGTCGATAACAATTTTAAGATTGATGTTTGGATTACTTTTGGACTTGAGTGATATTTAATGATTCTATGAGCTATATGTTATGTATGATTTTTGAGACAAAAGGTGAAATACTCTTGGTTTAATGCTAACATTGCTTTACTTTGTTTTGATTCCTACCATAGAATTCATTTTTTTTTGTCTTGTTTTCGCTTGAATTGCTAGGGACTAGCAATAAGTTAGTTGGAGGTTATGATGAGAGTCATAAAATACATCTTAACAGTACTTATTTGTTAGCATTTTAGGGTTGATCGAGGTTTGAATTGCACTTTTATACCTTAATAACTCTAAAGTGATATTCTTGGATCATTGACTTATTTCGGTGCATTTTCAGGTACTTTGAGTTCAAAAGAGATAGAAAGCTATCATAGCTTAAAACACGATGCTTCGATGCACATTCGAGTGAGGGCATGATTTATTTGAAGGCTATGTATATGAAAAGCAGACTAGACAGCCTTTTCCTGTTGGAAAGGCTTGGAGGGCTTCTAATTGTCTTGAATTAATTCATGCTGATTTGATTGGGCTATGAAAATTGCATCATTTGGTGAAAGTCAGTATTTTTTGTTATTCATGGATAATTACAGCCGTATTAGTTGGGTTTATTTTCTGAAATACAAGTCATAAACCTTTGAAAAATTCATAAAAGTCAAAGTGTTTGTTAAGAAACAAAGTGGGAGGCACATAAAGACACTTCGAACTGATAGGGGTGGTGATTTTTTATCTGCTGAACTTAAAATTTTTTTGGTGAGGAAAATAGTATTCACATGGAACTTACTGCTCCTTACACATTGGAGTAAAATGGCGTGGCTGAACAGAAGAATCGAACTATTGTTGAGATGGCTAGAAATTTACTAAAGGAAAAAGACATTCATGATCATTTTTTGGGTAAAAGGAGTTGTTTTTGTTGTTTACTTATTAAATATTTCTCCTACCAAGGTTGTTCTCAATCAAACATCGTATGAAGCTTGGAAGGGTTAGAAGCCTTGGGTAAGCCACTTAATTTTTTTTGGTGTATTGCATATGCTTTGGTTAATTCACAAGCTCGTCATAAGCTTGATGGGAAATCTGAAAAAATATATTTTTATTGGTTATTGCTAACAATCCAAGGCATATCTCTTATATAACCCAGTTAGTGGCAAAGTGATTATTAGTAGAAATGTGGTGTTCAATGAAGATGCAAGCTGTAATTTTACTTATAGCAAAGTGGAATCACTAGTCCAAATTTTAGCAGAAAATGAAGGTTCTCCAACAAATGCAAAACCTAATTCAACAACCACAAATTCACTTACTTCTTCTCCTACTCCAAGTAGCAGCACTATATCTTCCTCTTCTTAAGAGGAAATTCCTCCAAGAAATTTAGATCCTTGAGAGAGATTTATGAATCATGCACCTTTGCTTTATTTTTTTCTGATCCAATATGTTTTGGAGAACTTGCTGCAAAATAAGAATGGCGCAATGCAATGACGAAAGAGATTGTAGTAATACAGAAAAATGAAACTTGGGAATTAGTGGACTTGTCAGAACATAAAAAAGCCATTGGACTAAAGTGGGTGTTCAAAAGTAAGTATCATGCCGATGGAAATATACAAAGGCGCCAGGCTTGACTAGTGGTAAAAGGGTATTCACAACAGCAAGGTATTGATTTCAAATAAACTTTTTCTCCCATTACTCTATTTGAATCTGTGAAAACTATTTTAGCCTTAGCTACTAAATTTGAATTGCCTGTTTATCAATTTGATGTTAAGTTTGCATTTTTTAATGGAGAATTGAAGGAAGAAGTTTATGTAACTCAACCTAAAGGTTTCATAGTTAATGGCAATGAGGAGAAGGTGTACAAGTTAAAGAAAGGTATTTACAGGTTGAAGTAGGCTCCGTGAGCATGGTACATTAAGATAGACTCTTTCTTTCATCAAAATGAATTTGAAAGAAGTGAAAACGAGCCCACTTTTTATCTAAAGAAGCAAGGTATATATGACTTCCTTATAGTTTGTCTTTATGTTGATGATATGATATATATGGGATCATCTCACTCTCTTATGGAAGAATTTAAAACTTATATGATGAAGAGATTTGAAATGTTAGATTTGAGTTTGTTGCATTATTTTCTTAGGCTAAAAATTAAGCAAACTGAAGATGGGATCTTTGTTTCTTACAGAAAATATGTAACAGATCTCCTAAAGAGGTTTAATATGCTGAATTGTAAGGCGACAACAACTCCAATGAATGTGAATGAAAAGTTATAACTTGTAGATGGTACTGGAATGGCAGATGCAAGAAATTTTAGAAGTTTAGTTGGTGGTTTGATCTATTTAACAAATACTCGGCCAAATATTACATTCCATGTTGGTGTTGTTTTCCAAGTTTATTCATTTTCCCACAAAGCATCATCTTGGGGAAGCTAAACGAATCTTGCGTTACATTGCTAGAATAGTGGACTTTGGGAAATGGTATTCTCAAGTGTCTGACTTGAAATTAATTAAATCTAATGATAGTGATTGGGTAGGTTCCTTGAATGATAGAAAAGGTACTTTGGAAAGCATTTTTAGTCTTTGTAGACACCCAATTTCGTTCCAAAATTTTCAAACAGACCACGCGCGAATTCCTATGACAAATCTTTGATCCTAGTGTGCGCGGACTTGTAAATGAGGAAGTTTTGATTTAATTGGGGAGTAGGAGCAATAGTAAGACCCTTTGGTTCAATCCATTTAATTCACATTGGGTTTAAATCTATTAGGCCTTATTTGACTAAACTAATCAAAGACCAAAGTTTTCATTTAAATTTTGACTCAATCCAAAACCCACTAAAGCCCATTGATCTTTCCTAAGCCCAAACACTTTTGGCCCAAATTTCAAGCCCAATAAGTCTTCTAATTTTTAAGGGTAAACTTCCAATTTCACCTTCCACTTGGCACTCCTTGATTGGTTCACTTTTCTCAAAGTAAAAGTTATTTTTTTACAACAAAAAAATGTCCCTCTCCTCTCCTTATGTGGCTGATCATAATGAGGAATTTCACTCTTCTTTTTTGCTTTTTGAACTCACCTCTCTCTTCTAAGTTCCCCCATCTCTTTTGTACCAAATACTAAATTTTTTTCACACAAAATAAGACTTTTTCACCTAAATAAAGCAACAATGCACTTATAAAGTAGCTTATTTTTTTTTTCCATTTTTGGACAACCATATGTACCAAAAAGATGGAGTTTCTCTTCTTCTTCTTTTTATTAGTTAATTGAATATTAACTTATTATGCTTCCACCTTTTCCTACATGCCAAATATCACATTTTTCTACCCAAAAAATCATATTTTATTCCCAAAAAACAGCACCTAAAAATAATAGTTTTTTTTTTTTTTTTTTTTTAAGAGTATGAAGCATTCTTTTGCTAATTGCAAACATTTTTTATTTAAGCTTTTTTACTTTATTATATGTTAAAACCAAAGAAAATTAATGTTCTCTCTCCTCTAATAGTCGTCCAAACCAAGGTGAGTTTCTTCTCATTTTTTTGCTTTTGCTTTTGCTTTTACTTTATTCAAAACACTCCAAAATGTACTTTCTTGCTTGTTCAACTTTTTGCAAACCTTCTTCTTCAATTTTTTTCACCTCAAAGAAACTGCTCCCCCTTCCCCATAGCCAGCCACCTAAAAGTCTTTTCCCTGTCACTTTTCACTTGGTTTACCACACCTCACTTCTTTAGCCCCACCTTTACATCCCAAAAGTGAAACACTATTTTCATCTCAAAAGTTGAAACTACTTTTCCCTTTCCCTATATGACCAGCCATGCACATTATTTTTACCCTTTATTTTTCTTTTTTTAAATATCTTGGTCAGCTCTTACTCCTATAAATACCTCTCTTTTGCTAAAAAAAAAAGAACCAACACAACACTAAGGTAAAATAATGCAAAAAAGAGATAAAAGAGAGAAAGTTTAGAGAGAAAGAAAGAAGTAATAAAAGAGAGAAGAATAGTAAGATCAAAGAGAGAAATATAACAAAATAGAAGAGAGTGTTCAAGAAATGTGAGAAAATAGCGAAGAGTGAAACACAAAAGAAGAACTAGTGAGAGTTCTTCATCATTTTCGGCCACCTTTTGTTTTGTTTTTTATTTTCTTTTTTTTTTGTCTTCTAATCTTCATTAGAATCATTCTTCCAACTTCACTAAGTCCACAAGAACACAAAGATCTCTGAGGATAATCACTGTGCGAGAAAATTTTCCTTAGTCAAAGAAGGTTGGTTAATCTTCTACTTTTCGCAAAATAAATTGCTAGCATTATTCATGTGTTTAAACCACCTTGAAAATAGACTAAATTAATTTATCACTTAAAAAGTTTTATCTTAGCATTAAAAAGATACTTACTAGTTTCTTAGCATTTTATTTTTCATTAGTTATATATCTTTCTTTAGTTATCTACTGGTCATAATGTAGTCTCTCTTCGTTAAATGCAATATTGAGTTAATGTTAGTTTTAAAGTTTTTTTCCTTTAGTTTAGTACCTTAAGAATGTTTATGTTCTCTAAGTAAGATGTTTTATTTTAAGTTGTCATTAATTACATGTAAACTTTAATTCTTTGAGAAGAATTTTTGACCCCCTTGGTACTTGTTAATTCTGGGCCCCCTATGGCCCATTAAAAATGTTACTAGTTATTTTGAATCATATCTTTAAAGTAGTTTAGTTTAAATCTATTTAGCTTAATTTCTATTTTTTAACTTTTAGTTTAAAGTAGCTTAGTTTAATTCATTCAATTTATTCTTCAAGTTTAATTTATCTAGTTTAAAATAATTTAGTTTCAATCCATCTAGTTTAACTTATATAATTAATCAACCTAGTTTAAATGCGCACTTTAATTTGCTTCTCATCTATTCTTTGGAAGTTGTTTTAATATTTTTCTTCATAGTCAAAGTAATTTATTTCCTTTATATACTTACTTTTACTGCATTATTTTGAAGTTAATATTTGGTGTTGCTTTGTTAGAATAGAAATTGCAAAATGTGTGTTTGGTTTTATTAGTAGTGTATGATAATAATATGTGAATTAAAATTTCAATTAATTACCTTGAAACACAAAAGGGCTCACTATTTTGCACCTAAATCTCCGGAGCTTTGGAATTTCTAACGTAGACCAATGACAAGGGATTTGACCCCCTTCAAAGTCAAACCTTACCCGTCATCCTTGCTTTGTGCTTGGATGACAAAAGGCCCATTGTCTAATACATTAAAAGCGCACCCATCATTGGAGTCTCCTTACTACTTATAAAGGGTTTGTATTAGACTTGGTAGGTTTCACTCATTTTCATATGCCTACTCATTGTAATTCGTACCATCGTCATATCCACCTTCCTTAAGGGGAGTGGGCTAGGGTAATGAACCAAATGCATGGGTCTCAGTGGTACCTACAGTCTTGAATCAAGTGCTATTTCATGGAGCTAAAAAAAGCAAGCAACAACAGCCTCATCATCATCAGAGGTAGAGTATGTGGCTGTAACTTCTTCAACATGTCAAGCATTATGGTTAAGAAGATTACTTGCAGATCTTCATGAAGAGTAACAGAGACACTCTGTGAAAACAAAGCTGCAATTACAATAATAAAAAATCCAGCCTTTCATAGAAAAACTAAGCATATCGACATTCAGTATTACTCCATTCGAGACTTGGTAGCGAGAGAGATGATAACATTAAAATACTGTAACACAAATGAGCACGTGGCAGAAATTCTCACCAAATCACTCCCTCATGAGAAGCATGTCTACTTCCGATCCAAGCTTGGTGTTTGCAATTTTGAATTAAGGGGGAATGTCGAAATGTGATTAAAAAAATACTAGTTGCTCAATTTTACAGGACTTCTTTTCAAATTCCAAAAAATACATAGATATTATAGATACTCAATTTTGATTAGGTGTTATTTTTAAAAGGCAAAATTCCACCAGAAAAAATGAAAATAAAATGAAAATTGAAATAGAACTTAAAAATATCAATAGAAAATCTGAAAAAGGAAAAAAAAACAAAAAAATTAATAAAAAATATATATTTCTACATCCCTCTCGCCTATTTGCTCTTCGACCCTATCACTATCCCCACCATTACCAACTCTTTCCAAATCTCAATCTAAATTTCCTTTTATTTATTTATTTTTCTTTATCTTTCTTTTTCCTTTTTCTTTCTTTTTGCTTTCTTCTCTCCTCTCTCTAACCCACATCTACCCTCCTTATCCCTCTCAATCTGCATAACCATCACCATCTCCATCTGTTCTTCCCTTTTCTAGTGTCAATTTCACAACTTGTTAATCATACATTTTTGGTCTTTAACATTAATATAGTTGTATAAATGTATAAATTTGTTTTTCAACGTATTTACATCAAATGAGTAACATAATTAATTAGTCATTTGTTTAAAGGACTTATTAACAAGTGAAAGGGACTAAACCAATAAGTAACATAATTAGTAAGTCTTAACTTCCTCATTTCCCAACTGCGAGGTTTTTAAGGTGTTTGTTTAATGCTAAAGTAATAATCCATTTGAATGAAAAGTGATCTCTATGTTTTAAAATATGAGGTCAATGTTACAAAAATAATTCGGGTACAGAAATTAAAGTTTAGAATACAAAATATGAAAGATAAGCTACGAAATTTGACATCATTTTTTTGTTACGAAAAACGATATCAAAGCTATGAAATATGGGGTCAATGTTACGATAAAAAATAATTTGGTTATAAAATTTATGGTCTAGATTATGAATATGAAGGAAAAGTTACAAAATTTTATAGTATTAATTTTTCTTTTGTTACGACAAATTATATCTAAGTTACAAAATATGAAAAATGAATTATGAAATTTGATAATTTGATAATTTTTTTTTGTTATGAAATATGAAAAACAAGTTATGAAATTTGATAATTTTTTTTTGTTATGAAAAACTATATCATAATTATGAAATATATATGAGGCCAACATTGAGAAAAATAATTATGTAACGAGAAATAAAGTTTTGGTTATGAAAAATAAAATTTAGGTTATAAATGTCCCGCACAAATAGTAACACAATTGTTTTTTATACAAGTATTACAAAAGAGAAGAAAAGAAACAAATCTCGTTTAATGAACAAAAAGGTACAAGCTTGCTCTTATATACAAGAAGCCTAAACCAATAGAAACAAGCCACCTGGACTCCAGCTAATATACAACTATACCAGCTAGCATAACAAACTAACAAAATAGTTTTTATATCAATAAAACTAATAACAAGAAACTCTTTCTTAATACAACTGTACCAGCTTGCATAACAAACTAACAAAATGGTTTATATATTAGTAAAACTAATAACAGAAAACTCTGTCTTAATACTCCCCCTCAATATGGAGTGTAGATGTTAACTAATCCCATCTTGTCCAATAAATATTTGAAATGAGAAGGATGAAGAGCTTTGGTAAATATATCAGCCAATTGATTCCAAGTAGAAACATGTAGGGTCTTCAAAATTTCTGCTTGAATTTTGTCATGAACTACATGACAATCTATCTCTATGTGTTTAGTTCGCTCATGAAAAACAAGATTCACTGCAATGTGTAAGGCAGCTTGATTATCACAATTCAGTAAGGTTGGCCTAGAATGACTTACCCCAAGCTCCTTCAACAGGGACAACAACCAAGTTAATTCACATGTAGCATTAGCCATTGATCTATACTCAGCCTCTGCTGAAGATCATGAAACTGTGGCTTGTTTCTTGGACTTCCAAGAGATCAATGAGTCACCTAAAAATACACAATAATCTGATATGGAATGTCTAGTTTTAGGAAAACTAGCCCAATCAGCATATGAAAATACTTTGAATTGAACTTCAGCTGTAGTAGACAAATCAGTCTCAACATAGGCTCTTAGCTTTATTTCAGTTTTGAAGGGAAGAAAAGACCTTATCCAGGCGTACCTTTCATATACTGCAAAACTCTTTGCACAACCTTGAAATAAGGAAGTCTTGATTGAGCCAAGAATTGACTAAGTCTGTTAACTGCATAAGATAGATCTGGCCTAATGATTGTGAGATACAATAACTTGCCAATTAACCTCCTATAAAGTGAAGCATCTGCTAGTAATTCCCCTTCGTCTTGGCTTAGCTTTAAATTTGGTTCTATAGGTGTAATAACTGGTTTACATCCTAAGTACTCTGTGTCAGCCAACAGTTGCAAAGCATAAGGCCTTTGTGATACAAATATGCCCTTTTCTGTTCTTCCCACTTCTAAACCAAGGAAAAATCGCAAGGTTCCAAGGTCTTTCAACTTGAATCTAACATCAATTTTGCACTTCAAGTTTTGTACAGACATGCCATCACTGCTAGCTATAATAATGTCATCAACATAAACAAGTACTGCCATGAAATTTGACCCTGTACTCCTGATAAACAATGAATGGTCAGTTGCAGATTGACAAAATCCTTCTTCAATCAAAACACTATAAAACTTAGCATACCACTGCCTTGATGCTTGTTTTAAACCATATAACGACTTGTTAAGCTTACAAACAGCATTAACAGGTAGTTGTTTCTCCCTCTTATGACTGTACTGTTGTGCGTTTATCTACCTAAATTAATAAGCAAATAATCGTACAATTTTACTTGCAAGTGCACAAGGTCAATAGTAGCATAGTGTGCAAGTGCGAGATCATCTCCTCAGGGATTGGTTAATTTCGAATTAGAATTAGTTTCTCAATATAGAAAATCAAAATAGATGTTTGAGTGTGAATTAATAATGATAAGAACATAGGGCTTTGATATCCACCACTAATCATACTTTCCTATTAAGTAAAGTGCCAATGCTATAGCCCTATCATGAATACGTAATGGTTGCCAACCATAAGGGATTGGTCCACTCCTTAGGCTATTGATCTCCCTAAGCAACGAGTTAGGCATGGTGTATACTCTAATTTTTTCTCTCTTAAGGGGTTCAATATGATGTATGTTGAGTTATTATTTAAGATAGCATAAGCACTGTGGAAATCAACAACCATATGGGACCTAGGGCTTGGTTCGCTTCCAGTTTCCCATGTTGATTAATCCAAGAATCCGGTGTGGATATCTTTTGTTACTATTGTTAGACCCAGGACTTGATCATCCAAATTGATCTAACTAACTTATCCATACCACATGCATACGTTAATCAGACACACATATGAGGAATTTAAATAAATACAGGTATTAATCAATTAAAGCATCATAACATGGCTATTAGCAAAGGTAATCAATGATCATATATAAAGGAAAACATAATTAGGGCTTCAATCGAGCCCTATTAGGAGGTTAGTTACACATGTTCGGTAAACTAAGCATCATGACCATAACCAACTAAAAACAGAAAAATAAAACTCGAAGAATGCCGAGGAGACGAGTCATCAATTCCTCTCCAAAGCTTACAACTTCAAGCTCAATCAAAAAGTGTGTTTTCTGTGTTTTACAAGGCCATATATAGGGTTCTAAGGGTGCTCTGAAACCCTAATTTCCTATTTAAGGTATGAAGACTTATTTCCAATTCTGGCTCTGCCGCCTCTGGAGTGTCTGCGCTCGATCGCATAGATCTGCGCTCGATCGCATAGATCTGCGCTCGACCCATTTGAGTGTGAGCTCGTGTGCCTGTGCGCTTGATCACAAGGGAGCGCACCTTGCTGGATTGTAGAACTTTACTTTTTATTCCTTAGAACGCCCAAAATGTCATCTTTTTGTCAAAGCCCTGTGAAAAACACATAAGACATGAAAATGAAATAGAATCTATTAAAATACGTAAACAAAGATCCTAACAAGCGTAAATTAAAGGGCTTAAATATGACTATTTAGGCACTTATCATGTACCCTTGAGGAATAGTCATATAAATTTCCTTTGATAGATCACCATGGAGAAATGCGTTATTAACATCCAATTGATGTAAAGACCAACCATTAATGGAAGCTAAAGCAAGCAAAAGCTTTACAGTGACAAGCTTTGCTACAGGAGCAAATGTGTCAAAAAAATTAACCCCCTCTTGTTGAGTATATCCTTTGGCAACGAGTCTAGCTTTGTGTCTTTCTATAGGCCTATCTGCTTGAAACTTTACTTTACAAACCCACTTACATCCCATAATGTGATGTCTAGCAGGTAAGAAGACAATGGACCATGTATTGTTAAGCTCTAATTCCTGTAACTCATCAGCCATAGCTTTATCTCACTCAGAAATACCAGAAGCTTCTGAAAAAGACTCAGGTTCAAATGTGCTAGAGATGGACATAACATCAGCTTTAAATCCCCCCTTAAGTTTGTCATAACAAAGGAAATTTGAAAGAGGGTGCTGAGTCGAATAATGAGCTTCAGGAGAATTATGCACTGCAGAACCACAATGATAGGCCTGTAAATAGCTTTTTAACAGTGCGTTGTGATCTAGTAGAAACAAGAGCAGAAGTATATGTAGAAGGAGCTGAAATTGCAAGAACAACATGTTCTATGGACTTAGGAACAAAAGAAATCACAGAAGTAGGTGAAATATTTTCAAGAACAGGTAAAGGAAGAGCATTGTTTAGAAACAAGGAAGTAATATCTGTATAGGAACTCTTAACAGCCAGAGGAAAAACTGTCTCATGAAACACAACATCACGAGATAAAAGTCTTGTTACTCTCTAAATCTAGAAGCTTATATGCTTTCATCCCAAAAGGATAACTAATGAGGATAAAAGCCCGAGATCTAGGTGAAAACTTGTCTCGTTTACTCTACAAAGTTGAAGCATAGCATAGATAACCAAACGAACGCAAGTGAGCATAAGAAGAAGACTTGTGATTCAGCACTTCAAAAGGAGTTTTTGAATTCAAAATAGGAGATGGCAGTCTATTCATAAGATGAGCAGCAGTTAAAATAGTATCACTCAAATAGAATAAAGGAATACTTGACTGGAACAAAAGAGCACGAGCTATATTTAGTAAATGCTGGTGTTTGCACTCAACAATCAAGTTTTGCTATGGCCTCTCAACACAAGATTGATAGTGTACAACCCCTTTAGAATTATAAAATTGAGTAAGATCTAACTCTTTAGCATTATCTGAATGAACCCTTTTTATATGCTTCCCATATTATGTTTTAATCATTATGAAAAAAATCTGGAATCAGCTTATGAACTTCAACTTTGTTTGCAGAAGAAAAACCCAAGTATATCTCGAGGCATCATCAACAATGGTTAGAAAATATCTAAAACCTTCATTGGACCTAACTCGAAAAGGGCCCCATACATCAACGTGAATAAGATCAAAAGGCAATGCTGAAAGTTTGTTATTAGAAGTAAAAGCCAAACGTCTTTGCTTTGCAAGAGGACAAACATTACAAAGAAACTTTTTATCTCTTCTAAAATTGAAAACAGGAGTCTTATCTGTATGCTAGGAAATCAAACAAGAAGGATATCCTAGACGATAATGCCATAACGTCTCAGTGGACAAAACTAAGGAAGTATTACAAGCAACATTAGAACTAGAAAACTTTTGATAAAGATATGGAATACTGAGATGATAGAGATGCCATAATCTTTTAGTCATCCCAATCTTCATACTCTGAATATCCTGAATCACACAGCCCTCATCATGAAAGATTAAAGAGCAAGAGAGACTCCTTGTAAGTGAACTAACAAACAACAAGTTGTATCTGAAAGAAGGAACATAGAGAACTTTGGATAGAACTAATGAAGGAGTTAACTGAACTGATCCTATCTTAGAAATTGTTGCAGTATGTCCAGTAGGTAGAACAACAAAAGTAGAAGTATAATTGTTATCAAAAGAATCAAACAAACTCAAGTCATAACATACGTGATGAGTGGCACCTGAGTCAATAATCCAAACATTATCTGATATAAGAGAAGAAATACTAGTAAAATTGGACACCATAGGCTTCTATTGTTGAGCATCATGAGAAATCCCCTGCAACTGAGTACTCAACAAAGATATCAATGTTGATATTGATTAGCAGTCAAAGCATGTAAATGAGGATTATTACTAAGATTCTGATTGTTCTCAAGATTAATTTTAGCCTCAAGAACAAAACTAGTCTGATTAGCTTGGGCTTTGAATATCCTGACTGGTTTGAGTACCCTGAATGAATACTTGTTTGCCCTTTAGAAAAGTCTCCAAAATGACCTTTTGGTTTAAAACCGGGTGGATATCCATGTATCTTGTAGCATTTATCCACTATGTGACCAAAGAAACCACAATGCGTACAAATTGGCTTGTCCTTCTTTCCCTTATAGGCACTGTAATTGCTACTAGCTACTCCATAAGAAGCTAAAATAGGAGGCATATTTGAACCAGAGAAATTCATGGATCACTGCCTTTTTTCTTGTATAACTAGGGAAAAAACTTCGTTAATCGGAGGCAGTGGATCACTCATAAGGATTTGAGCCCTAATATGAATAAAAGACTCATTTAAACCCATAAGGAACTATAACACATAGTCTTGATGTTGATATTCTGTCAAACTCTTCATTCCTCCACAATGACACGCTGGTATAGGTCTAAAATCACGTAATTCATCCCAAAAAATCTTAAGCTTGGTGAAATAGGTACTAACATCATTTGAACCCTGTGTGAGAGCATGTATTTGTTGCTTCAATTGAAAAAACCTAGGACCATTGCTCTGATTAAACCGATCATGTAAATCAATCCACATTCTTTCAACATCATGAAAATACATTATACTATCTGCTATGTCTTTACAAACAGCATTCAAGATCCATGACATAACCATATTATTACAACGAGACCAAAAATTGTGTAAATTATCACCAATTTCTGGTTTAGCAATTGATCCATCAACAAATCCAATTTTGTTCTTAGCAATAAGAGCTATTACCATAGAACGATGCCAAGAGTTATAGTTGCTACCTGTCAAAGGACTCAAAACCAAGCTTAGACCTGGATGATCACTATTACTGAGATAGAAAAGGGCTGTTTGAATCTTCATGGACGCGATCAATAGGATCCAAGACTGAAAAGGAATTTTCATTATTCCGATTACTGCCATTGTTGCCTCCCCGAGCTCCTCCTCCACGAACCATTGAAGATCAACAAGAAACGAAGAAAAACAAAGAACGAAGATAAAGGAGAATAAACAAAATCGAAATTTCTGTAATTCGCAGCTGAGCAAAAATGGTGCTCTGATACCATATTACAAAAGAGAAGAAAAGAAACAAATCTCGTTGAATGAACAAAAAGGTACAAGCTGGCTCTTATATACAAGAAGTCTAAACCAAGAGAAACAAGCCACCTGGACTTCAGCTAATATACAACTGTACTAGCAGGCATAACAAACTAACAAAATGGTTTCTATATCAGTAAAACTAATAACAGAAAGCTCTGTCTTAATACAACTGTACTAGCTGGCATAACAAACTAACAAAATGGTTTCTATATCAATAAAACTAATAACAGAAAACTCTGTCTTAATAACAAGTTCTCAATATCTGAAGTCATCAAGCTATATCAAAATAGGGATAGTAATTATAAAATTTCATATATATATTTGGTGGTCGGGCATATGGGTTTTTTTGGTTTTTCAGTTGAATTTATTTTTCAGTTTAGAAATCAATTAAAATGTAATACATACAAAAATAATATCTATCATGTCAAAAAAAATTATATTCTACAATTTTTCATCATCGATTAGTTCTACAACTGTTTGGATTGGCTTATGAAAATCTGAAACTATAATCCAACCAAAACTGTCGGTTAATGTATTTTCCCAATTTGAACCTAAACAAGCACCCAAAAACCTGACCCCAAATTAATTGACTTTCTTAGTTGGTTTGATTCGGGTAAACGGTTTTACTGATTTCGTTGCACACCTTTACTTGACGGCACAGTGCCGAAACACTCTTTTCGCCTCCATTGAATTTTTCAATAAAATTTTAAAATAATTAATTGAGTGCAACACTTTTAAAGACATATTAGTTGATGCGACAAATGTATTACATTAATTATCACATTATCTATGGATTGTTTATGAAAAGGCTACATGCTGAATAATAGATGCATTTTTAGCTCAGTTCTTACTCAAAACAAAAAAAAGAGAGTAAGAGAGAAAAACAAAAAATGTGTTTTCACAAATCATCCTCAATCATTGCCATGTTTTTGCTGATGATATTCACTTTATCATTTACTTAGAACATGTCGATTACATCCTACAATCAAAACCATGAGCAGAAATCAATTAATTGGAGAGCAGACGATGACGTGATGAGACTATTTGAGGAGTGGGTCATTGAGAACCACAAGGCCTACAACGCTTTGGAGGAGAAGGAAAAGAGGTTTGAGATATTTAAGGATAATTTTAGGTTCATTGATGAACAAAACTTCAAGAATGAAATCTTCAAACTCTGGTTGTATAAATTTGTTGATTTAACCTTTGAGGAGTTTAGTAGCATTTATCTAGGCACCAGAATAGACGATGCTTATTATAACAAGATCTTCAAATCAAATGACTGTTATGAGCCAACTGACAATTTCTTAATTCCGAGCATTGAGCAAGCATTGGAAAGAGCAGTTGCAAGGCAACCAGTGAGCGTAGTAATTGAAGTAAACAAGGCTATTCAATTATATAAATCCGTAAGATCTTTTCTTGTTTTCATTACTAATTTTCAACATATGTGATTGATCAATTATAATTAGAGTAATTGATGAGCTCTTCAACCATTTTTTAAAGGCAACGGCAAACTTTGTTGATAATGCAGGTGCCAAAGAATACAACCAAATAGCAACAAAAAATAAGAAGAAAAAAAAACTTCAGAATATTTTTTTACCTCAAAATGGCATTCATGTGGGAGTCAAGGCAATTACTTAATCAAGTTAAAGATGTTTAAAGGCATATTTTGTCAAAGAAATTTCACACACATACACACACACACACACACACATATATATATATATATATATGAAAGAAATTTTATTATTTTTAAACTACTTAGTCATAATTAATTGTGTTTTTTTTATTTTTATTGGAAAAAATAGGGTGTATATACCAGAAGCTGTGGAACCAAATTAAACCATGCTCTTATTGTTGTTAGATATGACACAATATGGAAAGGACAAGATTACTTGCTTATAAAGAACTCATTTGGAACCGATTCGGGAGAGAAAGGCTACCTCAAGTTGCAACGTAGTGTTTCTAATTTTGGAGGCAAATGTGGAATAACATTACATACAACTGATCCTATCAAATGGGGAAGACGCGAAAATCCTTCTCATGATCTTATAAATGACAACATATTTAGAAGTGAAGCATCAGATGTCACTCCGGCTAAACCTTATCAAGTCCATCAGATGTCACTCCAGCATAAACCCAAAATATATATTTGGGCATTTGTGTCAAATAAATAAAAAGAAAGATGATACTATAGTCTGTTTCCTTTTTTTCTTTTTAATTTACCTAATAAACTATTTGTCTTAACATTTGTTACAAGGCGCAAATCGGTCTTTGTATGTATGTTGTCAAATAACCCGTTAAAGAAAACCTTATGGCTATTGAATAAATGGTTTAGATCTCATTGTTCTTTTCTGATATAACTGGAAAAAAATGATCAATCACTATAAGAAAAATGGGTATCACGATTGACAGAATCCGTCAGTGATACCTCAATTTCCATTGGTAATAATTATCACTGACGGAATTCTATCGATGATGACTCTATCGTTGTTGATAATTTTTATTGCCGAGGGAAAAAAAAATTCGATCCCTTGGTGATAAGTTTATCACCGACAGATTTTTCTTGGCTAATTTTTTTCCTAAAAATTACATTTTCCTCGATTTTAAGTAAAAAAAATATTTATTATTGAGAGACAATTTTCGTCGTTGAAAGTTTTTAAAAAATAAAAGCATTCCCTCGGTAATAATTGAGTGATAATTTTTTTAAAATTTAAAATATTATCACCGAGAGCCCTCGGTAATAGTAATTTTTATTTTGTTTTTTCTTTTTAAAACTTATTCCAAAATGCGCTCAAAATTATATAGTCACTTCATCAAGTACTAATAAAATTAATAAAAATTTATTTAGAAAGTGCAAATTAAATCATTCCCAACAATACAATATACCTCAATTTAATATAATGTTGTCTTAAAATGAAATTGCAGGTCAATCAAGTTTGTCTCATCGTCGTCTCGGGTCACACCATAATCCTTCAGAGCTACAGTATCTTATTGAACAATACAAAAAAAAATATAAGATATATATTCATTGCATATATATATATATATATATGAATAGAAAAATTAAAAGATCTAAATCTGTACTATTTAACCCAAATCAGAACTCAGAGATTCAAAATGGATTCTGTTTGTTCCCACGAATTACGTTCGACCCCACAGACGTGTCGATACCTTTGACTTGTCCATTACACGAGTATTTTATAATTTTTCCGTAAAACTGCTAGGTGTTGCATTTTATTAGACTAAAACACGCACTTTTACAAATCCGATATCCGAAATAGATTCTGTTTGTTCCCATGAGTCATGTTCGACTCAATGGACATACCTCCAGCACGTCCATTACACGAGTATTTTACAATTTTGCCCATAAAAATGTTGAACTTTATTAGACTAAAACATTTTTGCAAATTTGGCCATTTTAAATGGATTTCATTTGTTCCCATGAGTCACGTTGGATTCCACAGACATGTCAGTACGTGTCGGTACCTCCAGCACGTACAATTTTATTCAAAAATACCACTAAGTGTTGAACTTTATTAAACTCAAAATCCAAAACGAATTCTGTTTGTTCTCACTAGTCGTGATTGACTCCACAAATGTGTTGCTACGCCGGACTCGTTCAAAAAGTATACTTACAGTGGGTGATGCATGTGACACCCCAAAACACTGCATCATCTGTTGCATATGCTCTTGCACCATCTGCTGCCCTTTCTGTTGAAATTGCTGTTGCATTCTGTTTTTGCTGCTGAAATCGATGTTGCATTTCATGTTGTTGCTGCTCCATACTATCAACACGTGTCTGCAGGACCTCCCTTCTTTGACTATCTTCTTCTAGTTCTTGCTGCACGTCTCTTACATCTGTGAACGGTGTAAAGTATGATGAGGTGGATCAGCATGAGGAACTGCTTGGAGAGCCGCAAGCAAACATAAGCTCGTCGACAATAACAAAATTTATGGAGGTGGACAAAATTTTTTTAGTATTGGATGTTCGGTGCAATGGAATACCTAAACTTATTATAAACATACATGATTAAACTACTCAGAACTGATTAATTGTGAGTATTATTCATTTTTATTTACAAAAAATTAAGTTGTATATACCTAAAGTTGTGGAAGCAGACTAAACCAAACTGTCACTGCTGTTGAATTTGATACAACAGAGAAAGGGCATGATTATTGGCTTATAAAGAGCTCATTTGGCACCAACTAGAGAGAGAAATGCTACTTGAGATTGCAATGTAAGGAGAATATTTGAGGTGAGGTGATGAGAATATTTGAGGAGTGGCTTTGAAGCACTACAAAGCTACAATGTTTTGGACGAGAAGGAAAATAGGTTTGAGATATTTAAGGATAATCTAAGGTTCATTGATGAACAAAACTACAAGAATGAAACCAAGAAGAAGAGTGGTACCTACAGTCTTGGATCAGGTGCTATTTCATGGAGCTAAAAAAAGCAAGCAACAACAGCCTTGTCATCATCAGAAGCAGAGTATGTCGCTGTAACTTCTTCAGCATGTCAAGCATTATGGTTAAGAAGATTACTTGCAGATCTTCATGAGGAGCAACAAAGATACTCTGTGATAACAAAGCTGCAATTGTAATGACAAAAAATCCAGCATTTCATAGAAGAACTAAGCATATCGACATTCAGTATCACTCCATTCGAGACCTAGTAGCGAGAGAGATGATAGCATTGAAATACTGCAACATAACTCCCTCATGAGCATCATATCTACTTCAGATCCAAGCTTGGTGTTTGCAATTTTGAATTAAGGGGGAATGTTGAAATGTTATTAAAAAATATCAGTCCTATTGTTGAATTTGTCATTTCTGTTAACTTGATGAGAAAAATTCGGGCTATTAGTTTAATCTTATCTGTTTCAAATAATTTGATGTAATCTCATGATTTTCTAGCAAATTGTTTTTTAGTTGTAGATAGTTCTCATCCACAATGAGAATTTTAAGATTTTAGTTAAGTTGTAAGCATATATATAGGCCTTTTGTGTTATGTGAAAAAGCAATCAAAGTAGTAATTGAGTTCTCTTCCACCAAAATATTATTGCCTTATTTCTTATTTATTCCATCTGCAAGAGTCCAAAAATTTTGCTTGTCTTTATTTTTTCTTATAGCCTTATCCCCTTTAACCCAACATGATCTACTGATAATTTTTTTAAGTAAAATGTATATATATATAAAACGCACTAAGGGAGTGCAACTCATGTTCAAGGCTATCTATAGAAGAGAGACTCAACAAAATCAACTACATCTACTTCATTTACAAAAGAATATCTTCTAACCCAAAAAAATAAGTGCATTGAACAATCTCTCCCTAATCACAATTAAAGGTTTCTCAATGCCATCAAAAGATCTACGATTCCTCTCATTCCAAACTAACCAAAAGATAGAAAGGAAAAATTATAGAGTATGCTTTCTTAAGGCTCTTTGATATCCGAAACCTACTCCAAGCCCAAATATCTTCCTTTATGGAGCTGATAGAAACCCAAGACACACCCAAAACCTTATAAACCATTTCCCCTAAAGTTTTAGCCAAAGAACATTCCAACAAAGATAAACATGGATTCTCCGTAAGTTTTGCAAATTAAACAACGGTTTATCAACACCCTCCCTCTTCTTTGTAAATTATCTAAAGTAAGAATATTCTCCCAAGCGACTTCTCATCCAAAAAAGTACACTTTCTTTGGGGCACCAGAACACCAAATACTTTCCATGAGAAATTGGAGGAGTCATCCGAGGAATCCCCATCCACAAGAATCTTATAGAAAGATTTCACCTCAAAACTTTTACCCTAACTATCAATTCAACCTTTTTTTTTTTTAAAAAAAAGGGTAAAGGTAAACTTTGTTGATAATGCAGGTGCAAAAGAATACATCCAAAGAACAACCAAAATAAAAAACAAAACAAACTTTAGAATTTTTTGGACCTCAAAATGTCATTCATGTGGGAGTCAAGGCAATAATTTAATCAAGTTAAAGATGCTGAAAGGCATATTTTGAAACTGTGTGAATTTTTTTGTTTGTGATAACATGTTGGGATTTCATGTGGGATTCATATATATATATATGAATTTTATTATCTTTAAACTAGTCAGTCATGCTTAATTGTGTATCTTTTATTTTTAGTCAGAAAAAAAAAGTGTACATACAAGAAGTTGAACCAAACTAAACCATGTCCTCATTGCTGTTGGATATGTCAGAACAGATAAAGGACAAGATTACTGGCTTATAAAGAACTTATTTGGCACCAAGCGGGGATAGAAAGGCTACCTCAGGTTGCAACGTAGTGTCTCTGATTTTGGAGGCAAATGTGGAATAACATTACATGTTTCTTATCCTCTCAAAAGGGGAAAATGTGGAAATCCTTCTCACGATCCCAACTCATTACCTATAAACGATAACGTATTTGGAACTGAAGTATCAAATGCCACTCCAGCTAAACCTTATCAAGCCTATTGAACTACTCAAGGAAATAAGAGTAGTGTTTAAAGCCTTAAACCCAAAATATATATTTGGGCATTTGTGTGAAATAAATAAACAGAAAAAGGATACTATTGTCTCTTTCTTTTTCCTTTTTTTGTAATTTACCTAATAAAACTTTTGTCCTAACATTTGTTACAAGATGCAAATTGGTCTTTGTATGTTTTCAAATAACCTATTAAATAAAACCTTATAGTTATTAAATAAGTGGCCGAGAACTCATTTTTATTTTTCGATATAATTCGAAAAAATGATCAATTGCAATGTACTTATGGTGAGAGGAGAGGAGAGTAGAATGACTGGGAGAGCAAGTGAGAGAAATTAGCTTCTTTTCCTTAGACGAGTTGTGTGCTTGTGATATATTGGCCCATATTCTCAATGATGTGTAGAGTATAAGTGAAAATCACGTGTGATGAATATGAGATTGTGTTCGAAGAATAGTACAAGAATTCTTGCATTTGAATTTTTAGGATAAAACACATTTTTAATTTTTCTTGTACTCTTTATTTTTTATAGTAGAAAATGGGGTTTTTCTCTGCAGATGATGAATTCATAAGTATTTACAATCATTGTAGCGGAAGAGAGAGAGAATTTATTGCTTAATATTCTTTTCCTATGAACGGTTGTAAATGTTCTAAGCACATGAGTTCCTCACATATCCAGAACGATCAATAATTTTTCATTTACGAGACATTATAACTTTTGTTTTTTCAAATAAAACAGCAAACAAAAGTGAAAGATTTTTTTGTAAAGCTTGTAGATAGTGATGAAATGAAACTAGTCATTCAAGAAACCAAATTAAACTTGAAGGACAATATAGATCTAATGATGGTCTCAAGGTGCAACCCCCATTTCTTCCTGTCCATTATCTCCTCCAAAGTTAAAAGAATGTGAGTACTAATTATTATAAATAGGGCTCTAAAGTCTTTGATTTGTAACTATCTCAAGTCTTATAGTACTATAATAACAAAAGGTTGTGTTATTTGAGAGGGTGTAACGGGTCTTTGAAGGTCTAAGAATATTAATGGCTATTGTCGTGAGATGGTTGATCTTGTAAACAAGATTCTAACAATCTCCAGATTCTTTCACTCTCTGTAAGTTGGTATTGCAAAAAATTAAGTAAAGAATATAAATGATTAGGGTTTTATTTATAGTGTATCAAGAGGCACAATAGGTAAATTTTCATAAGGATTTATCTCTTATTTTCATAAGAACACAACTCTTTGAAGAGTTGTGTTATTTGTGAAGGATTGTGACTTTTACTAAATAAAGTTTCAACCAAGAGTTGTAATCCAGTATGGCACGTATATAGTGTTATGGCATGTGGCCACCACTTAGAATGTGCCAACAGCTCCCGCTTGGACACACTAGAACACATTCTCAATTTCAAACCTATGGACAATGGGTTGATAGAGTCATTTTTCTAATGTTGCGACTCACTATAAGAACAACATTTTTCTCACTCTAAAAGAGTGTAGCCACAGAATACCTTGTTACATATGCAAACGATTTCCACAAATCCAATCACACCTTGTCAATTTCTATGACCTGCCTTGTCCAAATGTCAATGTGTTACAGAACGACATCTCTATATTTCAGACGATACCAAGTTCTCTTATCCATTGGAATTAGCTAGTTTGCACCCTCGTATCCTTAACATTTTCAGTCATGTTTATGCTCTTCTTCTAATATTCCACAACCTGCACCAAACCTCTAGTTCTAAATAATTGAGTCTCATCACTCTATCATACTAAGTTGGAGACTTTTGTTTTCACTACGGGCCATGAGTGAATGGTCAACCTTTTATACCTCATCAATCTAAGCTTTAGAGTGTATAGACTATTGATCCAACCTCGTTACCTCTCTAATGGTCTCTCACTTCCTAGTCCTATCAGAAAGAGAAAGTTGCATCAATTCCATATTTTGGGATCATCTTTATCTCAATCGATGCACTCATCATAGCACTATCATCATTGTAATACGTCACTATCCCAAAGCCATGCTACCCTGTTGCGGCTTAACAGAACATCTACTTGTCGTTTTTTCTATACCATGGATTCTTTCTCGATCTCATATATAGCAGCTATGGATTTTTTCTCGATCTCATATATATCAGCTATAGATTTTTCCTTGATCATATACCAACGATTGCACTACCATCTTCTCAGATGAAATATAATTGACCTAATCTCATATTTCTGTACCATATCTTGCATATAGTAATAATGCGAGTCAATGCGTTTTCCTTTGAAGCTATTTAATTTGCTTTAGTCTTTATCAATCAGATGATGGATTTATTATCATACAACACATTGACCATTTTACCTGATATACCAATCTTGAGATTTTCCACAAATCTCTTCAACCATACTACTAGTATTAGTAGTATTACTTGCATCATACTGATTAGTCTCCACAATGCATTTTGCAACACACCTTTTATTTCTTGTTACCTCAAGAAACTATTGTTCCACCATACTATTATGAGCTCAACTGGATAACTTCTCGTCACCCATACAACCTATAAAACCAATGTATGTTCAACAAGATCTAGATAATTACCATAACTACACCTTTCGGGTATCTTAGGATTACATTTTACAACTTATCAATGTGCCTATAAAGGATTAGCTAAAAACCTTCTTTTCAATCCCTCAAGATAAATATGTAACTTATTATTTGTCACGGAATACATGAGATTTCCAACAACATGACATACGGGATCATAAACTTTTTTTATTTGACTTCCATAAATCCAGTCACGCCTTGTCACTTTCTATGACCCACCTTGTCCATGCATCACAGTGTTACAGAATGACTTCTCTATAGTTCATATGATACCAAGTTCCTTGAGTCGTTGGAATTACTAGTTTATACCCTCGTATCCTTAACAATTTTAGTCGTGTTTATGCTATTCCTCTAGTATTCCACAAGCTGCACCAAACCCCCAGTTCTAAATAATTGAGTCTCATCACTCTATCATACTAAGTTGGAGACTTTTGTTCTCATCATGGGCCATAAATGAATGGTCAACCTTTTATACCTCATTAATTAAAGCTTTAGAGTGTATAGACTATTGATCCAACCTCGTTACCTCTCCAATGGTCTCTCACTTCCTGATCCTGTCAGAAAGTGTAAGTCACATCAATTCCATATTTTGGGATCATCTTTATCTTAATCGATGCACTCATCATGGCTCTATCACCATTGTAATACGTCATTATCCCAAAACTATGATACCCTGTTGTGGCTCAACAGAACATTCTCTTGTCATTTTTTCAATACCATAGATTCTTTCTCGATCTCATATATAGCAGTTATGGATTTTTTTCTCGATCTTATATATATCAACTAAAGATTTTTCCTTGATCATATACCAATGACTGCATTATCATCTTCTCAAACGAAATAGAATTGACCTAATCTCATATTTCTCTACTATATCTTGCATATAGTAATAATGCGAGTCAATGTGTTTTCCTTTGAAGCTATTTAATTTGCTCCATTCTTTATCAATCAAATGATAGATTTATTATCATACAACACAGTGACCGTTTTACCTGATATACCAATCTTGAGATTTTCCACAAATCTCTTCAACCATACTACTAGTATTAGTAGTATTACTTGCATCGTAGTGATTAGTCTCTACAATGCATTTTGCAACACACCCTTTATTTCTTGCTCCTTCAAGAAACTATCATTCCACCATACTGTTATCAACTCAACTGGATAACTTCTTGTCACCCATACAACCTACTAAACCAATATTATTATGTTCAACAATATCTAGATAATTACCAGAACTACACCTTTCGGGTATCTTAGTATTCAATTTTACAACTTATCAATGTACTTATAAAGGATTGGCTAAAAAACTTCTTTTCAATCCCTCATGATAAATATGTAACTTATTATTTGTCACGGAAATACATGAGACTTCCAACAACATGACATACAGGGTCATAAACGTTTTTTATTTGACTTCCACAAATCCAGTCACGCCTTGTCAATTTCTATGACCCGCCTTATCCAAGCATCACATAGTTACAGAATGACTTCTCTATATTTCTGATAAGTGCTTAAGTACCTTAATTTTCGCTTGTTAGGCTCTTTGTTTATCTATTTTAGTAGATTCTATTTCATTTTCATGTTTTATGTGTTTTTCACAAGGCTTTGACAAAAAGATGACATTTTGGAGCTCTAAGGAATAAAAAGTGAGGTTCTGCAATCCAGCAAGGTGCGCTTAAGCGCACCTCCCTTGTGATCAAGCGCACAGGGCACGAGCACACACTTAGAAGGCTCGAGCGCACACATACCAAAGGCAGTAGAGCCAGATATGGAAAGAAATCTCCAGACCTTAAATAGGAAATTTGGGTTTCAAGGCATCTTTAGAGCCATATATATAGCCTTGTAAAAGACAGAAACCATACCTTTGGTTTTAGACTTGAAGTTGCAAGCTTGGAGAGGAATTGATGACTCGTCTCCTTAGTCTTCTTTGGGTTTTATTTTTCTGTTTTTGTTTGATTATAGTTATAATGTTTAGTTCAACTAGCATGTGTAACTAAACTCTTATAGGGCTCGATTGAAGCCCTAATTATGCTTTTCCACATATATATATATTGATTACCTTTGCCTATAGCTATGTTATAATGCTTAACTTGATTAATACCTATTTATATTTAAATTCCTCATACGTGTGCCTGATCAACTTATGCATGTGGTATGGATTTGTTTGTTGAATCAATTTGGATGACTGAGTCTTAGGTTCAACAATAGTAACAAAAGATATGCACACTGGATTCTTGGGTTAATCAACATGGAAAACTGGGAGTGGACCAAGCCCTAGGTCCTGTGTGGTTACCGATCTCCACAACCCTTATGCTCTCTTAAGGAACAACTCAGTATATACCCATACTGAATCCCTTAAGAGAGAAAAGAGTTAGAGTATACACTATGCCTAACTCGTTGCTTAGGGAGATCAATAGCCTAAGATGTGGACCAAGCCCTTAGGTTGGCAACCATTAGGTATTCATAATAAGGTTAGAGCATTGGTACCTTACTTAGTGGGAAAGTGTAATTAGTGGTGGATATCACAGCCTTATGTTCTTATTATTATTAACTCACACTCAACATTTATCTCTCTTTTTACTTTGAAGAAATTAATTCTAAACCGAAGTTTACCAATCCCTGTGGAAATGATCTCGTACTTGCACACTATGCTACCATTGACCTTGTGCATTTGCAAGTAAAACAAGTACGATTATTTGCATATTTATTTAGGTAGATAATTACACAACAAGTTTTTGGTGCCGTTGCCAGAGATTGCACTTAACTTTCTTTTTAGAATTACTTTTTCATTTAGTTTAATCATTATTATTTCCTCTTCATTCTATTTCTATTTTTGTAAAAAATCTCAGTAATTTTAAGTTTCTGTTTTATCTTATTTTTATTTCATTACAACCCTAATCGAATTCTTTTTGTTTTCTGTTTCAGGCACTCCAGGAGAGCTCTCTGTGCCACTTGTGATCGAGTGCACCCTCCTGTGCGATCGAGCGCAATTGAGGTAGAGAGTTACCCGAGCAGCAGTGTTTGATTGTTGCACTTAAGTGATTGTCACCAATTCATGCACGGACTTCGATCCAAGCATCCAACATTCTTTCCCCTTGATACCGAGCTTGAGCGAACGATCCGAGGAAGGCTTAGAGACAACTCGGAAGAGGTAGAAGAAGGAACTGAGGAAGAAGTACCAATGGCAGAACAGATCGACAATCAGCAACTCCCTGAGCGAAGGCCGATGAAGCAATCCTTCATCTCACAGAACCTCGATCAACCATCATGCATTGCGTATAAACCTGAGACAGAAAGAAACTACTACATATCTCCGTAGATACTCAGTGCACTGACTCACTTTAGGGGTACACCTAATGAGGACCCACACTTGCACCTCCGAGAGTTCTTCGATCTTTGCAAGTTCCAGCATATCCGAGGCTTAGACCAAGAAGGAATAAGGTCCTTAAAAGATAATGTTAAACTGTGGTACAATTCTTTGCCTGCAGTTTCTATCCACACATGGGAGGAGTTGGCTAGCAAATTCTTAAGGAAGTTTTTCCTAGCCCAAAAGACGAGGCAAATGAGGAAGGAAATTCAGTCCTTCCAACAAAAGGATGGAGATCTATTCTTCGAGGCCTGGGGACACTTCAACGAGCTGCTACTCAAATGCCCACATCACAACCTACCTCAGGATGAACTAATACAAGCTTTCTATGAAGGTCTAAGTGATACTAACAAAAGTATTGTGGATTCAGGTTGTGGAAGAGTACTGATGGAGAAAAACAGTAAAGAAGCTATGGAGCTCTTCAAAACCCTAAGTGAACACACTCAGCAGTTCTCCTCTCGAGGTAGACATGTAACCAAGAATAAGGGTATGTATGAGGTAAGCTTCAATGGAGGATCATCCACTCGATAGCTACTGTAGAAAGGAAACTAGACATGTTAGTTAAAGCCACGACTGCTCAGAATGCCTCACCTAACCCATTAGCTACAGCACTCCAGGTATGTGCTATTTGTTCCCAATTTGATTATAATACTAATATATGTCCCTTGTATTCATCTGCAGATCATGAGCAAGCAAACTTTGTGGGACCAAACAACTATCCACCAAAGAACAATCCTTATGCAAATACTTACAACCCTAGATGGCGAAATCACCTGAATTTTTCTCGGAGCAACAATCAGAACAGTCAAGGGCAGCAAAGAAATTTCCAACCAGCAGGGCACTTAGCTCCCGAAACAAAGAAGAATGACCTTGAAAGTCTTGTGAGGCAATTGGCAACTCAGCAACAACAATTAATGACTTCACATAAACAATTCATGAAAGAAACTAGGCAATTTCGGACTGAGATGAGACAAACCACTGCAAAATATGTTCAAGCCATTCAAGGACTAGAGGTACAAATGGGGCAATTGGCCAAGGAACCGAGTAGTAGAAAGCAAGGTGAGCTTCCCGCCCAACCAATACCTAATCCAAGAGGACATCAGCAGCTGAATGTTGTGACAACCCTAAGAAGTGGAAAGATTATAGGTGTCGATAAGCCTGCACAAGCATCTCCAGACAAAGCATCCACATCTAAGGTAAATGAGATGGAAAAGGTAAATACACCTCCACTATTCCCTCAAAGGTTAGTAAAACCTAAGAAAGAGACTAAACTAATTGACATTTTTGAAACTTTGAAAAAAGTAGAAATAAACATTCTTTTATTAGATGCAATTAAACAAATTCCTGCTTATGTTAAGTTTTGAAAAGATTGTTGCACTAACAAAAGGAATTTTCAGGAACATGAGACAATAGCCTTGACGGAAGAGGTAAGTGTTGTGCTATTAAGAAAACGACCACCAAAATTAAAAGATCTTGGTAGTTTTATCATTCTTTGCAAGCTAGGTAACCAGTTGTTCGAGCATGCACTATTGGATCTAGGAGCGAGTGTCAATCTGTTGCCATACAGTGTATTCGAGACACTAGGTTTGGGGGAGCTTCAACCAACCTCCATCACTTTGCAATTGGCTAACAGAAGCATCAAACGACCGAGAGGTATTCTCGAGGATGTTTTGGTAAGAGTAAGTAAATTTATTTTACTTGCTGATTTTGTTGTCTTAGATATGGAAGAATGTCATATGCTATTGCCACTCCCTATCATTTTAGGAAAACCATTTACTATCACTGCTGACACAAATATTAGTGTAAAAAGGGGCATTGTCACTATGAAAGTAAATGATGAGGAGATGGAATTCAAAATATTTAATACAACCAAAAATGATAATGAATACTCTAATGTAAGCTTAATGAAAGATATTGTTGAGAAAGTTTCTCAGGTCTGTCACACTACTCCATTGGAAACCATCCCCAACCATGATGCCATAAGATTAGACATTAGGCTAGAGGATGGCGATGTGATTAAAGACATAAATAGAGCTATGCAGCCCATCAAGAACACACCAAAGCCTTCAAGTAAGTATAATCCTCGAGTTGAAAATCCTGAACTTACAAATACTGTTTTTCCCTATTTTATTGACCAAGCACCAAGATTGGAGATGCAGCAGCTGTTAAGAGCACTTGAACCACCTGATGTGGGTTTTAAGTGCCTCCTTCAGAGAAAGTAGCATCAAAGCTACTATAGAGAGCACTTGAGTAAATCCCACTTTCATAAACTTCTAGCTCAAGCACCTCTATCAAAGGTTAGTGGTACTGAGGCCACTACAAAACGGTATGGTTGTATTGTTGATAATTTTTCTATCACTAGTTGTTTCATTAATTTTTTACTTTCTGCCATACGTTCGAGCGCACTATTTAAGTGCGATTGAATTCACATTCCTTGGGCACCATCATATACTTGCACACAAGTGTGATCGAGCGCATTTCTCGGGGTAGAGGGGTCACGTGGAGGATATAAACATTTTCCCTTTTATTCCCTCACTTATGCTCAAGCGCACTTCCTCTGTTTTTCTATTGCACTCTCGCCCTCTCAATCTCACACATCACTCACAGCACTCTAACCCTCTCAACCTCTTACTCCATCTCATTTTCAGTTAAAACATACCTCCTCATCCCACATTTTATCCCCTTATTATCCTCATACATTACCTCACACACCCACTCACCTGACCACACCCACAAGGTATGCCCTCACCTGTTTTTATTTTTTTTTCGAGTTAGATACACACAATCACACACGATTTTAGCTTTTGCCAAATAGTGAAATACTTTGGGTGTAGGTCCGAGGAGTAGGCACATTGTCGAACCTCGTTAAATCTCTGTGTTCAATTCTTTGTGGGTGCGCATTGTTTGAATTCTTGCTATTTTCCTTAACAACTGGTATAAGAGTGTTTGGTGATAAATTTCTGTCAGCTTTCTGCAAGGTTACTATTCATATAAATAGTGAATTTCATGAATAGTAAAATTTTGTCGACGGTACCAATTCATCAGCAATGGTGTTCTAATACACTGAGGTTCACAGGAATTATCAGAAAAGATCCAAAGAAAGCCATATTCGAGTGGGAGCAATGGTAGACGAAGGTAAAGCAAGGATCGAGAAGTTCAATGGAGCAAACTTCGGTTTGTGAAAGATGCAAATAGAGGATTATCTTTACCAGAAAGACCTCTAACTTCCTCTTGGCGGCAAAACAAAGAAACCACAGGAAATGACAGATTGAATGACGGCTCTGTCCAAAATGTACGAGAATCCATCAGCCTCAAATAAGGTATTCTTGATGAAAAGACTCTTTAATATGAAGATGGAAGACGGTGGTAGCATCGCTGAACTCTTGAACAGTTTCGACACACTAACAAGTCAGTTGGAATTCGTTGGGATCAGCTTCGACAACGAAGTTAGAGCATTGCTAATTTTGTCAACATTACCAGATAGTTGGGATAGTCTGGTAATGGCCATCAGTAATTCTTCTAGCTCTGGAAAGTTAAAGTTCAATGACGTTGTAGGAGTTCTTCTAAGCGAAGAATTGCGCAAAAGATCTTCAGGATCTGCAGAAACGTTTGGGAACGCTTTGAGCGTAGAAGAAAATGGAAGATCTTCAAAGAGAGGAAACAAGAACTGTGGAAGTTCTAAATTTAGGAAGAGTAAATCAAGAGGACCAAAATCAAGAAGTGGGGATTACTGGAACTGCGGAAAGAAAGGACATATGATGAGAGATTGCAAAGCACCAAAGCAGAGTGATAATCAGGAAAGTAAAAATTCTATTTATCTTTTTGATAAAGATTCTGATGCTTTGATCCTTTCTGTTGCTATTCGTAATGATTTGTGGGTGATAGATTCTGGTGCATCTTTTCATGCTACCTGTTAAAAGAAAATACTCCAAAATTATGTGCAGGGTGATTTCGGGAAAGTGTATCTCGGAGATGATGAACCATGCAACATAATTGGAAGATGAGATGTACAGATAAACTTGGTGAATGGGACTACCTTACAGTTGAAGGACGTGCGACATATTCTAAATCTCACAAAGAATTTGGTATCAGTAAGCCAACTGTTAGATTCATGATACAGAACCACTTTCACAAGTGATTCCTGGAAGGTGTCAACAAGAGCTATGGTGATAGCTCATGGAAAGAAAGAAGGCACTCTCTATGTGACGAGTGGAACAAATAGTGTTCTAACAGCTGCATCAATAGATTCGAGCGCAGACACCTGGCACCGTAGACTTGGGCATATGAATGAGAAATGTATGAAGGTTATGCTATCAAGAAAGAAGATTCCAAATTTGAAGCATCTGGACCTGAGCTTCTGTGAAGACTGTCTCTATAGAAAACAGAAAAATGTGAATTTTTCTAAGACAGGCAAAAAACCAAAGCTTGAAAAGTTGGAATTGGTCCATACAGACGTATGGGGACCAACCAAGGTACCATCTCTTAATGGGTCTCAATACTATGTTTCTTTTATTGATGATGCCACTAAGAAGTTATAGGTGTATTTCTTGAAGCATAAATCTGATGTATTTGATGTCTTCAAAAAGTGGAAAGCTATGGTTGAGATTGAAACAGGTCGGAAGCTAAAGTGTCTGAGGCCAGACAATGGTGGAGAATATTGCAATGATGAATTTGAGGAATATTGTGCTCTCAATGGTGTCAAGAGACAGAAGATAGTTCCTAAAACACCGCAGCAAAATGGAGTGGCAGAACGCATGAATCGAACCATTAATGAACGTGCTATAAGCATGAGGATTAATGTTGGATTACCCAAACAGTTCTGGACAGAAGCGGTGAACACATCAGTCTATCTAATCAACAGAGGACCATCTGTTGCACTTGAGTTTGGACTTCCAGAAGAAGCATGAACAGGAAAAGAGGTAAACCTATCACACTTAAGAATATTTGGTTACACCTCTTATGTCCATATAAACTCAGATGAAAGGTCTAAGCTAGACCCAAAATCCAAAAAGTGTGTCCTTGTTGGATATAGCATTAATGAGTTTAGCTATGGATTTTGGGATCCAGAAAACCAAAAAGTCTTCAGAAGTAGAGATGTAGTGTTTAACGAGAATGTTCTATATAAGGATATGATGAAACAGGTGGAAGGGGAAACAAAAAAGAAAGAGTTTGTAGAACTTGAGGAAATTTCTACAAAATGAGTGTTACAACCCAGAGATGAGAATATAGAATCTCACACTCCTGTTCCCCAAGTTCCCCCTCAAGAATTGAAGAGATCAGAAAAAGTTAACAAAGGTCAACTCTCGACTCGTTATTTAATATCTCTGAATTATTTGTTTTTAACTAACAATGGTGAACCAGAATATTATGAAGAAGCAATGCAAATTAAGGATAAGTTCAAGTGAGAGGCTGGAATGAATGATGAAATGGACTCCCTGATAGCAAATCAGACATGGGATTTAGTTGAGCTTCCAGAAGGCAAAAAAATTTTGCATAACAAGTGGGTTTACAAGTTGAAAGAAAAACACTATGGAACTAAGCGATACAAGGCTAGGCTGGTAGTCAAGGGATTTCAACAAAAGGTAGGTATCGACTATACTAAGATTTTCTCTCCTGTTGTAAAGTTGTGTACCATCAGATATGTATTGAGCATTGTTGCAGTAGAGGACTTACATCTAGAAAAACTAAATGTGAAAATCGTTTTCCTTCATGGTGATCTAAATGAAGATATCTACATGAAGCAACCACAGGGGTATGAAGAACTAAGGAAGGAAGAGTTGGTGTGTAAGCTCAAGAAAAGCTTGTATGGGTTGAAACAAGCAGCCAGACGGTGGTATATCAGGTTTGATAAATTCATGTCTCAAAACGAGTATACAAGATGTAACGCTGACCATTGTTGTTATTTTAAGAAGTTTGATGATTCCTACATCATTCTTTTATTGTATGTGGATGATATGTTTATTGCAGGATCAAGCATGATGAAAATAACAAATGTTGAAGGAATAACTCTCCAAAAAAATTTCTATGAAGGATTTGGGTATGGATAAATAAATCCTTGGTATGCGGATCAGTAGAGATAGGAAGAATTAGAGATTATTGCTATCTCAGGAACAGTACATCGAGAAGGTACTAAAAGGTTCAACATAGATCGGGCTAAACCGGTGAGCACTCCACTAGTAAGTCACTTCGCACTTTCAAAAGGGCAAGGCGCGACGATAGTCGAAAAACATGAATACATGTCAAAAGTACCATATGCCTTAGCAGTTGGTAGCCTCATGTATGCTATGGTCTGTACCAGACCAGATATCGCACAAACAGTGGGAGTCGTGAGCAGATTCATGAATAATCCAGGCAAGGAGCATTGGAAGGCTGTGCAGTGGATTATGAGGTACTTGAGAGGTACCACTAATCTATTCCTATGCTATGATGGATCAGAGATCAGTCTGAAGGGTTATGTTAATTCTGACATGGCAGGAGACCTAGATGGTAGAAAGAGTACTACAGGGTACGCCTTTACACTAGGCAGTGCAGCAATAAGTTGGGTCTCGAGATTACAGAAGATCATAACTCTCTCGACTACAGAAGCAGAGTACGTGGCAGCAACAGAAGCATGTAAGGAAATGGTGTGCCTACAAAGTCTACTCAGAGAATTAGACAAGGAGCAAAAGGACTGTAAGATTTATAGTGACAGTCAGAGTGCAATTCATCTGGCCAAAAAATCTGCATTTCATGCCAGGACAAAGCACATCGACATCAGGTACCATTTCATATCGGGACTCTTAGAAAAAAAGGTTATTATGCTGGAAAAGATTCACACCAGCAAGAATCCCACAGACATATTAACCAAGACTGTTACGATTGAGAAGCTGAAAGGATGTTCAGCTTCGATCCGTCTTCATGCTTGAAGAAGCAGGAGAAAACTCACACCTAGTTTGACTATGTTGGAATTTCGTTACAAATGGCAAATTGTCTCTAAGTGGGAGATTGTTAAAGGTGGAGACAATAAGGACAGCATGCCATGTGGTGAGACTTGTCTATAGCTGCACAAAAAGGATAGCAGGCATGTGAAGTAGCTGCACAAAAGGGAAAGAAGCCATGTGCTTATTAATTGAAATCCAACTCACATTAATTCCCAGCAACTTCTTATCCGATTGAGCTACCAATATTAATGGTGAGCTGCCAACATTAATGGTGAGTTGCCAATATTAATGGTGAGCTGCCAACATTAATGCAACCGGTTTCTAAGCCTATAAATTAGTGTTAGGACATTGGGTTTTATGAAGAAAATTGTGAGAGAGAAGTGTCTTGTGCAGAAACACATTGTGAGAGACAAAGTGTCTTGTAAAAAAATAAAGTGAGTGATTTTTTGTAACGGAGCATTGCTCTGGTTTTTCTTTCTGGGCTTTTGCCAAATAATAAAATACTTTGGGTATGGGTTCGAGGAGTAGGCATATTGCTGAACCTTGTTAAATCTCTATGTTCAATTCTTTGTGTGTGCGCATTGTTCGAATTCTTGCTATTTTCCTTAACAGGATTTAGGTGCCAGCAACTTCCTCTTCTAATTATCAATTTAATGGCAAGTGTACTGGATTAGAATGAATAGAATAGGGCATATTTAGTATGCTTAATACAGTGCTAATGTATTTTTAGTTATTTAGATTCTTTATGTTCTGTAATCGACAGTAATTATGGCCTTTTTCACCATTAGTCTTGTGATGTGGCCCAAAATACTCCGGCCTAATAAGCGGCCCAGTAGACACTCCGGCCTAATATACTCTTTAGCCCAGTGACTCTCTGGCCCAATATACTCTCCGGCCCAGTGACACCCTATCCCAGTAGATGCTCCGGCCCAGTGACTCTCCGGCCAAATGAAAAACAGTAGCAAACTCAAAACCACACCTGGGCCCCCCTCTATGCACACAGCCTTGCAGACACTCTAACATCCGCGGTCCTACAGCCACCCTATGGTGTGTCACTCTACGGCCGCCCTGCAGCCACCTTACGGCACTCCACCCTACAGTGCCCTGCGGCCACCCTATAGTACGCCATCTCCCGAGCTTGTAATCAATGACTTTTTATGGGCGGATGGCTATAAATAAGCCCTGATATGGACTTCACCGATTCATTCAGACACATATTTACTTACACTCCAACTGCTCAAGCCCTCAGTCTCTTTTGAGCCTTCGGCTTCCTCTTTAAGCCCTCGCTAACTTAAGCTTCGAAGTGCCCTCGAAGGTCTCCCCATCCTCTTCTTCCGAGGGCTTTTAGTTCGCCCCTGTTACTTGTGCAGGGTTCAGGCCATATCAGCACCCAAGCCATATTAACTCCTAGATCATATCAGCACCTGAGCCACGTCAGCACCAACTGTTTTTTGGCATCAACAGATTGGCACCATCTGTGGGAAACCACAATCTCTCGCTATAGTGCAAGCAAAGAAATATAAAAGAACTCATCTGTCATGATGCCACCTAGAAACAGTACCAAAAGGACAAACAAGGAAGCCCCAACAGTATGCTCAGCCTCTATCCGAGGCAGTGCCCGTAGTCACCAATCTGGACCCAGGTTCCCCACAATCCCCGAGCATGCCACCCTTGGACCAAGCAGGAGGCCCCTTACTAGAGAGGAGCTCCCTAATTACGAGAAAACAGCTGCACACCTTCAAGCCCTAGCGACTCAAGCTTAGTTCCAGGAGCTCTCCAGAATGATAGCCAACCTAGCAGCCCAGGTTTGGGGAGGAGGTCAACAACCTTCCATCTCTCTTCACCAAGCTTCAGTGCAAGCAGAGTCATCCGACAGAGATGACCCAACCTATAACTAGCCTCCTACCTAGCCCTCATTGCATTGCAGCCGATCCAAAGAGAGCTTTTCCTCAAAAAGCAACCTTAACTTAGACAAACGGTTTGAAGAAATGGAAGGGAAGATAGATTTGGCTCTAAAACACAGAAATCTCAGTATCATGGATGAGCTCTGCATTCAAGATCCTTCATTCATGGAGGATATTCTCGAGACCCCGTTTCCACCCAACTTTAGGATGCCTGAAGTCAGAATGTACGACGGCTCCATGGATCCCATGAATCACCTGCAGCACTATAAAACAATTATAATGTTGCACCAGCACTCTAAAGAAAAAAAAACCCCCCTTCCACCTCTTTATGGAAGAGGTTTTCTCTTTCAATACTTTCTTTCGTCGCCTCGAGCTAACGATAACCCACCCAGAATGGCCAAGCAGGGATAACTGGAAGTGGGCATTGAACACATTAAGGTTCATCACCCTTCCCACCTCCTGACACACTGCGATGAATTCCAGGATCAGTCGGATCGAGTTGGGCACCAGCTGACTCAACGCGATACCGAAGTATCTGAGCACCGAGCAGAGGAACGGGTGAAGAGGGAGCCTAAGCCCAGCCTTAAGCTGGTGTTCATAAACACACAGCTCGTAAGACACCTAGCTTGAAAGGGCATCGCAAGCTCTCTCCCCACCCTTTGGAGCCCTCATATAGTACTCCAGAGGAATTCTATACTTAATCCTCGTCCTCACAAGACTGGTTTCCTCCACCACACTTGGAATGGAGTTCGTTTCGAACATCCACTCTTCTCTCTCAGTATTGATGGTGTCATCCCTAATGATCATTAATGCCCAGAAATCCTCCTCCCCGGATGACTTTCTATCCTCGCTCTCCTCTCCACTCTCTTCATAAGGCATGAGGGCAAGACCCCCATCCCTACGGGCCATCTCTCGAGAGGAGACTTTGCCTCTAAAAGAGACACTGATTGCCTTCCCTAACTCCCTCGACAGAGCCCCGCTAGAGTCGCTACCATCGGACATCCTAACTCACCTAGACGAGCTTTTGAGGAAGACTCATAAGAAGGCCAAGCACTCTCAAACTATCTCTTATTGAAATTATGCTCTCAAAAAATGCTAAGTGAGGATTGAAGTAAGGGGGAACTCTCTTATATAGAGACTGTGGCAGTAATAATGAGAGGCACTAACTCAGCACGTTTAAACACTCCCCTTGCTGTCCCCCAGGCGCCGTTTCCAGACCCCGAGGTGCCAGCTGTCGCTAAAACATGCCCTCTGCTGTCACCAATGTGCCACCATTTATTGTTAGCCATCATCATTTGTCATGCCTACAGAAAGGAAAACAGAGTAGGCCCAAAGTGGAGAAAAAAGCCCACATACGCAAGGAGGAGGAAACCACGTGAACATAATTTCTCCAAGTCTGGATCACTCAACCAAAGTCTCCAAAGTCCGAGCGTTTGAGCTCTGTTGCAAACGCTCGGCAATGTTCTCCAAAGTTCGAGCATTTGAGCTGCTTGTCAAACGCTCGGACTAGTTCTCCAAAGTCTGAGCATTTGAGCTACGTTGCAAACGCTCGGCCATGTTCTCTAAAGCCCAAGCGTTTGAGCTGTTTGTCAAATGCTTGGACCAGTTCTCCAAAGTCTGAGCGTTTGAGCTACGTTCAAATGCTTGGCCATGTTCTCCAAAGTCCGAGTGTTTGGGCTGTGCTGCAAACACTCGGCCATATTCTCCAAAGTCCAAGCATTTGGGCTGTGTTGCAAACTCTCGGCCATGTTTTTCAATGTCTAAGTGTTTGAGCTACTTTGCAAACACTCGACTATGTTAGCCAAAGTCCAAGCATTTGAACTGCATTGCAAACGATCGGCCATGTTCTCCAAAGTCCGAGCGTGTGAACTGCGTTGCAAACGCTCGACCATGTTTTCCAAAGTCCGAGTGTTTGAACTGCGTTGCAAATGCTCGCCCATGTTCACCAAAGTCCCAGCATTTATTAAACACTCTACCAAGACTTTTCTAAACATTTCACACTTCTTCCAGATTTCGCCCAAAATCAAGATCATTTTATTAAAGCAAGTGTAAAAGGCAAGGATATCGTGCAAAGACAAGGATTGAAAAAGAAATATATTTTATTAATTACAACTAATGACCTTGAAGTACAAGGAAAATATGGCTTTAACGGCCTCAAAGTACAAAGGGAAAACCAAGACACCAAGCTTTTTAGGCAGTCCAGTACACGAGCTGTCCCAGCCTCTTTGTCTTCTTTAGGGCACCATCCTGAGCCTAAAAGCGCTCACCTACCACGAGTAGCCCCAGGCCTAGGGGACCTCCTTATCCACTCCCGCTAGGAATCTGGAAGAGGTCTTTGCCCCCGCTCGAAATCTGAAAGAGGTCCTGGCTCCTGCTTGGAATCAGGGAGAGGCTCTTACTCGTCGGGAAACATTCCCCCTCCAGAGTGGGTCTTTCCTCCCTCCTGGCTTTAAATGAACCAGTGGTACTTATTTGAGGCTAGCCGCCCCTCTCTTCCTCTTCAGTTCTAAGAAGCTCGAGGCCCAAGAAGCCCACCATCCAGAGACACAGCCTCAACCTCCCTCCTAGCTTTAAATGAACCAGTGGTCCTCCTTTGAGGCTAGCCGCCCCCCTCTTCTTCTTCGGTTCCAAAAAGCTCGAGGCCCAAGAAGCCCACCATCCAGAGACACGGCCTCGACCTCCTCTTGGCTTCCATAAATCCCTCAAGGAACTACTGACTCCCCTCCATCGCTGGGACCTTCACAATCAGAACTTTCCACGTGACCCCTCAGTCAGAAGGTACGGCCAAACCCCTCTTTTCTCAAGAAATCAAATTTGTTTCAGTTTAAAGGAAAAGGTGTCAGAGACCCCTTTTATAAGAAGGGAAAACACGCTCAACAAGAGAATTAAATGCAAAAAAATGGAAAAAGATGAGACTTTACGGTTTCGAGGCTGCTTACGCTTCTCTAGGCAACTCTTCGTTTCACGAAAATGGCGAATCGACCTCCCTCCTAGCTTTAAATATATTCAATGTTTAAAAAGGTGGTCTCTAAGCGCGTCCAAAAGTGATACGGTTCGAAAATACCCCAAGGCGTTACGGTTCCTACTGCTGGGCATTCGCCCAGCGCGTAGGCGTATGCCTTTGACGCCCCATGAATTTTTTTTTTAAAATTAGCAAACTCAAAACGACATTGTTTTGGTTTAACTTAAATCAATCCCTTTTAACCAAAACGACGCCATATTGATTATCCCTTACCCATTTAGGGATTTCTTCTTCCCTGAAGCCATCTGTATCTCTGTCTCATTGGTCCTTCTTATTTCTTAGTAAGGTGTCTTCGTCTCTCTCTTTTTCTCGGCTTGTTGTCATGTCTCACTCTTTCCCTCTCCTCAGAGTCATAAAAGCCTAACCCTTTCATTCCTTCGAGGAACTGTTAAATCTCATGATTTTCTTCTCACAATCGATGCATTGCTCAAATCATATCGTTTTATATATTAGATCCATTTTAACGGTCCCAATTTCAGCATAAATCGGAGTGGTAAAAAAAAGGTATGTTAAACCCTCTAATTCCATTTTCTTTTTCTTCTTTTCCATTTCTGCTTGAATTTTTTTATGTGTTATGTATTGCCTTTTGATTTACCTGCTGACATCTTTATATTTCTTGTTTCCACGTTTACACTTTACATTGCAGAAAAGTTATAGAATTATCGATTTTCATTTGGGTTTTATATGATCTGCAAGTTTATTTGCAAGAATGTCATGGAAACAGCGTGTGTTTGTTAATTTGAGAGTTAACTTGGTGGTCTTGATAAGAAATCATTTGGGTGTGGATAATCTTATTTCCTTTTGAATAATTTATTATTGACTTGAAACTGAGAATTTAGGGTTTTACATGTTGTATTTTTTGTTATTAGAGCTTCTTTTAGTGAATAAAAGAGATTTTTGAGTGATTTTGTAAGGGCTACATTTTTTTGTACTTTTTTTCTGATTAAAAGCGTTACTAGTATCTGAAATGTTGATATAGGGCTAGAAATACAATCAAAATAAGATATTTGGGACTTGAAATATATGCGAACTATTTTTGTTGCTAAGCAATCAGATCTCTAATGGTTTTAAAGTGTACAAAATAATTTATTTTTACACTAAAGATCTTTATGGGTTTTGAAATCTAGACTTAAATATGACTTATGTTCACATATCCATTCTCTAAAGGAAGTAGTTGAATGAGTTTGTGCCTAATTACTTTGCATATATGGATGGAGTTTTTAAGATTGATTCTATAATAATTATATGGACTTTTAATTTTTTCAATGAATAATGGCATAGTTTGCACCCTTTTGTAATATGAATACCGTCTTTTGCAATCAAGAGCTTTACTCGCTTTCTTGTGCTATCTTTATCAAATTCATTTTAGTTAATGTACTTTACGGTCAGGGTTTACTAGGTTTGTCACATAGTCTATAGTTTTGCCTATCTGGGTTTAGGTGTCTACTCATATGTTGAAAATTGAATACTTCAGTTTACCTTCTCAGATCCTCTCCCTTGTTCTTTTGGTGGGAGGTGGTGGTTATGTGTTTGCAAAATATGTGAATTTTTTAGCTGTTATGAGGACTTCTTGATTGATTTTCTATCTTTGACTATTATATATCCAATGAAAACCGTGACAGTCGGTATATGCTGGTGAGAAATGAAAACTGTGACAGCCGATATATGCTAGAAATAAATGAAAACCACGACAACCGATATATGCTGGTGAGAAATGAAAACCGCGACAGTCGGTATATGCTGGTGAGAAATGAAAACCATGACAGCCGGTATATACTGGTGATAAAAGAACCGAGAAGGCAACCGGTCTAAGATAAAAACATGTCAACATGTGGAAAGATATTCCCAATTAATAATGCATTGCATTTGTTTTAAATATTGATTTTATTACTGAGATGCTAAAGTGTTGTTTTTATTGTAAAATTATTGATAAATGAACGAGTCTCAGAAAGACATAAATATGATGAGAAAGAAATATGGAAGTATGATATGATGAGAATTGTTTAAGTGATTGATTATATGTTGTGAACCTCATAACGAGGTAAATGATGATGTTGAATTGAGAATTTAGTGATGATTAAATATATAATTGAAAGATTGATATGTCTGATGAGTGACTTAAGAAGAGATTGTGTAATTGGGGAATTATGAAATTGAGTAGTGATTTCAGAATATGGTTATTGAATTATTTGTGGAAAGAGATGAATGAATATCGGAAGATTATTAGAAGTAATTGATTTAAAAGATGTGATTAGCAGTTTATAATCGAATACTTCTAGTAAATTTAATTCACTGAGCTTGTGAAGCTCACTCCTCATTGTTCAATGATTTCAGGTAGTAGGAATGACAGATAGAATTGTGAGCGGAGATTCAGACTAAATCATTTTTTGTAAGCTATGTGGTTCACATCCTCAGACTAATGAGAAAAAAAAACATATTGTAAATATTCATGCATACTATGTTATATAAACTGTTCAGTTCAGATCTGAATGATGAAACTCCCCTGTTGAGGGTTGAGGCTTTATGTATGTAGAAAATTTCAATTAGTATTTTTATATTGTTGCATATATGTGTTGTGTTGGGATTTCAAAATGTGATGACACCGTCTCGAGGTGGCCAACCGAGGATGGGTCATTACAATTTAGGTATCAAAGCATTAGGTTTTATGATTCTGTAGAATGCATAAAAATTTAAAGAAGTGGAAGATTTAAATAAACTATAGTTTAGTACTAAGTCTAAGGATGACATGTGGACGTGCTAGAGTTAGAGGTAGAATTCTGACTAGAGAGGGCGTGGTAGGCCCTCAAATTTTTTAGACAAGCTAAGGATGAGATAGAAGTTGAGACTGAGTCTGTGGTTCCTAAAAGGGAACGTTTTGACAGTGTAATTGATATTAGTAAGGGTATGAGAGAATCTAGAATTGAAAAAGATGAGCTAGGAGAAGATTTTGTTCATGCTGTTGATAAAATGAATGTAACAGATGATAGAGTTGATAATCTATAGCATAGACTTGATGAACAAGCTAGAACAGTGCTTGAGGTTGTTGTAGTAAACCAAATAATGGTAGACGTTCAAAAGAGGAAAGGTGAGTTTATGCACGAGATGCAGAGAGATTGTTTTGTAAGATATATTAAGTTGAATGTTTTGTTGTTTAAAGGATCTATGAATCCTTTTGGGCTTGAGTTATAGGTGAAACATGTAGAGATATTATTTGGTACTTTACCAGCGACTGACAGGCAGAAGGTCGCCTTTGCTTTGTTTGAGTTAGAAGAAGAAGCTTTCGATTGGTGGTAGGACACTCTTCCTAGAGTAAGTGCATATGTTGATAGACCTTTAACTTGGAATAAGTTTAAGGAGGCTTGTTGATGAGTGCCAAATATTGCATATTTTGGCCCTTTAATTCACATTTGTTAGCTTAGGAATTTGTTACTTTGAGTTGTTTTCGTTGTTTTACTGGTTTACAAGCTTAGAAATAAGTTTCACTAAATTGCCATAATTGCTCGTGCAGATCAGCTATTTTTGAGGATTAAACTGTATTGATTTAGAAAGAACCAGAAGATGAGCCATATATGCTTGGAAAGATCTGGATGTCTATTTTCTGTGGAATTTTATGGATCAATAAAATGATTTTTCTAGAGAAAGTTATGGCAGTTTTAGTAGACAAAGGTCAGGCTGTGCATGATTTCAGCGTGACAGATCAGCCATTTTTGAGGATTTAACTGTATTGATTCAGGAAGAACCATGAGATGAGCCATATATGCTTGGAAAGATCCCGATGTCTATTTTCTGGGGAATTTTATGGATCAATAAAATGATTTTTCTAGAGAAAGTTATGGCATTTTTAGTAGACAAAGGTCAAAGAGCAAAAGCTGGAATCTGTAGTATCCCACATCGGATTGGAAACACATTGCACTTGTGATGTTTCCCTATATAAGCCCCTTTTCACTTCATCTTTAGTGTACAATTCCTGAGCCACTTTGGTGTTTACCGGTGGACATCTGCTAGCATTCTGGTGGATCTCGAAGGCTTTGTCACCACGAGGGGAAGTGCCGCCCGTCAGCGAGTGGAATTTCTCCCATGTAAAGTTATTTATTTATTTCTTTACATTTAGTTGTTTTAGTTTAAATGTTAAGCACTTTTATTATGAATTGTAGTTTCATAGTTATGAGTGGCTAGACTCTTCAGCTAAGGTTGAAGATGAAGCCCTGCCGTTGTTTGGCGTAGTAGTTCAGATTTGCTTGTACAAATCTGACAATTTTTAGTATAAATGTTCTATCAATTATTTGAGTTAATCTTATAATTGATTGAGTTTAAATTGTTTGTTGGATATTCCTTGTGTTTCATCTGATGGATACATTGAATGCTTTTCGATTAAATTGAATTTCCTTTGTGATTTGTTGAGAGCGGATACATTGGATGCTTTTGGTTTAGTTGGGATATTCTTTGTTTTTTGTCTTATAGTTGGATTCATGGAATGTTTTGATAGGCTATATTTTTAGAACATATATGCTTAACTTCGGTGGGGTGGATTTGGAAACCTTAGTGTTTTAATTATTAGTTTTTAAAAATCAATTTAGTTTAATTTTAATTTCTTTTGCAAATTATCATCTGAAATTCGGAACTAGGTTAAGATAGAGTTAGTTTAGATTAAATTATATTTTTATAACGCAATTCCTTGTGGATTCGACCTCGCACTTGCACAACGCTATATTGCAAACGACTCATGCACTTGCGAGTAAATTAAAACTCACAACAAGTTTTTGGCGCCGTTGCTGGGGAGTTGTTTGGTTTGTGAAATTTTTTGGCCTGAATTGATTTTATTTTTCTACTAGTTAGTTATCCAAAATTATATATATATATATATATATATATATATATATATATTATTTTAAAATTTTTTGTTGGCTCATTTTGTGAGTAGTGTGTTTGCTATTTGTGCAGTTATTTTATTTTATTCTGCAAGTTTCTGCTGGTTAGTTTACTTTAGGGCTTTTTCTGTTGGTGTATGCTTGGTCGGAGATCCTTGGACTTAGATCTGATACGTTTAGATCCCGACTTAGAAAGAACTCTTAGGAGACAGAAAAGAGCGCTAGTTGAGATGGCAGAGAATTATAGGAATGCAAATCATCCTGAACATGTAGAGCAACCTAGAGCTTGGAACGTGGACTCCACTACATCCCTTAGGGACTTGTTCGCACCCATTGCGACTAACTCATCCTCTTGCATAGTATTGCCACCGACCAATGCCACCCACTTTGACTTGAAGCCACATGTCATCCAACTCTTACCCTCATTCTATGGCTTAGATCTTGAAAATCCTTATAGCTATGTGAAGAAGTTCAAAGACATTTGTGCCACATTCAAATTCCAGAACTTCTCTGAAGAGTCAGTCCATCTTCGACTCTTCCCTTTTTCTCTTCACGATAGAGCTAAGGCGTGGTTGGATTCCAACACGCCCGGGTCTATTACATCTTGGGAAAACCTGCTTACCAAATTTTATCATAAGTTTTTCCCAATATCTAGAGTGAATGAATGCCAAAAAAAGATCAGCTCTTTCACTCAGGATGAGGATGAAAAATTTTCTGAGGGTTGGGAGCGCTTCAAAGAGCTACTGATCAGATGCCCTCCACGTGGATATGAGAAGTGGAGACTCGTTCAATTCTTCTACCAAGGGTCGACTCAACCCAACCGTAGCATGATCGAGTCTATGAATGGGGGGGCATTCTTGAGTCTAACAGGAGACGAAGCATATATGGCGTTGGACAAGTTGTCCGACAACTCACAGCAGTGGGATTTTTCAAGCTGTCGAGATAAGTCCATTCGTACTCCTAAGAAGGGAGGCATCTATAAGGTCAGGGAGGACGCTGATTTGAGGATAAAGTTAGATACCCTCACTAAGAAGATTGACACTATCACTGTGAGCCAATCCATCAATGCTGCCAACACATTCAATGTTGAAAGTTGTTCCATCTGTGCTAGTCCCATGCATCTAGCACAGAATTGCCCATCAATGCCTGCTTGTGCTGAGTATCTTATGGAACAAGTAAATGCTTTCAATGACTTTCGAAGGCAGTCAAATGGATTATACTCCGAGACGTACAATCCAGGGTGGTGTAACCACCCAAATTTTTCTTGGAGGCAGAACCAACCAATGAATCAGGGAGGAGCCCCTCATCATGCTCAAAATCAATATCCTCCCAGATTTGCCCCACAAATTCCTAATCATGGTCGTTCTGCCCATCCAACACCTTCACCTGCTTACCACGCATCCACTCAAACACCAGCGCCAGTTTCATAGTCGCTAGAGGACACCCTTAAGGAGTTCATGAAGGCGACTAGCCAAAATATGAGTGATGTGAGGAGTGCAACAGTGGTAACACCCAAGCAATTGCCAAGCTGGAGAGTCAAATAGGGCAAATTGCAAGTCACTTGGGTGAGAGAAAGAAAGGGAAGTTCCCCAGTCAGCCCGTGCCCAACCCGAAAGGAAAATATATGGTTGAGAGTTCATCAACTCCTACGCACAGGGCGAAACAAGTACAATCGATTGTCACACTGAGGTCTGGGAGACAGGTGGACAATCAACTGGAAGAGAGCCCTACTATGTAGCAAGGGTAAGGAAGTGGCAACACGGAGAAGAGAGATGCTGAGCCATCTACAGCCACACCTACTGAGAATGACCCTCCTAGGTCATTTGTACCTAGAGTGCCTTACCCCGAGAGACTACAGGCGCCGAAGAAAGGAGGGAAGTATGAGAAAATTCTGGAGGTATTCAAGCAAGTCTAAATCAATATCCCATTTTTGGATACCATCCATCAAATTCTATCATATGCCAACTTTCTAAAGGACTTAATCACTATCAAAATGAGGACGAATGTCCCAAAAAAGGCATTTTTGACCGAGCAGGTCAGCTCAATCCTTCAGTGCATGCTACCCATCAAGTATAAGGACCCGGAGTGTCCTACCATCTCTTGCACGATAGGAGTCAGCCACATTGAGAGGGCTCTCTTGGATCTAGGGGCGAGTGTGAATCTTCTACCCTACTCAGTCTATTTACAGTTAGGGTTAGGAGAATTGAAGCCCACATCCAATACGCTTCAATTGACTTACAGGTCAGTGAAAAGACCACGGGGAATAGTTGAGGACGTTTTGATAAAAGTGGATAAGTTCTATTTCCCTGTGGATTTTATTGTGCTTGACACAGAGCCGGTTCAGAATGTAGGGATTCAAATACCGGTTATTCTAGGGCGACCATTCTTAGCCACGGCTAATGCCCTGATAAATTGTAAGACATGGGTGATGAAGATCTCCTTCGGAAATATGACAGTGGAGTTGAATATTTTTGATATCACTAGGAAACCACATGAATATGATGAAGTGAGAAATGTATGCTTGATAGAGGAGATTCTTGAGGAAACTGTGAATGAATCAAGCACTGAGGACCCCTTGGAGGCATGTTTTGCTCAATTTGGAGAGGATATGGATTTAGATAAATTACTTGAGCAAGCGAATGCCATTTTGGAGTCTCTTCCTCGGGAGAGCAATAAGATGGAGGAGATTGTGGATGACTCCCGCACTGAAGACCCCCTAGAGGCATGCTTTGCTCAATTTGGAGAGGATATGGATTTAGATAAATTACTTGAGCAAGCGAATGCCATTTTAGAGTCTCCTCCTCGAAAGAGCAATAAGATAGAGGAGACCACCGCACCTGAAACCCCCAAGAAGGAACTTAAGCCTTTACCAGATAATCTTAAGTATAAGTTCCTAGGTTCAGTCGATAGTTTGCCTGTGATTATACCTTCAGATCTGGGTGATGCTTTAGAGGAGAAATTATTGGATGTTTTAAGAGAGCATAAGGAAGTTATAGGCTGGACCATTGAGGACATCAAGGGGATTAGCCCCTCGATGGTGACGTACAGGATACATTTGAAGGAGGATGCTGAGCTATCGAGGGAGCCACAAAGAAGGCTCAACCCTGCTATGCAAGAGGTTGTGAGGGCAGAAGATATTAAGCTGTTAGAGGCAAGGATCATTTATCCCATCTCTGATAGCAAGTGGGTGAGCCAGATTCATGTTGTGCCCAAACGTGCTGAATTAACGGTAATGCAGCATAAGGACGACGAGTTGGTTCCAACTCGTGTTCAGTCAATTTGGAGAGTGTGTATCAGCTACCGTAAATTAAATGCTGTCACTAGGCCTGATCATTTTTCATTCCCATTTATTGATCAGATGGTGGAGCGTTTCGTTGGGCACGATTACTAATGTTGGGTTTGGCTGAAGCCATCAAACTTAGCGCTCATGGGAGGCACCCCACAGCTTATCGTTTCTGTTTATTTATTATTTCGCATTTTTATGATTAATGTTTGTTTCCAGTATTTTTTGTTTTCCAGTTTTTTTTATTTTTCAGGGTCAATGCGTACTTCAGTTCAAGTTTGGGGGTATGCTATGAGCCATACCAGTCCAGATAGTTCTCCATATCTTAGGTCAGCTATTTCCATATTAGTCACACATTGGGGTCAATGTGTAATTTAAGTTTGGGGTATGGGAGACACATCACACACTTTATCCTAATTTGTTGTCTTTTCGTCATAGAGATAAATGCATGCTCATGTTATCGTGAAATTTTGGTTGATCTAAACATTTTCTATGATGTGATGTCATTGGTGAGCTTAACATTTTGAATACATGATCTGGTGATAAATTTTTAAAATTTAATTACTTACTTTAGGCATTTTAAGAATTCACATGTTTGATCTAATCTAACACGAGCACATTAGCACAAATTATGTGAGGTATGACACGTGATTTTAATGTGTATTTTTCCTTATCTTAACTGAAACTGGATCACTTGTTGGATGAACTCTTGGGCATAGAAAAGCATAATAAAAAAAAAATTTCATTATCGATAAACTTTCCGCTGAGTAACTGGACCTCTTGCTTCAGTAAGCAGTGAGTGTTCACGTCAACAGGTGGAATTTTGTTTGGTAGTATTAAGGCCGGTTTAATTTTGTAGCCTTTTTTTACTCGAGTTAGTAAGTCGTTAGGGGTGTCTTTACACCTAATGCTCTAAAACCATCTGGTTTGGGAATCATTGACTCAACACTCGCTACATGGGTCAATTAGAAAGCTTAAGGGAATTAAACATAGCAGAGCCTTTTATATATAAAAAGATAAAAACTATACCATTTTTGTTCATTCTGATGGGAAATTTGGTGAATCTTGAGACATGGAGACCTTACACATTGGAGTTATTTGGAAGCTTCATTTTTATATGCTAATTCACTTTACACAGTGTCAGACTTGTGATGTCTTAACCTGCCTTTCGTAAGTAATTAGATTTTAACTTTTCTATTCATTGTGAAGATGGGTTTATCTTTTTAAGCTTGCTCATGAATGAATATCATGGTGATGTGTGCTCCTTAAATTTTTGGATACCATGAGTGATGAACTTATCTTTATGTTTTTTGTTTTTCATTTAGGTTTTTTTTTATTATTTTGTTTTGCTAAGGGACTAACAAATTGTAAGTTTGGGGGTATTTGATGAGTGCCAAATATTGCATATTTTGGCCCTTTAATTTACATTTGTTAGCTTAGGAATTTGTTACTTTGAATTGTTTTCGTTGTTTTATAGGTTTACAAGCTTGGAAAGAAGTTTCACTAAATTGCTAGAATTGCTCGTGCAGATCAGCCATTTTTTAGGATTAAAATGTATTGATTTAGGAAGAACAAGAAGATGAGCCATATATTCTTGGAAATATCCGGATGTCTATTTTCTGGGAAATTTTATGGATCAATAAAATGATTTTTCTAGAGAAAGTTATGGCGGTTTTAGTAGACAAAGGTCAGGCTGTGCATGATTTTAGCGTGACAGATCAACCATTTTTTAGGATTTAACTGTATTGATTCAGGAAGAACCATGAGATGAGCCATATATGCTTGGAAAGATCCCGATGTCTATTTTCTGGGGAATTTTATGGATCAATAAAATGATTTTTCTAGAGAAAGTTATGGCATTTTTAGTAGACAAAGGTCAAAGAGCAAAAGCTGGAATCTGTAGTATCCCACATCGGATTGGAAACACATTGCACTTGTGATGTTTCCTTATATAAGCCTCTTTTCACTTCATCTTTAGTGTACAATTCCTGAGCCACTTGGTGTTTACCGGTGGATGTCCGCTAGCATTCTGGTGGATCTCGAAGGCTTTGTCACCACGAGGGGAAGCACTACCCGTCAGCGAGTGGAATTTCTTCCATGTAAAGTTATTTATTTATTTCTTTACATTTAGTTGTTTTAGTTTAAATGTGTAACACTTTTATTATGAATTTTAGTTTCATAGTTATGAGTGGCTAGACTCTTCAGCTAAGGTTGGAGATGAAGCCCCGCCGTTGTTTGGCGTAGTAGTTCAGATTTGCTTGTACAAATCTGACAATTTTTAGTATAAATGTTCTGTCAATTATTTGAGTTAATCTTATAATTGATTGAGTTTAAATTGTCTGTTGGATATTCCTTGTGTTTCATTTGATGGATACATTGAATGCTTTTCGATTAAATTGGATTTCCTTTGTGATTTGTTGAGAGCGGATACATTGGATGCTTTTGGTTTAGTTGGGATATTCTTTGTTTTTTATCTTATAGTTAGATTCATGGAATGTTTTGATAGGCTATATTTTTAGAACATATATGCTTAACTTCGGTGAGTTGATTTGGAAACCTTAGTGTTTTAATTATTAGTTTTTAAAAATCAATTTAGTTTAATTTTAATTTCTTTTGCAAATCATCATCTGAAATTCAGAACTAGGTTAAGATAGAGTTAGTTTAGATTGAAAATATACTTTCACAATGCAATTCCCTATGGATTCGACCTCGCACTTGCACAACGCTATACTGCAAATGACTCGTGCGCTTGCGAGTAATTTAAAACTCACAACACTTGTTCTTTTATAAATATTGCTCATATACTTTCATATCCCAGTAGAAGAGAGATTTCATTTAGTTGAGATAAAATATGTTGACTGTGGCTCAGTATGATTGCAGATTTGTGGCCTTATCAAGGTTCATATCAAAAATGGTAGACATATAGAAGAAGTGTAAAAGGTCTATAGATGAACTATATTTTAAGATTTGATCAAAATTGTCTTACATAAGGCATATGAATTATGTTAGGTTGGTGGATATAGTACTTCAGATTGAGAAAGATGTGATGGAATTTAAGGGAAAGAGAAAGAGTGGTTAAAGAGGCTTAGATATGAAGGTTCTAGAAATAATGGTAGTATGAGTGTTCAGGGTGAGAGACCACCCCAGATGGGGCATTCCTTTGTACAAAGAGCTATAGTACAAAGTCAGAGATAAGCAGGATTTGTTGCTTCTATAGCTCAAAGTAATATTGGTGGGACCCTTAGATTTGGGAGACAAGTTATGGGAACTGGGAGTTATGGCAGAAGAAGTAAGTATACACCAAAAGGAAGTGATAATCTGATGTATGATCGAGAGATAGAAGTTTGTTACATATTTAATCAAAGAAGATATTTATCCCACAATTGTCCTAATTTGAAGTGCTTTGTATGTAGAAAAGGTGGACATATCAATGTTGGTTGATCCTGGTGTAACCCATTCTTTTGCATCCAGTGTTTATATGAAATCTATCTATGCTAATGTTAGTCCTATGATGTATATTATTGTTGTTGAGGTTCCTACTGGGGATAGGGTTATCATCAAGAAAATTTATCGAGGTTGTGTGATTAGTCTGGTTAATAAAGAATTTCAAGTTGATTTATTGCCTTTAGATATAACAGATTTTGATTTAATTCTGGGGATGAATTGGTTATCTGCATATCATGCTCAAGTAGATTGTTTTAAGAAAAATGTGGTGTTCAAGATACCAGGACAAGAGGAGTTTAACTTTCAGGGAGAACATAAGATACTTGCCAACTGTCTTATTTCTGCCATGACTGCTAGTAAATGGTTGAAGAAGGGTTATGAGGAGTATTTGGCATACATAATGGATTCAAAAAAGAAAATTAGGAAGTTAGAAGAAATCTTATTAGTGAAAGATTTTTCTAATGTATTTCTTGATGAGTTGTTTAGTATACCTCTCAGTAGGGAAATTAAATTATCTATTAATGTGATACCAGGTTCATCACATATATCTATAGTACCCTACAAAATGACACTCACTGAGTTGAGAAAATTGAAAGTTTAGCTTCAAGAGTTGTTATATAAACAATTTATTCGACCAAGTGTGTCACCATGGGAAGCCTATGTATTGTTTGTGAAGAAGAAAGATAAAATGATGAGATTTTGTATAGACTATAGACAACTGAATAAGATCACTATTAAGAACAAATATCCCTTGTCTAGGATAGATGATTTGTTTGAACTGTTGTAGAGAGAGAGGGTGTTTTCGAAGATAAACCTGAGATTAGGTTATCACCAATTAAGGATAAAGGAGGGAGACGTGCCTAAGACTACTTTTAGGACACGTTATGGTCATAAGTTTCTGGTGATGCCATTTGGGTTGAATAATGTTCCAGTAACATTCATGGACTTAATGAATAAAATGTTTAAATTATTTCTTGATAATTTTGTGGTCGTGTTCATTGATCACATCTTGGTGCATTCTAAGACTAAGGGAGAGCATGTAAAACATTTAGAAATTGTGTTAGAGATTTTGAGGAGAGAGAGATTGTATGCTATAATTTCCTAAATGTGAATTTTGGTTGAATGAAATAACTTTCTTGGAACATGTAATATCTGGAGATGGCATAACAGTTGATCCACAAAAAGTAGAAGCAATATTGAGTTATGAGAGACCAACTAATGTAACTAGATTAGAATTTTCTTGGGGTTAGCTGCTTATTGTAGAAGATTCATTCATAATTTTTCTATTATCGTAGTACTATTGACTTGATTGACCAAGAAAGAGGTGAGATTTGTATGGTCTAGAGAGTGTGAGAAAAGCTTCCAATTACTAAAGGAGAAATTGACTATAGCTCCAGTATTGGTGCTTCCTTCTGGTGATGAAGGATGCGTGGTGTATAGTGATGCATCCCATCAAGAGTTGGGATGTGTGTTGATGCAACATGGGAAGGTAATAGCATATGCTTCTAGGCAATTGAGGAATCATGAGAGAAATTACCCTACTGTTGGTAGTTTTAAATTACTTGCAAGCGCACGGGTCGTTTGCAATATAGTGTGTGCAAGTGCGAGGTCGAATCCAAAGGGAATTGCGTCATGAAAATAGATTTTTATCTAAACTAAACCTATTTTAACCTAGTTCTGAATTTTGAACTGTGTCGTGCAAAGAATATAAACTAAACTAAATTGATTTAAAAAAAATAATAAAAGCACTAAGGTTTCTAAATCCACCCCACCAAATTAAAGCATATATTTTTTTGATTTTGTTCCTACTACCAACAAGCAATTACATCCTATGTATGTTCTATATAAATATAATTTATCAAATAATTCCACGAATCCATCGATATAAAAATCACAACGAATACCCTAATTAAATCAAATCATCCAATGTATCCGTTTACTTTAGAATCACAATGGATATCCGATTTAATTTGAATGATTCGATGTATCCGTCAGATGAAACACATCGAATATCCAATTTGAACAATTTATAAACAAAACAATCAATCATAAGAATTTACTCAAACAATTGAATTGAAATAGAACATCAATACAAAAATATCGAAATTGTACGAATATATATGAAAATATAATGCTAATCAATGGCGAGACTTCATCTTCAACCTTAGATGAAGGTTTTAGCCTCTCATGATTATAAAAATAAATTTCACAATTAAAGTGCTAAACATTAAACTTTAAAACACAAAAGAAATAAATTAAAGCTGAAAATACATTGAGAGCGAAATTCCACTTACAGTTCCTCTCTTTGTTTTTTCTTATTTTGTTTTTGTTGTGCGGCGCTCTCCTCCTTGATAGCAAAGCCTTCGAGATCCACCTCCTCTGAAGATGAAGTGAAATGGGGCTTTTATAGGGAAACTCCATGAGTGCAATGTGTTTCTAACCGATGTGGGATGTGGGATGTAGAATGTGTTTCCAACTGATGTGGGATGTGGGATGTGGAATGTGTTTCCAACTGATGTGGGATGTGGGATTTAAGCCTTCACATGTCGCTCAAAATTTCTGCCCATGTCTCTTTTATTTTAGCAGCTCATATACTCAAATAAAATCTTCATTTAAATGAGAGAAAAAGTCCCTAGATGATAGGCTGCTAAAATTTTGATCTTCCTTTCCTTCAAATCTGAAATTAAAGAGATGTGCTCTCTCAATCGTCTCTCTTTCAACATGGTGCGCTTTATCAGCATGATACACTGATAATCGTTTCTCTCCTTTCCAAAATAGGCCCAGCCGCTATACTGCACAAATGTGCTCGATCGCAACAGGAGATTCCAGCTTTTCCCTATTTTGCTCTTTAAGCTGGATAATTCCATAATGCTCCAAAAACCTCGAAAAACACAGTAAACACAGAAATGAGATAAAATAGGATGAAATAACACAAACTAAGAGCTAAACAAATATAGATTAAAGGGCTTAAATATGAATATTTAAGCACTTATCACACCCCCAAACTTACATACTGCTAGTCTCTTAGCAATACGAAACTAAAAACTAAATGAAAAACAAAGAACACAAAGATAAATCCATCTTTCATGGTATCCAAAAATTTAATTATCATACAAAACCATGATATTCATTCATTAGCAAGCTTAAAAAGATAAATCTATCTTCGCAATGAATAGAAATGTTAAAATCTAATTACTTATAAAAGGCTGGCTGAGGCATCACAAGCTCAAATCAGTGTAAAGTGAACTAGCACATAAATATAAAGCTTCCAAATAATTCTAATGTGCAATGTCTCCATGTCTCAAGATTCACAAAATTTCCCATCAGAATGAACAATCAATGGCATAGTTTTATTTTCTTCTTTCTTTTATTATGAGGCTCTGCCATGTTTAGTTCCTTTAAGCTATCTTATTGACCCATGTAGCGAGTGTTGAGTCAATGACTCCCAAACCAGATGGTTTTAGGGCATTAGGTGTAAAGACACCCCTAAAGACTTACTAACTCGAGTAAAAAAGGCTACAAAGCTAAACTGGCTTTAATGCAACCAAGCAAAATTCTCACATTTTGACGTGAACACTCACTGCTTACTGAGGCAAGAGATCTAGTTATTCAGTGGAAAGTTTATCAATGATGAGCATTTTTCTCTTTTTGTGCAATTTTTTTATGCCAAAGTGTCCATCCAAAAAGTCATCCGGAATCAGCTAAGCCATGAAAACATACACATTAAAATCACATGTCATACCTCACACAATTTTGTGCTAATGTGCTCGTGTCAGATTAGATCAAACATGTGAATTCTCATATACCTAAAGTAAGTGACTAAACTTTAAAACTCTATCATTAGATCATGTGTTCAAGATTTTAAGATTTCCAATGAAATTACATCATAATATTTGTTCAAATCACCCAAAATTTCAAAACAACATGAACATGCATTTATCTTCTCTTTAAAACGAAGAAGAAAGAAAGAAAAAAAAACAACAAACTGGGACAAAGTGTGTAATGTATTGTGTCTCCCATACTCCCAAACTTGAATTACACATTGTCCCCAATGTGTGAATAATATGGAAAGAGCTGACTTGGGAGATGGAGAACTAGTTGGACTGGCATGGCTCATAGCATACCCCCAAACTTGAACTAAAGTATGCGTTGTCCCTGAAAAATAAAGACTAAAGTGATATTGGAAAACAAAAAGAAATACTAGAAATAAACAGTAACAAGAAATACGAAAAATAATAAAAACATAAAGGGTATGCTATGGGGTGCCTCTAATGAGCACTAAGTTTTATATCTTCAGCCAAACAGTGCAACCACTCACTGCTGTTTGGGTAGTTTCTAGAACTACTCTCGATCGCTTCAAATTGGGTGCTCGATTGCTATAAGTCAGCGCTCGATCACAATGCCAGGAACTCTTATGCCACAAACCGAATGGGCGGCACAAGTCGGGTGTGACGTATGAGCACGCTTCCCCAAACTTGAATAACAGACATTTATCCTGAAAAACACAACAAAAACAAAAACCAAACAACAAGATCTAATGACAAGGAATAAAAGGATAAGGGTTTTCTCCCACAAGCGTTAAGTTTAAAGTCTTTAGCCAGACTCTCCATAGTAGACGACAATCACTCTGGGTAACTAGGATCCTCCAACAATTTCGTCTCAATCTTCGGACTCCTTAACTCCAAGAATGGTTTTATCCTTTATCCATTCACCTTGAAAGTGTTACCATTCTTTGGATTATCAATCTCGATGGCCCCATGAGGAAAAACTAACCAAATAATAAATGGGCCCATCCATCAAGATTTGAGCTTGTCTGAAAAAAGATGCAAGTGTAAATTGTAAAAAAGAACTTTTTGACTAGGCTCAAAAGGTCATCTCAAAATGTTCTGGTCATGAGCCTTCTTCATTTGTGCTTTATACAACCACGCACAATCATATGCATCATTCCACAGCTCCTCTAATTCATTGAGTTGAAGTTCAGCTGCTTGATAGCCCAATACGCTCTATGCTCTAATTCCACCGAAAGGTGACATGTTTTTTCGTACACAAGACAATATGGAGACATGCCAATTGGCATCTTGAATGTTTTTTGATATGCCACAGTGCATCATTCAATTACAGAGACCAATCTTTTTTACTAGGGTTCACAGTCTTCTCCAAAATGTGCTTGATCTTGCAGTTAGAAATTTCCACTTGTCCACTCGTCTGCGGGTGATACAAGGTAGCAACCTTATGTGTGATGAAATACTTCTTCATCAACTACTCAAAAATTCGGTTGCAAAAGTATTTACCTCCATCACTTATGATTGCTCGAGGCGTACCAAAACGAACAAAGATAGTGTCCTTCAAAAACTGGACCAAAACTCTATGGTCATTGGTCTTGCATGCAACAGCCTCAACCTATTTGGACAAATAGTCCACAACAACTAGATGTACAGATAGTCAAAGGAGTTTGGGAAAGGTCCCATAAAATCAATGCCCCACATATCAAAAATTTCAACAATCAGAATGGGGTTGAGGGGCATCATATTCCTCTTAGAAATACTCTCTAGCTTTTGGCAACACTCATAAGATACACAGTAGGTGTGAGAGTCTCGGAACAGGGTAGGCCAATAGAATCCACACTGCAAAATCTTCACAGCGGTCTCTTAGCATTGAAATGGCCTCCACAAGCATGATCATGACAAAAAGAGATGACATTAGATTGGTTATGCTCAGGAATAAACCTTTTAATGATCTGATCGGGACAATACTTGAACAGGTAAGGATCATCCCAGAAAAAATTCTTTACCATGGCCAAAAACTTGGACTTATCTTGTCGCCCCCAATGGAAAGGTATTTGACCGGTGACAAGACAGTTCACTATATCAGCAAACCATGGTGTGGGATTGTGAGCAATGTGCATCAATTGCTCGTCAGGAAAAGTCTCAAAAATGGGAATGGTGGCCTCAGTGAAATCTACTATCAACCTAGACAAATGGTCCGCCACCACATTTTTAGAACCTTTCTTATCCCGAATCTCTATGTCGAACTTCTGAAGTAACAAGATTCGTCAGATAAGATGAGATTTAGTATCCTTTTTGGAGAAAAGATACTTCAATGCTACATGATCCGAGAAGGTAATGACTTCTAATCCTAACAAGTAGGATCTGAACTTGTCCAAAACGACTATTAACAACTCCTTTTCAGTGGTAGAGTAATTGAGTTGTGCGTCGTTTAGAGTTCTTCTTGCATAGTAGATGACATGGGGGAGTTTATCAACACACTGCCCCAAAATAACTCCAACTGCATAATCTGAAGCGTGACACATAATCTCAAAAGGTACACCCTAGTTGGGTGGCTAAATAATGGGTATGGATGTCAGAATCTTCTTCAGATCCTCAAATGCTTTCTTACAGTCCTAATCAAATACAAATGAGGCATCCTTCAACAACAACTTGCACAAGGGCCTGGTGATCTTACTGAAATCCTGGATAAATCGCTTGTAGAATCCTGTATGGCCTAGAAAAGAACGAACCTCATTCACCGTACATGGGGGTGAAAGGTCAGAAATCAGGTCCACTTTAGCTTTGTCAACCTCAATCCCTCGATGAGATATGACATTCCCCAGTATAATACCTTGCTTGACCATAAAATGACACTTCTCCCAATTAAGCACCAGGTTATTCTCCTTGCACCGCACTAAGACCAAAGTGAGACGGTGTAGACACTCCTCAAATGATGAACCAAACACAGAGAAGTCATCCATGAAAATCTCTAAGAAACACTCTACCATATCAGAGAATATACTGACCATGCACCGCTAAAAAGTAGTGGGTGCATTGCATAACCCAAAGGGCATAGGCTTTTCTAAGGTCTATCTTGATAATACATCTTGGGGAGATTCTTTTCCTACAATACTTCTTCAGTAGTTCCTGGACCAAGTATATGTTTTCAGCCATGCTTCTAGATTTGATGAAAGTAGCCTGGGCAGGGTTGACAATAAGGCTCAAACTGGGGGCTAGTCTTGAGGCAAGGATCTTGGAGATGATCTTGTAAATCACATTACAACAAGCTATAGGTCTGAAATCCTCCACTTTAGATGCATGTTTACCTTTAGGAATCAAGGCAAGGGATGTGTGGTTTAGTTATTTTAGTAGTCTCACATTCTGGAAAAATTCCTGCACAGCCTCAGTGACATCTTGGTTTATCACATCCCATGCTTTCTTGAAAAACCTTGATGAATATCCATCAAGGCCAGGGGACTTGTCTTCCCCTATACTCCAAAGGGCTTCTTTGATCTCTTCCATTGTGACTTCCTTAATCAGTAGTTCAGCTTGGCTTTCTTGGATTGTTGGCCCTTCTCTAATGATTTCCTGATCAATAGGCCTGCTACTAGCAGAAGATCCTAGGAGATCCTTATAGAACTTTAAGAACTCCTTAACCACTTCAGCTTCAGAGGAAGTCTGTGACCCGTTGGAGGACACCACTGCAGCTATGTGGTTTTCACTAGTCTTCCTTTTAACCAAACCATGGAAGAATTTTGAGCCCCTATCACTGTTCAAAAGATATCTACATTTGGCCTGCTGGGATAGGAAGCTTCTCTTAGCCTCAGCTAGTTTGAAGGCCTTCTGCTTCTGATTAGCCACCATTGATTAGAGTTCAAGGTCAGAGGGATTGTCATGAAGCTGACTTTGGAGGCTGAACAGCTTTTGTGAAGCCTCAAGGGCTCTCTCTGAAATGCGACTGAAGTGTTTCTCATTGAGCATTTTGAGGTGAGGTTTGAGAGCTTTCAGATTTCTACACAGTTTGAACAGCTTAGTCCCACCCAAGGTGCAGCCCCAGTGAGTTTTTACAATGTCAAGGAACTTATCATGGTCAACCCATATGTTGAAGAACTTGAAGGATCTTCTACCCCCTAACTTCATCCAGCAAGTTAGCAAGGCAAGGGGAATGATTAGAAAGGCAACCAGCAAGGAGGAATGAGGCCTGGGCTCTGAGTCCCTTGTGGAGCCAGGTATTATTCACCATCACTCTATCCAGTTTACACCATATATTGTTGTTAGACCATGTGAACAGGCAACCAGTAGCACTTACATTAGTGAGGCCAGTTTCTCTACTACAAAAGGAGGGATCCCTTAACTCATAGTCTGTTACAAGTAGCCCATTTGCTTTCTCATCAGTAGCAAAAACATTGTTAAAATCCCCCAGGACAAGCCATGGAGCTAGGTTCTCATAACTGAAATTACATAGGTTATCCCACATAGGTCTTCTAGCAACAATAGTATTAAAGCCATATACAAAACTGACTACAAAATTACAAGAGGAGATTAAACAAGAAACATTACAGTGAATGATTTGGGGACTAGCTTCAATTAAGGATAAACTGACCTTAGAAGGGTTCCACATCACTATAATTCTGCCAGTAGGGTGAGCAGTAAAGTTGTTGATCTGTCTCCAGAAACTGAATTTGTTACCCATTATTTTGAGCATATTTTCTTCATCAAGCTTGGACTCCAAGATTCACATCACATCAACTCTATTACTTTTCATGAGGTGAAACACCCCATTGTGCTTCAGGGGTTTGTGAAAGGCCCTGATGTTCTAGCAGGCTACAATCATTTAGGGGTCTAGGAGGTTTTCCCTTCCTTCCCAATTGTCAAGGGATCTTTCAAGCCTACTTTCCCTTTTTTCTTCTTAGTGGTAGGAAGGCTTCTCCCATACTCTCTTAAATTTAAAGGCAGCTCATAAATGTCTGGAGGATCAGGGGGATTAGAGGACTTTAAACCAGCAACCAGTTGGATTGGAGCTAGTGTAGGCTCTTGGTCCCCCTCCACTCTAGTTTCACTAGGGCTGGGATCCTCTCTTTCTAGAACATTCTCTACTTGGTCTACATCTTTAGGCTCTTGGGCTGTTCTTCCCCTGACTGAAGGACCTATGCATGGGTTATCCCCAACTATCTCAGCTTGTTGGTTGTTCATCTCTTTTTCATGGTCATTTGGAACTTTATTCCCTTTCTACCTAACTGTTTCTTTCCCATTTCCATTCTACTTTCTCCTCTTATCTGAGTTTGCATTGAGGTTGCAAGAGTGGAGGTTATGGCCTAGGACCTTACACTTGGGGCAGTATTTAGGGAGGTTTTTATAAGATATCCTTTTTTCAAATGTGTTTCCATTAGGAAAGCTAACAGGCACTAAGAATTTGATTTTCTTTGCTACATCAATCTCCACAAGCAGCTTAGCATGTGATATTCTTTCTTTGTTGTTTGTAAACTAATAAGCATATAGGGGCTTTCCAAGTTGGGTACCTATCTTACTTAGGCAGTTAGCAGTCCACAACTCAAGGGGCAATCCCTTCAGCTGAATCCATATTGGGATAGTACTGATTTCTTCATTACCAAATTGAAAAAATTTAAGCATGGATTTCAAGAGTAAGGGTCTAATATATACTTGATAAGGTCCTTCTTACAATACATTCATACTAGCCTCAGCATTCTCAAACTTAAAACAATCCAACCACTATCATGGAATTGAGTTAAGACTTTTACATTCCAAGAATCAGTGAGCATCTTCAAGGCAGCCCTCCCTGGGAATCTTCCAACAAAGTAGCCAACCAAGCAGAATGGATAGTCTTCAAACACCTCCTCAATGTCTTCCTCTGTGACACAGACTGTATCTCCCTCACTTTCAATAGTAGAGAGTTGTAAGCCCTTGCTTTGCTTCCTATTGTCTGCAAATAGACTTACCCAGGGAGCTTTCTTGCCTTCCTTATGGGGAGTACTGCCATTGTTATCTTTACTTTCGGCCTTTGATTTCTCTTGAGCACCTACTGGAGCTTCCTACCTTAGGGGTGCCTCATTGGAAGAAGAACTAATGGGGGGAGGGGGCTATTCTTCAGGGGAGAGTGAGGCCTGGACCCTTTTCTGGCCTCTTATTTTCCTTGCCTAGCTGCAACTGGTCCTCCGTGAACAGTAGCTTGGCAACTGGGATCATCTTCTTCACTAGAGGAATAGGATTCTGCTTGAACTGAGTCATCCTCACTCTTTTCAGAGGGGCTTAGGTTCACATCCTCTAAGGCCTAAGACTCTACCTGCATTGCCTGCTTTGCCTTAACTCGATTTTGGTTACTATTCACCATTGGAGCTCTGTACAAGCTTCCTTCATTGCCCAAGGCTGAGTCTTCCAACTCAGGCCTCATGGACTTAGACACCTCCTCTCCCAAGGAGCAGGAAGAGCTTTCTGACTCCTTATTGGAGCCTCTTATCCCTTTCATGCTGGAGCTTGCTGGAACTTCTTCTCGCGAGCTTTCTACTATAGTAGTTTTGTTTTTGAAGTGATTCTTAACATATTCCAGATCATTTTGCTCTTGGACTAAAATTAGAGGCTTCCTACTAGGTTTCTTCTTTCCCATGCTAAGGATTGTAGTAGATTTGACACAGAGAGCAGTGAAGGGGGAGGAAAGAGGGGCAGGAAACCATTGACAAGCACTGTAGCAGTTGAGAGATTCTCTCTCTAGCTTGCCCGGGTTTGATTAACTGACTGAGAGCTATTTCTTCGGTGATAGAAGATTATTGTTAGCAAATATAGTTGTACAGTCATCTATAGTAAAATATTTGTTAGAAATGCAAGATAGGATGAAGAGATAAAAAAAATTAAGCAGGAAGTACTAGGTGGAGAGCATATTGAGTTCATAATAAAAAAGGATGGCATATTGGTATTGGCACATAGAAATTGTGTTCCCAATGATGTTGAGACGAAAAATGAGATATTGAGATAGACATACAGTTCAGTGTATTCGATGCACCCAGGTAAGAATAAAATGTATAGAGGATTGAGATAGAATTACTGGTGATCAGGATTGAAGAGGGAGGTAGCTAAATATATTTCTAGATATTTGGTTTGTCAGCAAGTGAAATTAGAGAATAAACATCCGACAGGCTTATTATAGCCTTTTCTAGTGCCTGAATAGCCATAAGAGAATGTGAGTATGGATTTTGTTTTTGGATTTTCCTATACCCAAAAAGGTTTTAATTTTGTGTGGGCGATTGCAGATAGATTATATAAATCATCTCATTTTCTTCCAATTAATACTACTTGGAGTCTTGAAAAGTTAGCTAAACTCTATATAGTTGAGAGAGCAAGATTTTATGGGGCACCTTTGAGCATAGCATCAAATAGAAATTCTAGATTTAAATCTAGATTCTAGGAGGTTTTCAGTAAGCCATGTGTAAACAGTTACAGCTTAGCATAACTTTTTCATCCTCAAACAGATGAGCAGAGAGAAAAGATTATTATAGTATTAGAAGATATGTTAAGAGCAAATGTGATGGGCTTCTCAATGAGTTGTGATTACGCCCAAAACATAACGCGGTAGTTGTAGCACAGTTTTGGGGTGTCGATTCCATAGGGAAACAAGTTAACTACAAGAGAAGGCGTGAACCTTAACACAAACGATAAAGATTAAGTGAGAGAATAAAGTGTTGTGTGAAAATTGTGTAGATAGATTATGTTGGAGAACAAGGTTCCGGGAATCCTCCCTGGGTTCGTTGCCTTATTCCAATCTTGATTCAATTGTTTTTATCTCGATTGCAAGTTTCTCATCCCAAACAGACAATCAGCAAATATTCGATTAAGCACAAGTAAACCCTAATGTAATTTATATGAATTGCTCTTTCCAATTAAGCACACATGACCTATCCTATAGGTTTATCAAGAAACGACAATATATTTTTAATGACAATATCACAGTAATGGACAAGCCTAAAAGATAAGTCTACCGGACTCAATCACATCCAAACAGATTGACATAAGAAGAGCATGACTAGACTTATACATAGGAGAAGCATGCAATCATCGGATTAAGAAGAAATCTTCTAATTAGATTAAAGAATAAATCATAAAAATGTTTAATGATAATAAATCCAAACTACAATGAATCAAGACTAGAAAATAAGAATAACTACACCTAGGGATTCATCCCTTTACCTTGCTTGGAGATTAGTTGGCCATAGGGGAGAGTGTGGCAGCCTTCATGATGTTTTTCTCGGCCTCCGGCTTCTAATCGATGCTTTTTAACAAACCCTAAGTGGTCTATTTATAATACACAAGGTCCAAGGGTGTTTTAGGGTTTAAAAAGTCATTAAAATCCTAATTAGGTCAAAGCTCGGAGAAGAAAAGTGTGTGCGTGCTGCGGTGCTGCTGTATGGGCGCTGCAGTGCTAAACATAATTTGGCTGGGCGAGCTTCTGGGCACCGTGGTGCTAGCTGAGGGGCAAGATGAGGAGGTTTCTGGGCACCGCAGTGTTGGCTGGTGCTGTTCTTGACTGACCTTTGTCTACTAAAACTACCATAACTTTCTCTAGGAAAATCATTTTGATGAGCCGTAAAATTCTCCAGAAAATAGACTTATGGATATTTCTAAGAATATATGGCTCATTTCCTGGTTCTTCTTGCATCAATACAGTTTAATTTGCAAAAATGATTGATCTGTACGGGAAATTCTGGCAATTTAGTGAAACTCCTTTCCAAGTACTTGTGAGCCTTCACTCCAGCGTTCATCGAGTCATTGTGCTAAAAGTGATGATAGCTTTTTCATCTCTTTTGAACTTAAAGTATTTGAAAATGCATCAAAATAGATCAATGATCCAAGAATGACACTTTAGAGTTGTTAAGGTATAAAAGTGCAATTCAAACCTAGATCAACCCTAAAATGCTAACAATCAAGTACTGTTAAGGTGCATTTTATGACTCTCATCACAACCCCCAACTAGCTTATTGCTAGTCCCTACTGTGGGAATCAAAACAAAGTAAAGCAATGTTAGTGTTAAACCAAGAGTAATTCACTTTTGTCTCAAAAATCGCACATAACATACGGCACATAGAATCATTAAATTTCACCCAAGTCCAAAAGTAATCTAAACATCAATCTTAAAATTTTTATCAACTCTTAACATCCATCTTACCACAATCAATTAATCCGAACACCCAGATGATTTTATGCATAACAATCATGAATACAAGTCTTGGCCTCTAAAAACATAAATTGTGTGACATCAATCACAAAAACAAGCTCCATAGGCTTACTTTTCGAATCACTCTCCACTATTGTAGAAAAATCACACTATATTGGATCAATAGGTCTTTACTAAGCTTGTAACGTTAGGCTAAGGTAAAGGTTAAGAAAGAACAGGAAGGATTCAACAAGTAAAAGAATTTAATCTCTTAGTTTTGAACATAACTCTTTAAGCACTGGATAACCTTACTTCAATACCCAACTCTTCCAACCATTTTTCGAGCATTTCTTTCAACAAATCACCATTCTTTTTTTCTTTCTTCTTTCTTCGCCATAATTCACTTCTTTTTTTATTTTGGCACATAAGACCATTCACCTCTTTTTTCATAATTTTTTTTTTCTTTCCCACAACCCCCAACTTATCTCTTTTCATGTATTTGGGCTATGGTAGTAATATATTTTTTTTCTCATACTTTTATCCTTATTCCTCTTGAGTGCTTCTCAACAAATGTGTATAACTAAGTTCTTTTAAAAGAAAGGTAAGGATAAAAATTTTAGGCTTATAAAGGTGAGTAAATGGGCTATTGAAAGAAACAAAGCTCAAATTCTTTTTCAAGAAAAAGGCTCAAATGGGTGACTAGTGATAAAAATAGCAATGGTAAGTTTAGAAGGCTCAAACGGTTCAAAAATGGCCTATATCATATCCTAAGTAGTGTGCATCCTAGGAATTTGCCTCAAGTGATTATCAAATAAGTTATAGAGCTTGTCGAGACCACAATAGTATTCACAAAGCAATCACACATAAAACTTCTCTAAATGTTTTTAGACTAATCATACAATCTTACCACAAACTAGAGTCTCAAACCAAATCAAGATTGACACTTAAATTATTCTCAAACCAAAGCAAGATTTAATTTCTTCTAAATGGTATATGCTATCTCAATTAAGTTCATATCATTGACATGTGAATTAACTCTAAGGCTAACACAAAGCATGCTTAAAACAAACAAAAAGGGAAAAATGATACCAAGCAGTTTAATGAAAAACAGGAATATGTTTCCTCCACCCCCAACTTAAAATAAGCATTGTCCTCAATGTAAAAGAAAAAGTTAAGGAAACTCCCTTTGTAGTCAAAAATGCACAGAAGCTGAAAATTGTGCACCACCATTTGAACTGCTTCATATTTTTGTCCCTAAAAAAGAAATACGAAAGTAAACTAGAAAACAGCAAAATAATAATAATAAACAAGAAAAAGAAATATGAAAAACAATAAAAAAAAAAGGGTATGTTGTGGTTTGCCTCTCATGAACGCTAAGTTTTACATCTTCAGCCAGACACTTTTATTTCCTCTTTGAAAAACATAGGTTGAATGCACCAGCCACTACTTCACTACCAAATTCGGTGCTTGTATGCTTTGGAGAGGCCTCAAGGATGTCATCAGTAACATCCACAAATTCTGGCTTGATATATGCTCTTATGAAGCCATATGCGAGGGTGGACTCTAATGGACTAAGGTGCTGGACTTTTTCCATGAATGAGTCAATCATGTATACTTGGTGGGTTTCGTCCACATCCTCTAATTTTTTCATTGTTGGGATGTGTAATAACTTACCACTTAGTGTCTCACTGGCATTCACCTCCTTTATATTCTTTTGTGCTAGGTTTTGACCATGGGGTGTGGACTGAGCTTGAGAAGGGAACTTACCTTGCTCAGTCACACTCAAGTAGTTCATCAACTTGGACACTTGGCTCTTTAAATCCTTATATTCTTCAACAACCTGCACAATTAAAGATTCAAGCCTTTGATTAGTCTTCCCCTGTGGCTCAATAAAAACATGTAAAGTGTCTTCTAAAGGACTCCTAGAAGATACAGGTGCATGATATGTTTCAAGACGTGGTGCAGGGGGTTGTGCAAGCTGCTGGTTTTTAGACTTCTAGCTAAAATTGGGGTGATTTCGCCATCTCGGATTATAAGTATCAGAGAAGAGTGCTAAAGGCTTCTTGTGCATGCCTAAGGCATTACATTATTCCTCATACATCCCTCTCATCTCAGCAAATGTGGGGCACTCTTGGGCGAGATGATCTACCCCGCCGCACACAAGACATGGTTCAAAAGACTTTGCATGATTAGCTACATGTGTTGGCTTTAAGCTCTTAGTTTTTAACACCCCCAGTTCCCTAGTGAGCATCTCGACCTTGGCCTTAAGGTTATCCTCTTCCCTAAGATGGTAAATTCCACCACCATTTGGGTTCCCTATAGGTCGTGACCTATTTATGCTTTCAGTAGCACTAGGTCCAGTCCAAGTGTGAGCTTTTTCAGTAAGCTCATTGAGGTACTCTATGGCCTCATCAGGATCTTTTTCTAAAAATTCACCATTACACATTATCTCTACAAATTGGCGCTCTCTATATGTAAGTCCCTCATAAAAATAGCTCACTAAGCGCCAACTCTCATACCTATGGTGAGGGCACATACTCAATAACTCCTTAAATCTCTCCCAAAACTGATATAAGGTCTCACTATCTTTTTGTGCAAAGGTGGAGATTTGCCTTTTCAAAGCGTTGGTCTTATGTTGGGGAAAGTATTTATTAAAGAAAGCCCGAGTCATCTCAGTCCATGACCCAATAGATCGTGGTCTTAGTGAGTATAGCCAACTCTTAGCTCTATCCTTCAAAGCAAAAGGAAAGAACTTGAGCCTCACAATGTCATCGGTTTCATCTTGACTATGAAAAGTCGCGATTATTTCCTCAAACTCTCTAATGTGCACATATGGGTTTTCATTATCCAAGCCATAAAATGTAAGGAGTAATTGAATCATCCCTAGTTTCAGATCTAATTGGCGAGTTTTGGTTGGAAACATGATGCATGATGGTGTGGTTGTGCATGTAGGGTGGAGGTAATCCTGAAGTGTCCTAGCAACATTCTCATTAAGGTTATCGGCCATGTTAACAAAATCCTCTAAATTCTCACTTAGGTTTCCACTATTGGTTGATCTAAGCGAGGTTTCACTATTAGACTCGGAAGGAGAGGGTAATTCTAGTTCAGGTCCTCTAATGAATCTACCTTGAAAATCTCTCAATCTAAGCATGCACCAAATGAATCAGACAGGAAATAAAAAAAAAACAGAATAATAATAAAAAAATAAATTAGAAGATCAAAACTTAGAAAAAGAACAATAATAAAAATAAAAAATACTATAAAAAAAATAAAACAATGCAGCAAGCTAAAAGAAGGAACAAAGTTACCGTCTTTATAGCTGCTAAAAAGAAAAACTATCTACAATTCTTCTACTGTTATGTCTCAAAGTTGACAATCTTCTTTGTACTTAAGCGCGTTTCCCTGGCAAATGGGCCAAAATTTGATTACGCCCAAAACATAACGCGGTAGTTGTAGCACAGTTTTGAGGTGTCGATTCCATAGGGAAACAAGTTAACTACAAGAGAAGACATGAACCTTAACACAAACGATAAAGATTAAGTGAGAGAATAAAGTGTTGTGTGAAAATTGTGTAGATAGATTATTTTGGAGAACAAGGTTCCGAGAATCCTTCCTAGGTTCGTTGCCTTATTCCAATCTTGATTCAATTATTTTTATCTTGATTGCAAGTTTCTCATCCCAAACAAGCAATCGGCAAATATTCAATTAAGCATAAATAAACCTTAATGTAATTGATATGAATTGCTCTTTCGAATTAAGCACACATGACCTATCCTATAGGTTTATCAAGAAATGACAATATATCTTTAATGACAATATCACAGTAATGGACAAATCTAAAAGAGAAGTCTACCAGACTCAATCACATCCAAACAGATTGACATAAGAAGAGCATGACTAGACTTATATCTAGGAGAAGCATGCAATCACTAGATTAAGAGGAAATCTTCAAATTAGATTAAAGAATAAATCATAACAATGTTTAATGATAATAAATCCAAACTATAATGAATCACGACTAGAAAATAAGAACAACTATACCTAGGGATTCATCCCTTTGCCTTGCTTGAAGATTAGTTGGCCATGGGGGAGAGTGTGGCAGCCTTCATGATGTTTTCCCCGGCCTCCGGCCTCTAATCGATGCTTTTTAACAAACTCTAAGTGGTCTATTTATAATACATAAGGTCCAAGGGTGTTTTAGGGTTTAAAAAGACATTAAAATTCTAATTAGGTCAAAGCTCAGAGAAGATAAGTGTGTGCGCACTGCAGTGCTGTTGTATGGGCGCTGCAGTGCTAGGCATAATTTGGCTGAGTGAGCTTTTGGGCACCGCGGTGCTGGCTGAGGGGCAAGATGTTGAGTTTTCTGGGCACCACGGTGCTAGCCGCGGTGGACTGACCTTTGTCTACTAAAACTGCCATAACTTTCTCTGGGAAAATCATTTTGAAGAGCCGTGAAATTCTCCAGAAAATAGACTTTTGGATCTTTCTAAGTGCATATATGGCTCATCTCTTGGTTCTTCTTGCATCAATACAGTTTAATTTTCAAAGATGATTGATCTGTACGGGCAATTCTGGCAATTTAGTGAAACTCCTTTCCAAGTTCTTGTGAGCTTTCACTCCGGTGTTCATCGAGTCATTGTACTAAAAGCAATGATAGCTTTTTCATCTCTTTTGAACTTAAAGTACCTGAAAATGCATCGAAATATATCAATGATCCAAGAATGACACTTTAGAGTTGTTAAGGTATAAAAGTGCAATTCAAACCTAGATCAACCTTAAAATGCTAACAATTAAGTACTGTTAAGGTGCATTTTATGACTCTCATCAAGTTGGGATGCTTACTTGCCCTTGATTGAATCTATTTATAATAATCAACATCAATCTAGTATTGGAATAGCACCATATAAGGCATTGTACGGTAGGAGGTGAAGAACTCCTATATATTGGGAAGAAGTGGAAGAGAGAAATATATTTGTTCCATAAATTATAGAGTTAACAACTGAGATGATCAAATTGATCAAAGAGAACTTTAAAGCAGTACAGAGTAGACTAAATAGCTATGTTGATAATAGAATAAAACCTCTTGAATTTCAAGTGCTTGGGTGTATTTGAAAATATCTCTATAGAAAGGTGTATTAAAAGTTAAAAAGAAAGGAAAGTTAAGTTCGAAGTATGTGGGACCCTATGAGATTATTGAGGAAGTTGGACTAGTTGTGTATAGCCTGGAATTGCCTCCAGAGTTGAAGTAGTTATATAACATATTTCATGTTTCACTTTTACAAAAGTACTTACATGATGAATCTCCTAATATTTCGAGCCAAGCTGTGGAAATTCAGGAAGCTTTGACTTCTTTTACAAGTACCAGTGAGAATTTAAGAAAGAAAAGAAAAAGTCTTATGTAATAACATAATTCCATTTAGTTCAAATTCTATGGCAGAATAAAGATGATGAAGAAATTACAAGGGAGAATAAGACAAGAATGAGGAAAGAATACCCCCAACTTTTTCATGAGTAGGTAAGGAAATTTTGGGGACGAAATTTTTATAATGTGGGTAGAATTGTAATACCCATATTCTTAAAGTGAGGGTGAATAAGTAATATGATAGATATTACATGAAAATAAAATAATATATATATGAAAGATTTATTATTGAATAAAATAATTCTTTTGAAAAAAAAGCTGGACGCGTGGTAGTGTAGTTACAAAGACAAAGAAAAAAAACAAAAGATAGAAGACATTCAGGTGTGTTATAAAGAAAGAAATGAAGAAAAAAAAATGGTGTCCATATGTTGTAAAGAAAGAAAGAAAAGCAAAAACAAAAAGAAAAAAAAATGATATCCAGGAGTTTTAAAGAAAGAAAGAAAATAAAAAAAAAAGAAGAAGAAAAAAAAAAGGTGGCTACACCTAGACGCCCAGGTGTAGTCTTCACCTTGCATGCATAATGCATGCAAGACAACAAAAAGGATGAATGGTATAGCAGGAGTTGTATAAATATATAAATATATATTTTATTTTTATTTTATTTATTTTTTACCAAATCTTGTTTGGTTTTATCATTTCTTTAATTCAAATTTCTCTCTTTGTTTAAACACTTGGGGACTAAAAGAATGATCAAAAGAGTAAAATTTTGAAGAAGTTTACGGAGGAATTTTAAAGAGAGTCACGGAAAGCTCTAAGAAAATTAAAAGATAATAATGTGAATTTTATTTTTGAAATTTAGCATACATAAAATTTCTTGGAATTCAATGTGGGAATTTTTAAAGGGTATGAATTCAGGAATAATTGATGATTAAATTAAAAATTTTAATATAAATATTATGTCAGGTGTTAACGAACAACAATTGGGTGAAATTGCTTAAAAGAGCAAGAAAGCCAAGGAGGTGATCCATGAGTAGTTTTAAGTACTACGTGGTGAGTTAGATTTACTTTTTATTATTTGAGATAAATATGAAATGTACAGTGATAATATTTGAATTAATTATTAATCTATGATTTGATGATGGATGAAGGTCGATTGATGGGTATGCTAGGAATAATTGATATGTTGGAGATTTATTATAGGAGAAGTAATATTATTTGAATAAAGAGAGAAATTGAATATCTGAATACATGCTTTTTTTTTGGTATTATTATTCATATGCATATACATTAAATAAATGAAAAATGTGACAGCTGGTATATGCTGGTGAGAAATGAAAAGCGTGATAGCCGGTATATGCTGAAAATAAATGAAAACCGTGACAGCCAGTATATGCTAGTGAGAAATAAAAACCGTCACAGTCGGTATATGCTGAAAATAAATGAAATCCGTGACAGTCAGTATATTCTGGTGAGAAATGAAAACCGTGACAGCCGGTATATGCTGGTGATAAAAGAACCGGAAAGGCAGCCGGTCTAAGATAAAAACATGTTGACATGTGGGAAAATGTTCCCAATTAATAACTCATGCATGTTTTTTAAATATTGATTTTTTTACTGAGATGCTAAAGTACCGTTCTTGATTGTAAAATTATTGATAAATGAACGAGTCTCACAGAGTGACAAATATGATGAGAAAGAAATATGGAATTATGATATGATGAGAATTGTCTGATTGATTGATTATATGTTGTGAACCTCATTACGAGGTAAATGATGATGTTGAATTGAGAATTTAGAGATGATTAAATATATGATTGAAAAATTGATATGTCTGATGAGTGACCTAAGAAGAGATTGTGTAATGGGGGATTTATAAAATTAAGTAGTGATTTCAGAATATTGTTATTGAATTATTTGAGGAAAGATATGAATGAATATTAAAAGATTATTAGAAGTAATTGATTTATAAGATGTGATTGGGAGTTTATAATCAAATACTTCTAGTAAATTTAATTCACTGAGCTTATAAAGCTCACTCCTCATTGTTCAATGATTTCAGATAGTGAGCAGGACAGATAGAATTGTGAGTAGAGATTCAGACTAAATCATTTTCTGTAAGCCACATGGTCCACATCCTCAGACTAATGGGAAGAAGAAAAAAGTATTTGTAAATATTCATGTATAGCATGTTGTATATATTGTTAAGTTGAGATCTGAATAATGTAACTCCCCTGTTGAGGGCTGAGGATTTATGTATGTCGAAAACTTCAGTTAGTATTTTTATATTGTTGCATATATGTGTCATATTGGTATTTCAAAATGTGATGACACCGTCTCGGGGTGGCCAACCCGGGATAGGTTGTTACATGAGTTTATGTTTAATTATCTTGATGAAGTGGTTGAGGAAATTGGAGAAGAGCATGTTGTTTAAGTTGTCATTGATAATGGTTCAAATTTTGTGAATTCTATGAAACGACTTAGAGAGAAAAGGACTCTAGATTATTTTAGACTCTATATGCTGCACATTGTATTGATCTCATGCTAGAGAGCATTGCAAAGTTGAAGGTTCATGCTGAGACAATTGCAAATTCTAAGCAAGTTGTGAAGTTCATATATGGAAATGCATGGGTGCTTGCCTTAATAAGGAAACACACAAAAGATCATGAGCTTCTTCTCCCAGAAGTAACACGTTTTGCGACTACTTATCTCACACTTCAAGTGTTTATAAGCAAAAACAAGCTCTTATAGCTATGTTTTCTTCATATACATTTTGCTTTAGTAGAAATGTCAAGATGAATAAGGGTACAAAAGCTCACACAATCATATTGTTTTATCCGAATTTTTAGCATAATTTTGTATTTTGTACCAAAAGTGTTTTTCCTCTTGTTCTTGTTTTGAGAAAGGTTGATTCAGAGGAGATGCCTCCAATGGGATTTATCTACAATTTGATGGATGCTATAAAAGAAAAAATTGCTTATAATTGTTTAGTAAATGAACACAAATATGGGCCAATTTTGAAGAGGATAGATGATAGATGGAATCCACAACTTCATCGACCTTTACATGCTGTTGGGTTTTACTTAAATCCTCAGTTACGTTACATAAAGAAGTTTCTTAAATTTGAGTTGATATTGAGGAAAGGATTGCTTGAATGCATGGAAAGGATGATGAGTTATGAAGATCGTGTTTCAGCTGATATTCAATTGGACTTATATGACTATGCACGTGGAGACTTTGGAACCAAAATTGCAATTGATACAAGAAATCGACGTTCTCCATGTATTATTTAAGATACACAATCTTAATACTTACTTAACCTCATTTTGGTCTTTAAATGATTATTTAATATTTAAGATTTAAGACTATAAGGTCTATAATTCTCTAAATTTAGTGACTAAAACATCTTGTTATAGACTTACAGTATCATACTATCAATCAATGTGCTAGTTAGTATTATCATTTGTCACTACCTAGTATTGTTATTATGGAATTAGTTTAATTGTGTAGCTGATTAGTGGTTGTGCCTTGGAAGCAACACACCTGAGTTGAAAAAGTTTGTTATTCGAGTCCTTAGTCTTACTTGTAGTGCTTTAGGGTGTGAGAGAAATTGGATCACCTTTGAATCGGTAAAATTTATTTCACTTTCACAATTTAATACATCTCATCTTGTAAAACTAAAACTTATATGTTGATAAAAAAATTGATCTTGTTGATCCACACAACAAAAGAGGAATAGGATTGAATACAAAAGATCGAATGCTTTGGTTTATGTTAAGTACAACACTACATTGAGAGGAAGAAGTATTAGAAGGAGGCAAAAAAAATTGATCCTATATTGGTGGAAGAGATTGACTCTGATGATGAGTGGATAGCGGAGACAGAGTTATCTCTTCTCCCTAGTGATCCTTCTTGGCTTGAAGAAGAACAATTATTTGATGTAGATGCAATTAGGACTGTGCCAATTGAACCTTTGCAGAGAGAGGAGACTCTAACACCTGCTCCTACAATAGAATGTGGTTCTTTTGCATGTGGATTATCAAACAAACAAACACATAAGATAGGGTCAAGTAAGTATTAAAAAAATATTATCATAGATGTTCACATATCTATGGAATCATTGGTCTGATTATCATATATTGTTATAATTCACTAATGCTATATAACTTATGTAATTTTTTATGTAGTTCAAGAGACTCAAGATCGAAGAAGAGTCAAGCAAACTAGATTAGACCCAATTGTGAAAGACATGTCACAAGATATGCCCCGAGGATTTTATTCAAGAACTTTTCCTAGCATAGATGTGTTTGATGAAGATGATGAAAATATTGATGAGAGCGCTTTAAAGTCCATTGAATGATTTTGTTTGCTACACTATCTAATTTGTTACTTTTAATAGATTTATGTATGTGAATTTGTTATACCAATGTTAGTGTGTAAACATTAAACAGTAAACATTTGACACTTAACATTGTGTTACTTTTTATGTTTATTGGAATTTGGAACATGTTTGTGATAAATTGATTGGTCAATATGAAAATTAGGATTTGGTTTTTGGAGTGTGATTTATGATTTATTGATGAAAGATGAGATGTATGTGAATTTATTATATCATTGTAAGTGTGCAAACAACAACTACCTAACATTGTGTTTGTGATGTTAACGTGTATTTGTGAAATATTTTGATAAATATTTATTCCTAGATCTTAAGTTATTAAAGTTGATTGATAATTAATTTATTTCAATTATTTCAATTTTTTTCTTCAATTTTTTAGTATTTTTATAATTTAATTAATATTATTTTATTCAAAACGCCCCAACATCTCGAGGCTACGCCTCGCCCAACGCCATCGCATTTGAAAACATTGGACACCACGTCACCAATATTAAAAAATTTTCATTTTAGTCTCTAAATTTTTCTTACAATTTCATTTTTTTCTTTCAACTCTTTAATAATTGCATTTTGGTCACTCTAATTTCTAAAAATTACAATATGGTCTTTCACATCATAAAATTTTTATTTTAGTCCCTATGCTTTTTAAAAAATATTTTGATCCTTAAGCATTCTAAAAATTGCACATTAACCTCCAAACTCAAATCGATTGGTTCAACAAGGTTTGACCAACCGGTTCACTACTTTGACTATCTGGTTTAGTTATTTTTAATTCGGTTTTAAATCCAATAAAATCGGTTCATAAGGTTTTATGACATGATCGTTTCAATATGGGCTTAGAATTCCAAAATTCTTCTTGTATAGAAAAGTATCTTCACAAATCACTAGTTTTGACTCATATTTGACTAGTCGGTTCACCAAACTCATGCTTGGTTTCAGACTTGTACAAACCGATTCTTAAGGTTTTTAGGCTCCTCTGTCCATAACCGGCCTCCGAATTTTGAAATTTGACTTTCTCAAGCAAGTTTCTTACAAACGGTCAAAGAAAATACTATTATTTCTTCATCAAATAGCCTCAAACACACCCCAAACTCGAACCTATAAAGCTCAAACAAACAGAAAACGTTATGTTTGTACACAATCAGGTTACGAGTATTATAGTAGACTGCAACTACCTCTGCTTCAGCCCGATTTCTCCATCAGATCGGTTTCTCCACCAACTCTGTTTCTTTATCAGCTTTGTTTCTTCACCAGCTTTGTTTCTCCATTAGCTTTGTTTCTCCATTACCTTTGTTTCTCTATCAGTCTCGTTTCTCCATCAGCTTTGTTTCTTCACCAACTTCGTTTCTTCACCAACTTTGTTTCTTCACCAACTTCATTTCTCCATCAGCTTTATTTTCTCCATTAGCTTTGTTTCTCCATTAGCTTTGTTTCTCCATTAGCCTTGTTTCTCCATCAGCTTTGTTTCTTCACCAACTTCGTTTCTCCACCAGCTTCATTTCTCCATCAGCTTTATTTTCCATTAGCTTTGTTTCTCAATCAGCCTCGTTTCTCCATCGGTTTTGTTTCTCCATCAGCTTTGTTTTGCCTCCAGCTCAGTTTCTCTATCAGCCCCAAAGAAGTCTCATCCAAATCAGTTTCTCCATCAGCTTGATTTCTCCATTAGCTCTAAAGAGGTAACCCCAAGCTACATCGGCTTCATATTAGTTTCTCCATTAGCTCTGAGAAGATAACCCCGAGCTACTTCGACCTCAGCCTAGTTTTTTCATCAGCTCCGATGAGGTAACCCCAAGCTACTTCGAACTTGGTCCTTCACCCTGAGCCCAGTTTCTCTATCAACTCTGAGAAGGTAGCCTTAAGCTACTTTGGCCTCGGTCAAATTTCTCCATCAGCTCTGAGGAGGTATCCTCGAGCTACTTCGACCTTGGTTCAGTTTCTCCATCGACTCCAAGTAATTTGATCCAAGTCAATTTCCTTAGATTTATCTTCATTAAATTCCAATTAACTCGGACTCACTATTCTCCACTTACATCCGATAGACTCGGACCCGCTATTCTCCATTTACATCCGATGGACTTAGACTCACTATTCTCCATTTGCGTCTAATGGACTCGGACTTGCTATTCTCCACTTAAGTTCAATTAACTCGGACATGCTATTCTCCACTTATATCTGATTAACTCGAACTCAATACTCTCCACTTACGTTCGATTAACTCGAACTCAATACACTTATGTCTGTATCATTCAGACTCATTACGTACCTTGATTCGAGGCACTCTATTTAAGTCTGTATCACTTAGATTCATTACTCATCTCGCTTTGAAGAAATTAGCTCAAGATTGAGCTCCACAAACTTATCACTCTCCTTTCCTAGGGGGCAGCGCCGAGCTATTAGTCCTCCTCAGAGTTTGCATCCCCTCCTGAGCAGGTAGTGTCAAACTATTAGTCCTCCTCAAGCATGGGATATTCAAAAGATAGCCCTGTATTATCTCTTAAACTGCTCAGACAACTTTAAGTGTCTGTTTCTCACCTTCTAGTACCCGAGTACCCAAATGATGTCAGAACTGCATGACATAGAAAGAAAACACTTCAAATAAACTCTACTTCCTCAACTGCATAATTACACTCAAGGAAGTGGGGGGGTGTTTGATGTAGAGAAAAAATCTCTCTTCAATGATATTACGACATGTGGCAACCTCTAAGGGCAAAAGCATAATTTCGGGACTTAGAAAAATAAACCAATTAAATCACCATACGTGGCAAAGGGTATAATCATAATTTCACACCGATCTCTCAGTACTATTATAACACTTCAAAACACTATATAAAAAGGCACTCACATAAAAGGTACACATTCATGATTCACAACAGACACTCCTTATAATTACAACTTTATTATTCTCTCATTATTCATATATATGATTGATTTGGGCGTTAGAGAGTCCTCTTGGGGAACTTTCTAGTTTATGTGTATCTAATGTGTGTAGGGATCTAAGAGGCAGGTTTTCGGCATAAACAATTTTCTCAAAAATTAGAGGAAAAGAAAATAAAAAAATAGAGTAAAAATCTTATGGGCCATATCAAACCTGCTCAAAATCCCGAAAAAACCCGAACTGAAACTGTCCAAACTCGAAATGACCTAGCATGACCCAACCTTACTTGCAATCCAAAATAACCTAGGACTCAAAATGACTTAAACTTGAATGACCCAACCCAAAATAACCCAACCTAACCTAATTTACACCTCTACATACAGACTATCGAGCTCTTGTGAAGAAAGAGTAAAAAATCATACATATCACAAATTATAAATCAAGCCGATAATTCGAACCCCATGAGAGCTTATCCTATTTTCTTAGGTCACAGATTGTTTGTTTTATTATTCTTTTAGATGTGATCTTCACATTATTCCCATTGCAGCTCCAAATTTTATGCTCCCATGAGAATTCCATATTTTGGAGGATGTAATATTCTTCACATTATTCCCATTAGACATCCAAATTTTTAGTTTGCTTTAATAACTTTACACACCTTTAAAACAAATGAATTCAATAGTTTTTATAGAATTTATTTTGAATTTTATAATTGTCATGTTTGGAAAATAAATATATTCTATCAAAACTGATGGAATTTACAAATGAATTCTACAAAATAAAAAGTAAAATGTTATGTTGACCAAAATACTCTCGTATTCTCTCTCTCTGCCCTTTCCCTCTCTCTCCTCTTTTGAATTTTTTGCTTATTTCAAACATTTTAAATATGAAAACTCAAATAAATTCTATAATTTAAAATAAGAAAAAAGTCATTTCAATTAATTTCTATTGACCCATATTTGATTTTAATAATGACAAAACACTACGCTAATTGCACTAACAGTTTTACCTATGTGTTTAAGCGGCAAAAGCATTCAGTATAGAAATAAAGATGCAAGAACTCAACTCGATTCAGACATCGCAACAAGATAGAAGATCTAGAATAGGCATTAAGGTAATTGAAACAATTATAAATCTCTTATGTTCAATTACGTAGCTTGATCTGTGGCTCATTTTGCAAAAAGACTTTAACAAAACCAACTATACAGAAGTTTCTAAGTCAAAAATAGTTTTAAAACATGAAAAATGGGGTCGAATGACTACCCAGTCGACTGGCTTCACATACCAGTCGACTGGGATATGAGACAGAAGGTTCCCAGTCGATTGGTGTTGAGGATCCAGTCAACTGGTACCAGGGACGAAAGGTTCCCAGTCAATTGGTGCTTAAGACCCAGTCGACTAGTACTCTCCCATAGCCTAAAAAGTAAAGTTTCTCACTTGACCCAATCAACTGGTATAAAGACCCAATCGACTGGTAATTCAAAAAATATGACCGTTTGAGATGCAAGACTTGAGCATTTAATGCCCTAAACCTACCAAGTCAGTGTCAAATGGCCATATTAATTCAAGGCTATATAAAACCACTTCAATGAGCATTTAAGAAAATAAGAGAACACATTCAATTCACAAGAAAGCTCATTAATTCTCAAAAGCTTTGAAATATTTATTGTTGAGCCATTCTTCAAGCTTGTTCTTGAAAGAGATATATTATTCATTTGTAAAAGCACTTATTGCTATCTCTCTACCATTTAATTTACAAAAAATCTCATTTATTGTAAAGGGGAAAGAGTTGTAATAACTCTTAAAATATTTTAGATTAAACACTACTTTATTACTTCAATGAGGAAGGGATTAGCTTCCATAAGGAAGAGATTGGTTGTAAGGTTTGTGCAACACCCGTGAAGTTGCATGACTAAAGTTTTAGTGGATTGTTTCAAGGAGGTTCCTTGAAGAGAGTGGATGTAAGGTCGGAAGGATTATGATATTATCGAACCACCGTAAACGGAGTTTGCACTTTCTCTTCCTTTGAACTCCTTTACTTTCAAGTTTATTTTTTGATTGTGTGCATTGTGTACTTAACTTTTTAAAAACTTGCAAGTTTAATTAGCAAAAAGTTTTAAAAACCCAATTTACCCCCTTTTTTGGGCTTGAACCTCGGTTTGCAATTGATATTAGAGTTTTGTACTCAATTTCAGGCTTAAAATCCTTGAGTTGATCCGATGAAATCTAATAGCTATACCGAAGGGCATTCCTATACTAGACCTCCATTGTTCAATGGCTCCAACTATAACTATTGGAAAAATAGAATGAAAATCTTTGTCTAGTGACAAGATTACAATCTATGGAGGGTTATTGAAGAGTGACCTAGAATTCCTACTAAGGAAATAATCATTGGAGATATAAATCATACAATGCCCAAACTCAAAACAGAGTTTAATTAAGAGGATTATAGAATGATGTCTCTCAATAGTAGAGCAACTAGCATATTACATTGTGCTCTAGATATTACTGAATACAATAAAATTTCTGCATGTATTTCAGGTAAAGAAATTTGGGACAAATTTCATGTTACATATGAAGGAACTAGCGAAGTTAAAAATTCAAAAATCTATATGCTAATGCCCGAGTATGAATCTTTCGAAATGTCTCCAAAAGAAACTATTTCTCAAATGCACTCACATTTTACTACCATTGTTAATGGTTTAAAGCTTCTTGGTGGGAACATTGAGGAATTTGAACTAACAAGGAAGATTTTAAGATCTTCGCCATCCACTTGGAAAGCAAAGAAGACAGTCATCACAGAGGCCAAAGATCTCGACAAAATTGACGTCGAAACACAAATCGGATCACTATTGACATACAAGATGGAGGAAATGAATCCCGTTGTCAATGATGATGAAAAGAAGAAAAATGTGATTGCACTCAAGGCATCTACAAGAAACAAAGAGGAAGAAACGAAAGAAGAGGTAGAGAGCAACGAAGAAGATGGTGAGATGGCTCTAATCACCAAAAGGTTTCACAAGTTCTTGAAAAAGAGCAAGAAACCTTACACAAGGGATTCTACTCCAAAAAGGGAACCTCTTGTGTGTTAAGATTGCAAAAAGCTTGGTCATATCAAGGTCGATTGTACAATAGCAAGCAAACAATATAAGAGCTTCAAAAAGAAATATATGATTGCAACCACTTAGAGTGATGATGAAGAAGAAGAATTCTCGGACAATGAGGTCATATACGAGGAGATTGCCAACCTATGCTTAATGGCAATTGACGGCGAAAATGAGGTATCAAATTATTCCTCTTCTAATAATAATATTGTTAGAAGCAGTGAAGAATTAATTGAGGTTATAAATTAAATGCATGAAGAATTGAAGAAATTCGATTCTAGGAATACAACCCTAAAAAAGGAAGAAAAATAAAAACAATTTTCCATGCTTTATAATTCTTCTCAAGATTTTCTTAAAGATGAAAATGAAAATTTAAAGAAGAAAATAATTGAATTAAATAGCATAGTATCTAGACTTATGCTTGGAAAAGAAAAGCTAGATGAAGTGCCATCTAACCAAAGGTTAAATGGAGGAAAATTCAACTTGGGTTATTCTCCATTAGGCAAGCAAAAGTCAAAAGAGACTTTGTTCATGAAAACAACATGTGTGAATGAAGCCTCCATTTCCAATACTACAAGCAAGATTAAAAGCACTCTGTCAGTACATGCTAGTAAGCCTAGAAATGCAAATGTAAATCCTAATGCATTTATTAGAAATAAACATCCTAGAAATACACATGCATATATGTATGCTTACTCAAGAAATGCAAATGCTAGGAACAATCATTCAAGAAATGCATATAAACATTATAGGAGTAACCATTATGTGCATCTTAAAGGTAATATGTATACTCATAACTTACACACTACACATGCACATCCTAGGAATTACCATTATGTGTATCCTAGAAATAATATGTATGTTCATAATAATGCAAGTACATATCCTAGAAATCATCATCATACATTTCCTAGAAAAGATATGTATGTTCATAATCTTCACAATAGAAACATGTATCCTAGGAATACTTATCCAAGGAACTATAGGCATGCATATTTGAGAAATCCTAGAAATATCAATAACTATTATCCTAGGATCATGCTTTATCAACATGTCTACAATTTTAGAGCACCTTACAATGTTAAGAAAATATGGGTCCCTAAAGGAACCGTATTTTTTAGGACTAACCCCAAAGGACCCAAGAAATTTTGGGTACCTAAGAGTGCAATTGTATATCCTTGTGTAATGTAGATATGTCTCCACACCAAGGAGAAAGGTAACTATTGGTACCTTGATAATGGATACTCAAAGCTCATAACCGATGATCGAAGTATATTCAAAGAGTTAACTCTAAGGGATGGAGGACATGTCACCATTGGAGATAACACAAAGATAAAGATCATCGGGCATGAAAATGTTGGTAAAGATTTCTCAACCATTGATCATGTATTATATGTGCAATGCCTTGAGCCAAATTTACTTAGTATTAGTCGACTATGTAACAAAGGCAAAAAAATCATATTTGAAACCTCTTATTGTCTAGTTATAGACATCAAGAGTAACAAGATCAAGTTTGTTAGGCATATACACGAAAATATCTATACAGTTGATTTAAAATCTTTGCATTCGGAAAATGAAAAATGTTTTCTCGCATTTAGTGAAAACCCATAGTTATGGAATAGAAGACTTGGCCATGTAATATGGACTTGCTTAAAATCATTTCAAGAAAAGATTTAGTCATTGGACTACCAAAAATCAAATTTGAAAAATACGAGGTGTGTGATACTTGTCAAATAGGAAAACAAAATAGAATTTCTTTTAAATCAAAAAATATAGTCTCAACTACTAGACCATTGGAACTTTTGTATACGAACTTATTCGGTCCAATAAGTATCATTAGTCTAGGAGGCCATCAATATGCTTTTGTTATTGTTGATGATTATTCAAGATATACCTTTGTTATCTTTATTGCATACAAAAGATTTGTGAACTTTTGTAAAAAGGTTCAAAATGAAAAATGAATTTTTATTTCAAGTATAAGAAGTGATCATGGAAAGGAATTTGAAAACCAAAGCTTTTCAAAATTTTGTGATTAAAATTGAATTGATTAGAATTTTTCAACACCTAGAACTCCTCAACAAAATGGAGTTGTTAAGAGGAAAAATAAAGTTCTAGAAGAATTTGTAAGAACAATGCTTAGTGAAAATAGTTTGCCAAAATATTTTTGGGTGAAAGCCGTAAATATTTCATGCTATGTTTTAAATAGAGTATTAATTAGGCCTATACTAAATAAAACTCCATAAGAACTATGGAAAGGTAAAAAGCCTAATATCTCTTATTTTTGTGCTTTTGGTTGTAAATGCTTCATCCTATATAACAATAAAACTAAATTGGGTAAATTTGACTCAAAGATCGATAAAGGGATCTTCTTAGAATATTCAACCTCTAGTAAAGCTTATAGAGTTTTTTAACAAAACAACTCTAGTGGTTGAAAATCTGTACATGTAGCCTTTAATGAATCTAACCCTAGTAATAGTAGAATAGTTTCTTTTAATGATGATGCAAATTTTATTCCAATGATGGAAACACCTACTCCCATTATTGACCCAAAGGAGAATGAACCTCAAATAGATCAAGAAGTAGATGCTCACAATCTTGATCAACCATCTACAAGTCAACAAGAGGATAGTCTTCCCAAAGATTGGAGGTATGTGAATTATCATCCAATTGATCAAGTGATTGGTGATCCTTCACAAGGAGTAAGAACTCGATCCTCTATTAGAAATATTTGCAATTATATAGCTTATTTATCTCAAGTAGAACCTAAGTTTTTTATCGAAGCCGAAAAATATAATGATTGGATAAATGCTATGCAAGAAGAACTAAATCAATTTGAAAGAAACAAGGTATGAAATCTAGTTCCTAGACCAAAGAATCACACTATAATATAAACTAAATGGGTATTTAGAAATAAGATAGATAAAAATAGAATAGTAACTAGGAACAATGCTAGACTAGTTGCTAAGGTATATAATCAAGAAGAATGAATAGATTTTGATAAGACCTATGCTTTCGTAGCTAGATTAGAAGCTATTCGAAAATTATTAGCCTTTGCATGCTTAAATAAGTTTAAGCTATTTCAAATGGATGTAAAAAGTGCCTTTTTAAATGGTTTTATAGAAGAAAAGGTGTATGTTGAGCAATCTCTTGGATTTGAAAATCCTAGTCTTCTAAACCATGTCTATAAGCTTTCTGAAGCTCTATATGGGTTAAACTAGCTCCAAGAGCATGGTATGAAAGACTAAGTAAGTTTTTGCTTGAAAATGGTTTTATAAGAGGAAATATAGACGCAACCATCTTCACAAAAACACACAAGAATGACACACTTTTAGTCCAAATATATGTTGATGATATTATATTTGGTGCTTCTAACGAATTTATGTGTCAAGAGTTTGCTAAGTGCATGCAAGGAGAATTTGAAATGAGCATGATGGAAGAACTCACCTACTTTCTTGGACTTCAAATCAAATAATTGAAAGAGGGGATCTTCATCAATCAATCAAAGTACACCAAGGACCTATTAAAGAGGTTTGGTATGGAAAGCTCAAAGTCAATTGGCACTACTATGAGCACCTCTACAAAACTTGACCTAGATGAAGGAGGTAAGTGAGTAGAACTAAAAATTATAGAAGCATGATAGGATCTTTACTTTATCTAACTGCAAGTAGACCTGATATAATGTTCGGTGTATGCATGTGTGCTAGATTTCAAGCTAATCCTAAGGAATCACATGTAATTGCTGTAAAAAGAATTCCAAGGTACTTACAAGGGACTTAAAACCTAGGCTTATGGTACTCTAGAGAATCATCTTTTGAGCTTGTTGGATATTTGAATGTTTATTTTACGGGTTGTAGACTAGATAGAAAAAGTACTAGTGGTACATGCAAATTTTTAGATGCAATGTTAACCTCTTGGTTTTCTAAGAAACAAAATTTGGTTGCACTATTTACCGCCGAAGCGGAATATGTTGCTGTCGGAAGTTGTTGTGCACAAGTGTTGTGGATGAAACAACAACTAGAAGACTATGGCATGAACTTTAAAGATATTCCAATTCATTGTGATAGCACTAGTGCCATCAACTTGACCAAAAATCCTATTAAGCATTCTAGAACCAAACACATAGAAATTAGGCGTCATTTCATAAGAGACCATGCTCAAAAGGGTGATATTAGACTAGAATTCATTCCTTCAGAAGATCAAATAGATGGTATTCTTACAAAACTCTTAAGTGAAGATAACTTTTGTAAGATTAGACTATTGATGGGCTTGAAAGACTATGATAAATTGTATGTTTGATTGCATCAACATTCATTATATGCATATTTGACATCTAGTGAATGAGTATTAACTCTTATTTAATATTTCTCTCACTTAATGTGGCATAGATAAAAATTTACGTTCTGAAATCTTAAGTTGGAGCTCAAATTTTAAGTTTTCTAGAGGACCCAGTCGACTAGTGTGTTCAACCCAGTCGACTGGTATCCCATTGCTCATTTTACTAGTCGACTAATATAAATCATCTAGTCGACTAGTACTACAAGAAATTGTTTGGAGTCAAAATTTAAAATTTTAGTAACCTACCCAGTTGACTGGTAAGGATCACACAGTCGACTAGTATCTCTCTACTGGTTTACCCAGTTGACTGGTATATCAAAAAATTCCCAAAATTTAGAAGGGCCTAGTCGACTGGTACCCTAACCCAGTCGACTAGTATCACGATTCTATAAATAGTCTCTTCAAATTTTTCAGATTTCACGCCATTGTTGAAAACCCTAAGCTTTCTCTCTCTAGAAAATTCGTGCTTTTAGTCCAAAATCTCTCAAATCCGCGCCATACAACCTTCAATCATACCCCAAATCATCCATTTTTCAACTTTTCACGGTTGAAAAACCATATTTCCTAAAATCTCTCAAATCTCTCTTTAAAAACGTTTTTTTTCAAATGTCTGAGAGAATTTGCATTAAAACCACCATAGGAGGACCTCACGCGCCCACAAGGCCCCAGTCCAAGAAATCCTCTAAACCAGATACCAAAGGGAAAGGGCTAGTTGGTTCTTCAAGTAAGAAGGCGAGAACTGAGCTAGATGACTCGCTCTTCTGGAGCCCCGCAGCAAAGAGCGGGTATAATTTCATTATACACCCAAAAAAATCATGACGGGTAGATTTGTTGACTTCCACTCTATCTATCTTGAAAATTTTGATATTTTACCTGCCTTTGAAGCCATACACTTGACACCACTTGTCAAGATACACCAAAGAGTTTATCCACTATTTATTCACTAATTCTACTCCAACCTAGTTAAATCGAGTGCACTGGCTCTTCAGTTTAAAACTAGCATCATGGTTGTTGAGTTTGAGGTGAATATTGACCTCTTGGTCAACTTACTGAGGATCCCTATGGAAGGGATCCAACGAAGTCTAGACAGATGGCCGGACAATTTCGATTATGAGGAGGCATGCCAGATAGTTAAGAGAGACCCTAACTACATCTTTAGGCCCAGTACATTTCACACCTGTAGTGACATGCCCCTCAACTCGAAGCTGTTCAACCTCATCGTAAGTTGGACTATCTATCCACGACTCGAGAGTCGGGTCTATCTCTCGAAGATAGATGTGGTATTGATCTAGTATCTCAAAATGGGACACCATTTCAATATATACCCTCTACTGCTCGCCAACATGATAAACGGTGAATCGAATGACTTCGGCTGCCTTCCCTATGGGATTCTTATCACCCTGATCCTACAACATTTTTGAGTCCCCTTACCTGCCTCTGAGGCTCAGGACAGGATACACGATCTGAGAGGGTGTGATCTACTCCAAGGCAAGGAAGAACATACGGATTGGTGCTAAAGAAGATAGCGGCGAGGAGGACGACAAGGTTTATGGTGATGCAGCTCCTTCTACTGCGACGGACACTGATAAGTGAGCACCTAGTCCACAGCATGGTGGATATGGTGCTGGTTAGGCTGGATACGATGACCTACTTCAGGCTATGACAAGCCTTCAACTGTCTATGCAGTCTGGATTCTAGAGCTTGATCTCTTCTATCGATCATATACATCGCGACCTCCGTATACTTTGAGACAATATTGGGAGCACACAGAGGGCTCTTTGGCTGAGTTTCGGGATCTTCTTCGAGATAGCTCTGATTCCCTCGCTCAGTGAGCTATTTTTGTTTTATCATACTATTTTTTATATTTATTAGCTCCATAGATACTATGCACGGATATTTTTTTTTTCATACATTCATTTGCTTGTACTCATTGATACAACCATCTGTAAAGCTTATAATGTATGGATGATTATATATAGATGCGTACTTTTTATTTATTTAGCTTTTTGCTCTTATATATGCTTTACTTATAAGCTAAATGATTTCTTAGTTTAAGCACTTAATGTTACTCTATGTGAGTTTTTTTTTTTTTTTTTTTTATCTTCACGGAAGTGATGTTTGTTTTGTTTATTTTTCGAGTTTACACCCTTTTTTCTGCTATTGTCAAAATGGCGGAGAAAAAGGAGAAAAATCAATAAACTGTTTGTAAACATATAATAGAACATATATTTACAAGGAGCATTGCCCCGAACACATTGACAAATGTAATATTGTCTTGTCTTGATTGGTTGGGTTGATATAACTATATATGAACTACATTGATCGGTTGGGTAGATATAACTATATATGAACTGCGTTTGAATGCTTAACAGGTTGGTTTTATCCAAAAAATAGAGGAAACTCTGCCCAATTTTTCCTAAAAACCCAACATTTAGTTTTAAAAACTTTTTTTCTCTCATTAGTTTTGTCATCATAAAAAAGGAACAGATTGTTGACCCATATTTGATTTTAATAATGACAAAACATTACACTAATTACACTAACAGTTTTATCTAAGTTTTTAAGCGACAAAAGAATTCAACATAGAAACAAAGATGCAAGAACTCAACTTGATTCAGACACCATAATAAGACAAGAGATATAGAATAAGCATTAAGGTAATTGAAACAATTGTAAATCTCTTATATTCAATTATGTAGCTTGATTTGTGGCTCATTTTGCAAAAAGACTTTAACAAAACCAACTATACAAAAGTTTCTAAGTTAAAAACAGCTTTAAAACATGAAAAAATGGGTTGAAAGACAACCCAATCGATTGGCTTCACATACCAGTCGACTGGGATATGGGACAGAAGGTTCCTAGTCGACTAGTGTTGAGGATCTAGTTGACTAGTACTTGGGAAATAAATTTTCCAATCGGCTGGTGCTTAGGACCCAGTCGAATGGTACTCTTCCATAGCCTAAAAAGTGAAGTTCCTCACTTGACCCAGTCAACTGGCACAAAGATCCAGTTGACTAGTAATTCAAAAAATATGACCGTTTGAGATGTAGAACTTGAGCATTTAATGCCCCAAACCCACCAAGTCAATGTTAAATGGTCATATTAATTCAAGGCTATATAAACCCACTTCAATGAGCATTTAAAAATAATAGAACACATTCAAATCACAAGAAAGCTCATTAATTCTCAAAAGCTTTGAAATACTTATTGTAGAGCCATTCTTTAAGCTTGTTCTTGAAAGAGAGATATTATTCATTTCTAAAAGCACTTATTGCTATCTCTGTACCATTTAATTTACAGTAAATCTCATTTATTGTAAAAAGGAAAGAGTTGTAATAACTCATAGAGTGTTTAGGATGAAACACTTCTTTGTAACTTCTGTGAGGAAGAGATTAGCTTCCATGAGGAACGTTGTAAGGTTTATGCAACACCTGTGAAGTTGCACGACTAAAGTTTTAGTGGATTGCTTCAAGAAGGTTCTTTGAAAAGAGAAGATGTAGAGTCAGAAGGATCCGATATTATCGAATCACTATAAACGGAGTTTGCACTTTCTTTTCCTTTGAACTCTTTTACTTTCAAGCATATTTTTTTATTGTGTGCATTGTGTATTTAACTGTTTAAAAACTTGTAAGTTTAATCAGTAAAAAGGTTTTTAAAACCCAATTCACCCCCTCTTGGGTTTGAATCTCGGTTTAGAATTTCGAAATAAATTCTATTTTCAGTTCATTTGAAAATGAAACGAATTCCATTTTCATTTGATTCCAAATGGTCTCTTCCACTCCATTCGGTATCATGTGGCTTGACATTGTTTAAATTAAATATTTGAGTTACAAATTTTTAAATTTAAATAATTTGAGATTATGCCATCAGCCAAATAAAATAACGACGTTAAATCTTTCCCAACTAAATTGACACATTAGTCCTAACAAAAGGGGATTTGCAGTGGTTCAGTAGTGGAATAGGAGAGAAGGAATTTTTATGGACAATATAAAATGGGTTGGAGATGTCAAGTAGTAGAGCAATGAGAATGTTGAGAGAAAGGTTTGTTCTTTGGGCAAATTACATTGCATTACGTCTAAGATTGCTGAAATGACACTAACATACCAAATGTATGGATGATTATATATAGATGCTTACTTTTTATTTATTTAGCTTTTTGCTCTTATATATGCTTTACTTATAAGCTAAATGATTGCTTAGTTTAAGCACTTAATGTAACCCTATATGCTATAACTGCTTATACAAATGTAGGAAACTTCTGATTCTTCCCAGGAAGTCTTCCCAATTCTGAATCATACCTAGTTTTCACACACAAGTTTGTTTTTACCTTTTCTTCATGGCCATAATGTTTGTTTCGCTTATTTTTAGAGTTTACACCCTTTTTTTTTTACTGTTGTCAAAACGGAGGAGAAAAAAAAGAAAAATCAATAAATTGTATGTAAACTTAGAATAGAGCATATATTTACAGGGAGCATTGCTCCGAACACATTGACAAATGTAATATTGACTTGCGTTGATTGGTTAGGTTGATATAACTATATATGAACTGCATTGATTGGTTGGTTGATATAACTATATATGAACTGTGTTTGAATGCTTAACAGGTTGGTTTTATCCGAAAAACAGAGGAAACTCTGCCCAATTTTTCCTAAAATCCCAACACTTAGTTTTTAAAACTGTTTTTCTCTCATTAGTTTTGTCATCATAAAAAAAGGAGGAGATTATTGACCCATTTTTGATTTTAATAATGACAAAACACTATGCTAATTGTACTAACAGTTTTATCTAAGTGTTTAAGCGGTAAAAGAATTCAATATAGAAACAAAGATATAAGAACTCAACTCGATTCAGACATCGCAACAAGACAGAAGATCTAGAATAAGCATTAAGGTAATTGAAACAATTGTAAATCTCTTATGTTCAATTACATAGCTTGATTTGTGGCTCATTTTGTAAAAAGACAAAACCAACTATACAAAAATTTCTAAGTTAAAAACAGTTTTAAAACATTAAAAACTGGGTTGAAGGATAACCCAGTCGACTCGGATAGGGGACAGAAGGTTCCCAGTCGACTGCCAACTGGTGTTGAGGATCCAGTCGACTGGTACCTGGGAAAGAAAGTTCCACCCGGTCAACTGGTACTCTCTTATAGCCTAAAACGTGAAGTTTCTCACTTGACCCAATAGACTGGTACAAGGACCCAGTCGACTATTAATTCAAAAAAATATGACCGTTTGAGATGCGAGACTTAAGCATTTAATGCTCCAAACCGACCAAGTCATTGTTAAACAGCCATATTAATTCAAGGCTATATAAACCCACTTCAATGAGCATTTAAGAGAAGAAGAGAACACATTCTATTCACAATAAAGCTCATTAATTCTCAAAAGCTTTGAAATACTTATTATTAAGCCATTCTTCAAGCTTATTCTTGAAAGAGAGATATTATTCATTTGTAAAAGCACTTATTACTATCTCTCTATCATTTACTTTATAGCAAATCTCATTTATTGTAAAGGGGAAAGAGTTGTAATAACTCTTAGAGTTTAGGATTAAATACTTATTTGTAACTTCCGTGAGGAAGGGATTAGCTTCCGTGAGGAAGGGATTAGCTTCCGTGAGGAAGGGATTAGCTTCTGTAAGGAAGATATTGGTTGTGAGGTTTGTACAATACCCGTGAAGTTTCACAACAAAAGTTTTAGTGGATCGCTTCAAGGATGTTCCTTGAAGAGAGTGGACGTAGGGTTGGAAGGATTCCAATATTGCTAAACCGCTATAAACAGAGTTTGTACTTTCTCTTCCTTTGAACTCTTTTACTTTCAAGTAAATTTTTTTATTGTGTGCATTGTGTATTTAATTGTTTAAAAACTTGCAACTTTAATTAGCAAAAAGTTTTTAAAACCCCCTCTTGGGTTTGAATCTCAGTTTACAATTTATAAATAAATTCTATTTTCAATTCATTTGAAAATGAAATGAATTCCATTTTCATTTGATTCCAAATGGGCTCTTACATTCCATTTGGTATCATATGGCTTGACATTGTTTAAATAAAATATTCAAGTTACAAATTTTTAAATTTAAATAATTTGAGATTATGTCCTCAGCCAAATAAACTAACGACGTTAAATCTTTCCAAACTAAATTGACACATTAGTCCTAACAAAAGGGGATTTGCAGTGGTTCAGTAGTGGAAGATGAGAGAAGGAATTTTTATGGAGAAGATTAAATGGCTTGGAGATGTTGGGTAGTAGAGCAATGAGAGTGTTGAGATCTTTAGGCAAATTATATTGCATTACCTCTAAGTTTGCTGAAATAACACTAACATACCAAACCTTTTTAAAACCCATGATTCATCCCAAAATATCAATTTCTACCACCAAGCAACCCCAAAATGAATATCTTTGAAAAATGAAAATTTTAATTTGATATTATTTTTCATGATGACCAAAGTACCCTTAGTGTTAAAATATCTCCAAGTGATTATGATAAGTTTAATAATTCTAGTTATCAATTATTTATCTCAAAATTGTTTATAAAACAAATTTTTAGGTTATTTGAATTCATATTTTTCTAAAAAAAACATAATAAAAAATGTAGTATCATTTTAATTTTTAAAATAGAAAAGTTTGTCTTTGATTTTTATTTTATGATAGTCTTTGATATTCATTTATTTGAGATGTTCGGTTATTCAATTTTACAAAATATATATATATATATATATGTATATATATATCAAAAAAATTTCATTTAAAATATTCACTTTTCTTTTATAATGGTATTTGATTTTCATTTATTTGAGGATGCAATAGGCAATGACATCATAATATATTTTTTAAAAAATATATAATATATGAAGTAAAATTTGTTTTATACCATATGATAGAATATAAATCCATTTAAAATATACTTTTAACAATTTTCAAAAAAAATAATGATGATAATTTTCTTTTTAAAAAAACCTTAAAAATTCATTGTCAAATATGTTTCGTTCCTAATACTTCTATTTTTTTAGAAGTAAGTTAATAAGAAGAATTGAAAAGAAATTTTATATTATTGATTGATGATCTAAATACAAGTCAACATTTTTATATATAGACTTATTAATATCAAACCTAATAAGACTAAGAGACATAACTAGATAAGATAGATATAAAATAGATAAGATTTAAGAAACCTACTATGACACATAATAGGAAACCTAATTAAGACTCTTAATACTCCCTCTAAAGTGGGAGCATAGATGTCATATGCACACAACTTGGTACAAATAGATCTAACTCGCGGACCATCCAATGGTTTAGTGAATAAATCTACTAATTCATCTGCTGACTTTATATGTTTTGTACTGATAATATTGTGTACAAGTTTTTCTCGAACAATATGATAATCAACTTCAATATGTTTCGTTCTCTCATGAAACACTAGATTATTTGCAATATGAATAGTTGCTTGAATGTCACACACCAAACTTATAGGACCTAATTGCTTAATCCTAAGTTCTTCTAATAACTATTTCAGTCAAACTAACTCGCAAGTAGTGTGTACCATTACTCTGTATTCAGTCTCAACACTCGATCTAGCAACCATAGTTTTCTTCTTACTCTTTCACGATACTAGATTACCTTCGACAAACACACAATATCCAGCAGTAGACCTCTTATCAGATGGAGAGTTTACCTAATCTACATTAGTATAACCCTCAACCTGTGTATGACCATGATTTTGATAAAATAAACCACGATCAGGAGCATTCTTTAGATATCTCAAAATATGAATAACAGTATCCCAATGACTAGTCCGTGGAGCATATAGAAACTGATTAACTACACTTGTTGTAAGCGAAATATTTGGCCTAGTAACAGTCAAATAATTCAATTTTCCAACCAATCATCTATACTTTCCTAGATCAAATAAGAATTCACCATGATTAACAACAAGTTTTGTGTTCCATAGGATTATCTATAGGCTTACACCCCAACAATTTAGTATCACTCAACAAATCAAGAACATATTTACATTGAGATTAAAAATACTATGATGAGATCTAGCAACTTCTATATCCAAAAAAATATCTCAGTTATCCTAGATTCTTTGTCTGAAACTTAATACTTAGGAAATGTTTTAGTTTTAGAATTCCCTCTTTGTCGTCTCTTGTGATCATAATATAATCCACATACACAATCAACAATATCCTACCCGTTTGGCTATGTTTATAAAAGATATAATGATCTACACATCTATTTAGACCAAAATTAATCACTACTTCAATAAACTTGCCAAACCATGCTCGAGGAGATTGTTTCAAACCATATAGGGACTTCTTCAACCGACAGACTAATCTAGGCTCCTCATGAGAAACAAATCAAGGAGGTTGCTCCATATAAAGCTCTATTTATAGAGAATAATTGAGGAAAGCATTCTTGACTTCTAATTGATGTAGCGACCAATTAAATATAGCTTCAAAAGAGACAAAAACATGAACAAATGTAATCTTAGCAACATGAGAGAACACTTCAGCATAATTAATATCATATACATGTGCATATCATTTTGTTACCAGATGAGCTTTCAATCAGTCAACAATACTGTCGGGATGAACTTTTACAGTATAAACCCAAAGACATCTAACAGAAGATTTCCCAAATTGGAGAGAAATCAAATCTCATGTATCATTAGTACTCAAGGCATGCATCTCTTCTTCCATGCTGTTTTCCACCTATAATGAGATAAAGTTTCTATAACAGAATTAGGAATAAAGATAATAGAGATGGGAGCAACAAATGAATCGTATTAAGGAGATAAATGATCATAAGACACAAAATTAGCAATAGGATGAACAGTGCATAAACACTTACACTTTCGAAAAGCAGCAGTGCATAAACGCTTACCCTTTCGAAGAGCAATGGGAAGATCATCCTCAGATGAGGTAGTTAAATATGGATCTAGATTTGTTAACGAGAAAGTAATTGGTAGAGCAACCAAGACCGGAGGTTTTGAACGACAGGTGTAAACTTGTAGTGGAGATACAGACCTAAGAGGAACTGACGAAGGAGAAACTATAGTAGAAGGATCTGACTGTGTAAGGGGCATTGAATGGGTAATGGAAATGGAAAAGAATCAGCTAGATTAGATACAGAGTGAGACTAAGAACAAAATGGGATAGTTTCAAAGAATGTAATATCTGTACAAACAAAATATATTTTTAACGACGAACTATAAAACCTATAACCTTTTGTGTGCGAGAATAACCCAAGAAAATACATTTAATGGAGTGATGATCAAGTTTGTCAATGTTCGGACTAAGCTGATGAACAAAACAAACGGACTCAAAAATACTAAGAGGTAATTGAAAAGGTGTATAAGAAATAATACAAAGTGCAAGAATTTTCCATTAAGAACAAAGGATGGTGTATGATTAATTAAGTAATAAGTAGTAAGAATAGCAGCACTCAAAAATAGGAACATGCATATGAAATAAAAGAGTACAAGTAATATCTAAAAGATGATAATTTTTCTGCTATGCAACCCCATTTTTTTTAGATGTATAAGAGTAGGATGACTGACGGATGATGTCAGAATTGGTCATGAAAGTAGTAAAAGGATCTGAAAAATACTCACGAGCATTATCACTATGAAAGATTTTGATAGACGAACTAAATTAGGCTTTCATCTCAACACAAAAGACATAAAAATTAGAAAATAATTCATAACAATCTTTCATTAAATAAAGCCAGGTTGACTTGGAATAATCATCTACAAAATTTATAAAAAAAAAAACCAAAAGCCAAGTTTAGAAGACACACGACTCAAACCCCAAACATCAGAATGTACTAACATAAAAGGACTAGACACATGTTTATTAATGTGGGAAGAAAAGGACACATGATGATGCTTACTCAACTGACACGACTCGCACTCCAAAGATGAAAAATGATTCAAATATGGGACTAGCTTCTTCAGTTTCTCCAAGGATGGATGACCAAGATGATCATGAAGCTGGAAATGAGATAACTCAATTGAGTAGACAACAAGTGATGGGACAAGATCAAAATAATAAAGACCGTTGGATTCATGTCCTCCACTAATTATCTTCTACCTCTTCAGATCTTGAATAAGAAGAGAATTAGGAAGAACTGTAACAGAACAATTTAGATCTTTTGAAAGCTGACTAACAAATAACAAATTATACTTAGAAAAAAGAGCATAAAGTACAAATGATAAAGACACAGAAGAACTAGGATGCACAATGCTGATATCATTAACGGTGGTTTTAGATCCATTAACAAGAGTAACATCAGGTAAGGATGATGACTAAGAAAAAAGTATAAAAAAAAATAAACGGTACTTAACAAATGATCAGTGGCTACAGAATCAAGAACTCAAGGTTTAGATGAAGAACTATTAGAGAGTAAACAAGCAATTGGTGTACCTTTTTATGTTAAAAGAGTAGTCATGTGTACTGTTTCTTCAAAGAAACTCGTACCAATAATAAACCTAATCCAATTTGAAACAAACAAACCCAAACCTATAAATTACAATAACCCATGAGATCACGTCGAAGATCCATGCCCACGATAAATAGTTAGATCACTAATCAGCACTATCTAACGAACCAAGATCCGAGAACACTAAATCCAAGACTTTGACTTTTTTCGTCTATTTTTTTACTAAAGTTGATTTTGACTTGAATGAGCTGTAATCAATGAGTCAGGCGGATACAACAGATTGGATCGAGTTAACAATATCAACATGCATGTATTAATAACATCAACATCGGACTGAAAAACTTTTCTTCAGGAATGGTCAAAAACTCTTATTATTATTTTTCTTCTTGAACTCTTCTTTGTTTTCAACTTCTTCTTGAAGAGCAAACATAAGAATACATAACAGATATTTTTTTTATTTTGTTTTTAATTCGCTATTTTTTTCAACAAAAATAGAGAAACAAAAACATAGATAAAATCTAGTAAAATCTCGTCGGAAAAACAGAAAAACAACCTGCTAGCAGAGTAATGCAGAAAAAATTGTTAGAAAAGCGAAACAAAACTAAAATTAAAAAAAAAAGATTATATATATATACACAGTGTTTATCTCAAATCATCACCAGGATCCCAAACCATGAGCTCGGATACCATGTTAAGAAGAAGAATTGAAAAGAAATTTTGTATTATTGATTGATCGATCTGAATACAATTCAACAGTCCTATGTATAATTGTTGGTATTTGTCTAAGGTTTAAACAGGTCCCAACATGGTTCAAAGATGGTTAAAGTCTAAACCAAGGGTGTAGGATTAAAGTTCAGCAAGTTAGAAGACTGTATACATGTGTGTGCATCACTTTGGAGCAAGGTAAGGTTAGGTGCACTGGTGTGTGCACTTCTGCACACAAGTTGATGGAGTGTGCGCACTACTGGGCAGCATCAGTGTGCACCAGTGCCGCACCACTCACCATCCAGCACCGCACCGTCCAGCATAGGTGTTGCTGGGATAGGGCTAGCACCGCACCGCTCACCATTCAGCACTGCACCGCACCCTGTTGAGCACCTAGGTGGTAGGAAAAGTCAAGCACACATAGGTAGCATGCATAAGGACTCTCTTAGGTGCGTGTGTGCAAGGTCAAAATGCACAGCATCACTTAGGAAGTGATGGAGGGCCATGATTAAGTAGAGATCATGATCAAAGGGTGGAGATTGATTCACAAGAATGACCAAGAAGTAAAGGGCTATAAAAGGGGTTTCCTAGCCTATTTGCACACATGGAATAACATACAACAACACAAGTTTGTGACATACTTTGAGATCAAGTGTAATACAAGAGAGAATTGTGTGAGAGACATTAACACAAGAGGGACTCTTTGTAGTGAGGCTGGTTGTAAAAGATAGAGAAGTCTAGATTAGAAAGAGAGCATTGTTAGTTCTCATCTTCTTCCTTTCTTCTCTTCTTGGTTTCTTCAAAAACTTGGTTTCTTGAAGGGGATTGCTGTAACTTGTAAGAACCATTTGATTTAGTGCAGAGAGTTCGGAGGAACTCATGGGGACGTAGGCATATTGCCGAACCTCGATAACAATTGCTTGTCTTCTTTCTTTCTTTGATTTTCTATTCCTGTTTTCGATTCCAATTCTTTCTACAAGTCATTCTAGACTTGAGTGTTTGGAAGATCACCTCCTGGGCATCTTGTCAAGGTGGTTTCCAACAATAGACTTATGAATATCAAACATAATAGGAGTAAGAGACATAACTAGATAAGATAGACATAAAATAGATAAGATTTAGGAAACCTACTATGATACATAATAAGAAACCTAATTAAAATTCTCAACAGTAACATTTATGTTACCTAAAAATACTTTGATCATCATGAAAAGTAATATCCAGTTAAAATTTTGATTCTTCAAATAAATTCTTTTTGTGGCTGCTTGATGGTGAAAATTTGTGTTTTGGGGTGAACAGTGGGTTTTAAAAAGGTTTTGTATGTTAGTGTCATTTCAGCAAACTTGGAGATAGTACAATATGATTTGCTCTTAGCCTTAATATTTATTAGAATATTTTAATTTTTAGAGCTAATTATATGTAACTAATTAATGTTACATATATTTAACTCTAAGTATATATGATTAATTCATATATATGTAGAAAAAGTGTGTAAATCTATAATTGCTTATCATTTTTGTAAAACTATTTTTTCTTAACTACATGCTTATATTATAATTATATGCTTCTCATATTTTAAGGGTTTCATAGAATTACATGATATACATGAACACATAATTACATGTATATGTCAGGTTATCAATTGATATAAGTGTAATAAATTTATAGTATTAATGTATCTTACACCAAACTACCTATAGCATTTGTTTCTGGAAAATTTCCTTGGTGGTCGGAACCTATAGTACTTGGAGGAGAGAGAAAGAAGATCAAAAACTCGAAATTTTATGTTTTTGAAGAGAGAGAGACATGGGTATTGTTTTAGAGGGAAGAGAAAGGAAATCTTTTGGTGGCAGACAATAGCGGTTGTCGTAATTTATTTTTTATTTTTTATATTTTTTTTTGTGGTTCGCATGGGTTGAGGGAGATGATGTGGGAGAGAGAAAAGACACTGGGAGAAGGAGAAAAAAGGAAAAAGGAAAAATGAAAAATGAATGAAGAAGAAAAAGAAGAAAAGAAGGAAGAAATGAAGAAAAGAGAAATGACTATGCACGGGGAGAGAGGAGAAAAAAATAATTTGTGTTAAGTGACGGAGAGTAAATAAAAAAAGATAATGTGGTATGTGAGGTGGCAAAAAATACAAGTGTTAAAGAAATAAATTTTAAAATACATGGGTTTGGGAAAGAAGTTTTTCAAACACAATCATTTGCTAAAAAAACTCCAAATTTAATGCTGTTAGTTTTATTTGGTTGACTACATAACTTAAGAGATTCAATTTTAACGATTTGATGCTTAGATACTTGATTTATGCAGGGTCAAACTATTAAATATATAGTTTTGTGTATTTTTCTCAATAATTACAAAAGAGAACAATTGCTTCCCATAAATAAAAACTTAATAATTTATTTTCTTAATATAAATAATACAACTTAATTATTATTTTTATCTCTGATTTTTTTTGGATTTTCAAGTTTTTCCCTGACATTTAAATTTTTTTGAATGCCCAACATTACAAAATTAACTCATTGCCATAAAATAAAATAAAAAATCCATTAAGAAGTATACAAAAATGTTTATGTGGTATTTTCTCACCACATGGCATTGTTTTTTAGGACACAGTGCATAATAAACACCACAAACAAAAAAACATAGATAATGAATTATGATGAATTATTTATTCAATTTATAGATCGATTATTTAGTATGTAATATGTCAATATTATGACTTTTTGTATACGTTATGTGATTATACAGATTGAGCTTATATTGTGATTAAATCAATCATTGTATTTATATATAACAATCGTTTTAATCCAAAATAAATAAATAAATAAAATAATTGAGGCTAAGCAGACCTTGCGTGACCTAGGGGATGTGGCCAGAGGGTTGTTTAGCCTTGAAGCTCTTAGGGACCATGCTTCTCTATTATAATAAAATTGTGAAAATTACTTAAAAGATTTATAATAAAATAGTTATTTATTCACATATAAATCAATATATATATATATATGATAAAATATATCTTGCAGTACGTACATAATTCAATACCAAAAAACTTCAATTGATGAAATTTTCATGAAACAAAAATAATAAAAGCAATTAGTTGATCATAAAACAACACCAAAAAAAGAATACTAATTAGTTCCTCAATTTTCAGTTCTTTTTTTTTAAATTAAAAAAAATACATAATGTAGATAATTTTGATTGGGTGTTATTTTTAAAAGGCAAAATTTCAGCAAAAGAAAATGGAAATTGAATTAGAAATTAAAACTATCAACAAAAAAGCTAAAAAAAACAAAATTTCTATGTCCCTCTCACCTACTCACTCTCCAACCCCATTACCACTACCACCGCACCAGCTCTTAATTTCCAAATCTTAATTTAAGTTTATTTTATTTATTTATCTTTTCTTTTCTTTTCTTTTCTTTTTCCTTTTCCTTTCTTTTCCTATCTTTTTTTTCTAACCCACGTTAGTCTCATCATCACCGTTATCGCTCCTCCTTTTCTAGAGTCAAATATACAGTGATACAATTTGTTAATAGTACATTTTCTATCTTTAATATTAATATTATTATATAAATGTATAAATTTGTTTTTCCACACACATATACATCAAATGAGTAACATAATTAATTAATCATTTGTTTAAAAGACTTATTAGTGAATGGGCCCAAACCATTGAATAACATAATTAATATAGCATGATCAACGATACAAAATATGAGCCAACTTTGAGAAAAATAAGCAAGTTACGAGAAATAAAATTTTGGTTACAAAATGTGAAGTACTAGTTGTAAATGTCCCTGTTTTGTCATACATACGCGTTCTGCCTTGCTTTGCCTCGAGTAAGTTCCTGGGATTTAGGGGGCCTACAATGCATCTCTACTTATAGTGTTCAAAAAGCAGTGGCCGACCAAGTGGAGCAAAATAAAAAATCAAAGGAAACAAAGAAGAGTGGCATGCTTTCAGTGGTGGAAAATGCAGTGCTTCACTTTTGGAAATTAATTAATGCTCCACTGAAATTCCACTCCCATGTAATTGCGCCACTGCCTAACATACTCCAACAAACTTTCAAATTCTGAAATATTTAAGAATTTGAGTTCTACAACAGTAAAATCTCATTAGAGATATTTATGTGATTTTATGGATCTCATTTAATTTTAGTTAGTTAAAAAATATTAAAGATCGATTACAAAATTTGACCTTCTAATAATTATAAAATTATATATATATATATATATTTGGTAGTCGAGCATATGAATTGGTTTTGTTCTTTAGTTGAATTTATTTTTCAATTTAAAAATTAATTTAATTGTATTATATATAAAAATAATATATATCTATCATGTCAAAAATATATATTCTATAATTGTTCATTATCGTTTAATTCTATAATTATTTGGATCGGTTTATGAAAATCTGAAACCGTAATCCATCCAATTAAAATTGTTTGTTTATGTATTTTCCCAATTTGAACCTAAACAAGCACTCAAAAAACTGATCCCAAATTAATTGACTTTCTTAGTCGGCTTGATTTGGGTTGACAGTTTCACTCATTCCGTTTCACTCTTTTACTTGACGGCACAGTGCTAAAGCACTTTTTTTGCCTACGTTGAATTTTCCAACAAATTTTTAAGATAATTAGCTGATTGCAAAACTTTTAGAGACATGAGAGTTGATGCAACAAATGTATTACATCATAGAGGGTGCGACAGTAATCTTTCGGAGTACGCTTCTAAATTCATTACAAAGAATGGGGATATTGACACTGATAAAAATTATCCATATAAGGCTATTGAAAGCGAATGCAATTAATTTAAGGTTGGTAAAAACATAAATTCCATTTGAAGAAAAAAAAGAAATAAATAAACTTATGATATGTTGAGCTAAAATTAGTATAAATAGATGCATTTTAGCCCAATTTTAAACAAAAAATTAAGAGAGTAAGAGAGAAGAAAAAAATGGGTTTTCAAAAATCTTCCAAAATCATTGGCATGTCCTTGCTAATGATATTCACTTTATCATTTGCTTTGGACATGTCGATCACATCTGTTGACTCTCACCTATGTTTTAATGATGACAAAACACAAATCTTATTATACTAACGATGTTATATAAGTGTATTAAGCAATAAGAGCATTCAACAAAGGATCAAGGTGTAAGAACTCAACCCAAATCAAACCTCCAATGAAGACAAAAGAACTAGTATAGGGCTAAGGTATTGAAACAAGTTGTAAGTCTCACTCGATCAGGTAATTTAGCTTGTCCAATGGCTCCCTTTGAAAAAGTATTATAAAAACTAACATTTTAAAAGTCATAACCTTTTAAAAGAATGAAAAACTGGGTTGAAAGGCAACCCAGTCGATTGGTACTTACACCAGAAGACTGGTGTTCTGGACAGTGTGTCCACAGTCGACTAGATGCTTCATACTAGTCGACTGGTGTTTTAGACAGACAGTCCCCAATCGACTAATTCAACCCAGTCGACTGGCACTTTGGGCAGAAGGTTCCCAATCGACTGGTAAGTCATACCTAATCGACTGGTACCTTCAACAGCCTTAAAAATGTGACTTTTAAGAAGAACCCAATCGACTGGTACTAAGACCCTGATGAAAGTCATAAAATTCATCTTAACAGTACTTAATTGTTAGCATATTAGGGTTGATCTAGGTTTTAATTACACTTTTATACGTTAACAACTCTAAAGTGTCATTCTTGGATCATTGATCTATTTCGGTGCATTTTCAGGTACTTTAAGTTCAAAAGAAGAGGAAAAGTTATCGTTGCTTGAAGCACAAAGACTCGAGGCATACCGTAGTGAAGGCATGGTTGTGGAAGGACAAATGAAGAGAAATCAAGTCTTGAGTGTGTGCGCTGCGACCTGAAAATATCCAAGCCTCGGCCTCCAGAACCAAGCCAAAAGAACAAAAAATGAGCCTCGATGGGAGCCGCGGCCTCCAGAAAGTGAAGAAACCAAAGACCAGGCAGAACTGCGGCACGCACACGATCTCCTTCTCCGAGTTATAATCTAATTAGGACATTAATGATTATTTAAACCCTAAAATACCCTTGGACCTTTTGTATTATAAATAGATCACTTGGGGTTTGAAAAGAAAACAATCATAAAGGCTGGAAAACACAAGAAGGTTGTTATATTCTCCTCCATTAAAGTGTTCAAGAATGAGCCCCATGGCCAACTAATCTCCAAGCAAGGCGAAGGGATGAATCCTTAGGTGTAGTTGTTCTTATTTTCCATTATTGATTCAGTTGTAGTTTGGATTTATTGTCAAAACATTGTTTATGATTTACTCTTTGGTTAAACAAGAAGAATTTAGATTCATGTGACAGCTGTACTTTATGTTTTTCTTATCTTAGATTTTCTTAATCCGGTGATCGTATGCTTCTTCTCCATATAAGTCTAGTCAAGCTCTTCTTATGTCAAGTTGTTTGGATGTGATTGATTCCGATAGATTTATCTTTTAGATTTGTCTATTACTGCGATATTGTCATTAAGATATATTGTCATTTCTTGATAAATCTATAGGATATGTCGTGTGTGCTTAAATCGAAAGTAAAGAGTAATTCATATCAATTATATTAGGGTTTATATGTGCTTTGAATACTTGTCGATTGCTTGTTTGAGATGTGAAACTAGTAATCAAGATAAAAACAATTGAATCAAGATTAAAAAAAGGCAACAAACCTATGGAGGATTCTCGGAACCTTGTTATCTCTCCATTATATTCTTCATTATAATTACACAACTCCTTCACACTATTTCCTTATCAAACTCAGATTTACTCATTTTGATTTTATCGTTTCGTATTAAAGTTTACATCTTCTCTTGTAGTTCACTTTTTCTCGTGGGATCGACACCTCAACTATACACAATAACCGCATATTAGTTTGAACGTAATCAGACCTAATCGACGGGTAGTTCAAAAAATATGACCGTTGAGATACAAGATTTCAGCAGAACTTGCTCCAAAACATTTAAAATCAGTTTCAAATGGGCATATTACATCAAGGCTATATAAGCCCACTCTATTGAGCATTTCAAAAAGAAGAATACACATTCAAACAAGATTTTAGTCATTGAAACACAAAAGTTTTGAAATATTGATTGTTGAGCCATTCTTCAAGCTTTACTTTGAAAGAGAGATATTATTCAGTTGTATAAGCTTTCATTGTTGTCTCTCTACCATTTACTTTATAGCATCTATTGTAAAGGGATTAGCTTCCGAAAAGAAGGGATTAGCTTCCGAGAGGAAGGGACTAGCTTCTGAAAGGAAAGGATTAGCTTCCGCGAGGAAGGGACTAGCTTTCGAAAGGAAGAGATTTTTGCTTCCGAGAGGAAGGGATTGTAAGGTTTGTGCAACACCCATGAAGTTGCACGACTAAATTTCTGAGTAGATTACTTCAAGGAGGTTCCTTGAAAAGAGTGGACGTAGGGTCGGGACGAATCCAATATTGCCAAACCACTATAAACTGAGTTTGTATCCTGTGTTCCTTAAACTCTTTATTTACAGCACATATTACTTACTTATATGCTTGTGGTGTTATCTGTTTTATAAACTTGTACTTAATCCGCAAAAGTTTTTAAAACCCAATTCACCCCCCATTGGGTTAAAACCTCAGTCTACAATTGGTATTAGAGTCTCATTCTCAATTTTAGGTTTAATATCCTAGAGTTGATCCGATGCTAGCAAATAGCTATTCTGAGGGATGCTCATATACTAGGCCTCCCTTGTTCAATGGCTCCAACTATAACTATTAGAAAAGCAGGATGAAAATCTTTGTCAAATGACAAGATTATAATATATGGAGAGTCAATAAAGAGGGACCTAGAATTCCATCAAAGGAAATCACTATTGGAGAAATCAATCATACAATGCATAAACTCAAAACTGAGTACAATGAAGAGGATTGTAGAATGATGTCTTTCAATAGTAGAGCAACAAGTATTTTACATTGTGTTTTAGATATATCTGAATACAATAAAATCTCTACATGTGTTTCAGCTAAGGAAATATGGGATAAATTGCAAGTTATATATAAAGAAACTAGTGAGGTTAAAAAAAAAAAAATCTATATGGTAGTATCTGAATATGAATCTTTTAGAATGTCTCCTAATGAAACAATTTCTCAAATGCACTCACGTTTCACAACTATTGTTAATGGTTTGAAGCTTCTTGGTAGGAACATTGAGGAGTTTGAACTAACAAGAAAAATCTTAAGATCTCTGCCACCTTCGTGGAAACCAAAGAATAAAGCCATTCAGGAGGCCAAAGATTTTGACAAACTTGATATTGAGACACTCCTTGGGTCATTGTTGACATATAAAATGGAAGAAATGAATTCCATTGTCAATGATGATGGGAAGAAGAAAAAAGTTATTGCTCTCAAAGCCTCTATGAGCAACAAAGAAGTGGAATTGGAAGAAGAGGCAGAGAGCAGCGAAGAAGATGGTGAGATGGCTTTCATCACTAAACGGTTTCATAGATTCTTGAAGAAAAGCAAGAAACCATACACAAAGGATCCCATCTCAAAAAGGGAACCACTTGTGCACTATGGATGCAAGAAGCCTGGTCTCATCAAAACCGATTGTATGGCTGCAAGCAAACCATACAAAAGCTTCAAGAAAAAGGCTATGATTGCAACCACTTGGAGTGATGACGAAGAAGAAGAAGAATCCTCGGATAAAGAAGTCGGATACTAGGAAATTGCCAACCTATGCCTTATGGCAATTGATGATGAAAATGAGGTATTATCTTCTCCCTCTTCTAAAAATAACATTGTGAGTAGCAGTGAAGAATTGTTAGAAGTCATAAATGAAATGCATGATGAATTGAAGAAATTCGATTCTAGGAACTCTACTCTTAAGAAAGAGGTATCATCCTTTTCTAAAGAGATGATAAGTCTAAGAGAAGACAAAAATAAACTATCTTCATTGCTTTATGATGCTTTTCAAGATTTCCTCAAAGATGAAAATGAGAATCTAAAGAAGAAGATATTAAAATTGAATGGTACTATATCTAGACTCATGCTTGGAAAAGAAAAGCTCGATGAAGTGCTTTCTTGCCAAAGATTAAATTGAGGAAAATCTGGTTTAGGATACTCTCCATTAGGCAAACAAAAATCAAATGAGGGCTTATTCATGAAAGCTTCATGTGTGAATGAAGTCTCTACTTCAAAGGTTTAAACAATCATTAAAGTCCTAATTAGGTCATAACTCGGAGAAGGGGATCGTGTGCACGCCGTGGCTCTCACTTACTAGAGTCGCGGTTCTGTCTGTTCTTGGTTGGGTATTCTTCTGGGCGCCACGACCCTGCCTAGTCCAGGCTGCGACTCTACCTGATGGCCTTTGAGAGTGAGCTTCTGGGCGTAGCGGCCCTGCCTAGTCCAGCCCGTGGCGCACACTGGTTGGTTTTCTTGTTCTTTTGTGCTTCTTTTTAGAGGCCGAGGCTTGGACTTCTTCAAGCCGCAGCACACACACTCAAGACTTGATTTCTCTTCATTTGTCCTTCGACAACCATGCCTTCACTCCGGTATGCCTCGAGTCTTTGTGCTTCAAGCAATGATAACTTTTCCTCCTCTTTTGAACTTAAAGTACTTGAAAATGCACCAAAATAGATCAATGATCCAAGAATGACACTTTAGAGTTGTTAACGTATAAAAGTGCAATTAAAACCTAGATCAACCTTAAAGTGTTAACAATTAAATACTGTTAAGATGCATTTTATGACTTTTATCATGTCTGCATGCTTTATACCTCTTTAAATTCATATATATGCTTTAAAAACAGCTTTTGCTTGTATGGAAACTTCTATTTCTTCCCGGGAAGGCTTCCGAACTTCGAATGATGCCAAATTTTCGTATACAAGTTAGTTTATGCATGCTCTTGATGACTATACTATATAACTTATTTTTTAGTTTACTACTCCCTTTTCTACTGTTGTCAAAACGGGAGAGAAAAATAAGAAAATGTGAAAACTAAGTGTAAACTCAAGCTAATCCATAGATTTAGGAGGAACATTGCTCCAAAGATCTTGATATGTGCTTATATATGTTGAGTTGGTTGGTTGAATTGAATATAAACTATGTTTGATCCTTTGATAGGTTGGTTTTATTCAAAAAACAGAGGAGACTCTGCCCGATTTTCCAAAAAAATCCAACACTTAGTTTCTTAACTGTTTTTCTTTCTCAAAAGTTTTCTCATCATCAAAAAGGGAGAGTTTGTTGACCCTCACCTATATTTTAATGATGACAAAACATAACTCTTATTATACTAATGATGCTATCTAAGTGTATTAAGCAATAAGAGCATTCAACAAAGGATTAAGGTGTAAGAACTCAACTCGAATCAAACCTCCAGTGAAGACAGAAAAACTAGTATAGGGCTAAGGTATTGAAACAATTTGTAAGTCTCACTCGATCAGGTAATTTAGCTTGTCCAATGGCTCCCTTTGAAAAAGATTTGTAAAAAATAACGTTTTAAAAATCATAACCTTTTAAAAGAATAAAAAACTGGGTTGAAAGGTAACCCAGTCGACTGGTACTTACACCAGAAAACTGGTGTTTTGGACAGACAGTCCCCAGTCGACTGGTAAGAACAACCTAATCGGCTGGCACTTTGGGCAAAAGGTTCCTAGTCGACTGGTAAGTCATACCCAGTCAACTAGTACCTTCAGCAGCCTTAAAAATGTAATTTTTAAGAAGAACCCAGTCGAATGGTACTAAGACCCAATCGATTGGTAGTTCAAAAAATATGACCGTTGAAACGCGAGATTTCAGCACAACTTGCTCCAAAACATTTAAAATCAGTTTCAAATGGGCATATTACATCAAGGCTATATAAGCCCACTCTATTTAGCATTTCAAAAAGAAGAATACACATTCAATCAAGTTTTTACTCATTGAAACACAAAAGTTTTGAAATATTGATTGTTGAGCCATTCTTCAAGCTTTACCTTGAAAGAGAGATATTATTCAGTTGTATAAGCTTTCATTGTTGTCTCTCTACCATTTACTTTACAACATCTATTGTAAAGGGATTAGCTTCTGAAAGGAATGGATTAGCTTCTGAGAGGAAGAGACTAGCTTCCGAAAGGAAGGGATTACTTCCGAGAGGAAGGGACTAGCTTCCGAAAGGAAAGGATTTTTGCTTCCGAGAGAAAGGGATTGTAAGGTTTATGCAACACCCGTGAAGTTGCACGACTAAGTTTCTTAGTGGATTACTTCAAGGAGGTTCCTTGAAGAGAGTGGACATAGGGTCGAAACGAATCCGATATTGCCGAACCGCTATAAACTGAGTTTGCATCCTCTATTCCTTAATCTCTTTATTTATATAACATATTACTTATTTATATGCTTGTGGTGTTATCTGTTTTATAAACTTGTGTTTAATACGTGAAAGTTTTTAAAACCCAATTCAGCCCCCTTGGGTTAAAACCTCAGTCTACAACATCCTACAATCAAAACTATGAAAAGCAAAAATCAAGTAATTTGAGAGCACACGATGAGGTGATGAGACTATTTGAGGAGTAGTTCTTTTTTAACCACAAAATCTACAATGATTTGGAGGAGAAGAAGAAGAGGTTTGAGATATTTAAGGATAATCTAAGGTTCATTGATGAACAATAGATATTTAAGGATAATCTAAGGTTCAGATGAGGTAGTTAAATATGCAATAGAATTTTTTTTTTTAAATTTGACTTTTCGCATTTAAAAATATCTATATATTTTTTTAACACTATGTCATATTTATTAAAGTACTTATTTACTCTTACTTTACAAATACGGTTATTACAATTCTACCCACCTTACAAAAATTTCGTCCCCGAAATTTCCTTACCTAATTCAAAAAAAAGTTGAGGGTAATCCTTCCTCATTCTTGCTTCATGTTCCCACGTGACTTTTTTGACATCTTTATTTCGCCATAATACTTGAATAAAAGGAATGACTTTATTGCGCAAGACTTGTTCTTTTCTGTCTAGGATTCTGACCAGTACTTGCATAAAAGTCAAATCTTCCTGAAATTCTATCGCCTAATTCGAGATACTATGGGATTCATCGTGTAAGTACTTTCTTAGCAGTGACACATGAAACACGTTATGTAATTGCTTTAATTCTGGAGGCAAATCCAAACGATATGCTACTAGTCCAATTTTCTCGATCACCTCATATGGCCCACAAATCTCAAGCTCAGCTTTCCCTTCTTTTTAAACCTCAACACACCCTTCTGTGGAGATATCTTTAGAAATACCTAATCACCAACTTGAAATTCGAGAAGTCGTCTTCTTTTATCAACATATCCCTTCTGTCTGTTTTGGGCTGCTTTGTGGTTCTTTCTAACCAGTTTAATCCTCTTAATAGTCAAGTCTATCATTTCTGGGCCATATATCTCTTGCTCTCCAACTTCTTCCCAGCGTACTGGAGTTCTACGCCTCCTACCATATAAAGCCTCAAAGAGTGTCATCCCAATACTAGTTTGATACTGATTATTGTATGCAAACTCAATCGAAGGCAAATAAGCATCTTAGCTTACTGAGAAACTCAACAAACTTGCCCTCAGCATATCTCCTAGTATTCTGATGATTCTCTTTGTCTGCCCATCAGTTTGTGGATGAAAAGTTGTACTAAACTGTAACTGCATACCCATAGCTTCTTGGAAATCCCTCCAAAATCTAGAGTTAAATCTAGAATCTCTATCTGATATGATACTCAAGGGTACTCCATGCAATTTTACTATCTCTGCTACATACAACTCAGCCAACTTTTCTGGACTCCAGGTAGTTTTAATAGGAAGAAAATGTGAAGACTTAGAAAGTCTATCTACTATAACCCACACAACATCATGTCCCCTCTGGGTATGGGGAAAACCAGAGACAAAATCCATACTCATGTTTTCCCATGGCCACTCAGGTACTGGAAAAGGTTGTAATAAACCTGGTGGATGTCTATTCTCAGACTTCACCTATTGACAAGTCAAAAATCTAGAAATATATTATGCTACATCCTTCTTCATCCTTGACTACCAATAATTTTGTCTCAACTCCCTGTACATCTTATTATTACTAGGGTACATAGAATATACAGAGTTATGAGCCTCCCTTAGTATTTCTTTTCTCATATCCACATCATTGGGAACACAAACTCTATACCCCAATACTACCATACCATCTTCTCTAACTCCAAACTCAGTTGACTTCCCACTCAACACTTTCTGTCTGATCTTCTCTATCCCTTCATCTTTACTATACTTCTGTAATAAATTATCAATGATAGAAGATTGTATCACCATATTTTCCATCAATACTCCTATATCATCAACACTCAACTGCATCCTCATGCTTCTTAATTCTATCATCAAGCTAATATTATGACTCCCCATAGCAGTTAATCTTCCTATAGCCTTTATACTCAATGCATCAACTACTACATTAGTCTTTCATGGATAATAATGAATTGTACAGTCATAATCACAAATCAACTCCATCCACATCCTCTACCTCAAATTCAACTCCTTCTGGGTCGGTAATGAGTTAAGCTTTTATGATCAGTGAAAATTTCATAATTGGCTCCATATAGATGGTGTCTCTAAATCTTCAAAGCAAAAACTATGGTAGCTAATTCTAAATCATGGGTCGGGTAATTCCTCTCATGGTTCTTCAGTTGCCTAGATGTATAAGCTATAACTCTCCTATATTGCATCAACACACATCCTAACCCCTGATGTGACGCATCACTATAAACCACAAATCTTTCATCAGCAGAAGGAAGCACTAACACCGAGGCAATAGTCAGTTTTTCTTTCAACAGATGAAAACTTCTCTCACATTCTTCTGACCACCTAAACTTCACATCCTTCATGGTCAATTTAGTCAATGGTCTAGCAATCATAGAAAATTTTTGGATAAATCTCCTATAATAACCAGCCAACCCCAAAAAGCTTATAATTTCAGTTACACTCGTAGGTCTTTCCTAATTCAACACCGCTTCTACTTTTTGTGGGTCAACTACTATCCCCTCTCCTGACACAATATACCCCAAGAAAGATATTTCACTTAACCAAAACTTACACTTAGAGAACTTCGCATATAATTTCTCTCTCCTCAGAATCTCCAACATTATCTCTAAATGTTGCATATGCTTCTCTTCATTTTTGAAATATACCAAAATATCATTAATAAACACAATCATAAATCTGTCCAGGAATGGTTTAAACACCCGATTCATAAGGTCCATAAAGGCTGTAGGAGCATTAGTCAACCAAAATGGCATCACCAGGAACTCATAATGGCCATAACGTGTCCTAAAAATAGTCTTAGGCACATCCTCTTCCTTTATCGTCAATTGATGAGAACCTGATATCAGATTTATCTTAGAAAACACTCTAGCTCTTTGTACCTGCTAGAATAAATCATCTATCCTAGGCAAAGGATATCTATTATTGATGGTGATCTTATTCAATTGTTTATAATCAATACACAACCTCATTGTTCCGTCCTTCTTCTTGACAAATAACACAGGGGCTCCCCAGGGTGACATACTAGGTCGAATAAAATGTTTATCTAGCAACTCCTGAAGCTGAACTTTCAACTCCCTCAATTCAGTTGGTGCCATTCTATAAGGTGGTATGGATATGGATGTTGATCTTGGAATCACTTCAATAGAAAACTCAATCTCTCTATTGGGAGGCAAACCAGACAACTCTTCAGGGAATACATCAGAAAAATCTTTTACTACCAATATTTCTTTTAACTTTCTATTCTCCTTGCTAGAATCCACCACATATGCCAAATACACCTCACAACCATTCTTTAACCATTTACTAGCAGTTAAGGCAGAAATAAGATAATTATCAAGTATCTTACGTTCTCCCTGAAAATTAAACTCCTCATGTCCGGGTATCTTGAACACCACATTTTTCCTAAAACAATCTACCTAAGCATGATATGTAGATAACTAATTCATCCCCATAATTAAATTAAAATTTGGCATATCTAAAGGTAATAGATCAACTTCAAATTCTCTATCAACAATATTAATCACACAACCTCGATAGATTGTCCTGATAATAACCCTATTTCCAGTAGGAAACTCAATAATAATCGCATGCATCAAAGAACTAGCACTAGCATCAATATATTTCATATAATTACTAGATCTAAAAGAATGGGTTATATTAGGATCAATCAATAATCTAGCAAGTCTACCAAGGATAGATATTACACCCATAGCAACATCAGGAGTGGCTTGTGCATCCTGTTGGGTCAATGTATAGACTCTGCTATCTCTAGACTAAAACTGGCTGCCATGTCCTCGCTCAACTACTGATCCTCGACCTCTGCCACTCACACTCCCTGATCTACCACCTCTCTCTACTGATCTTCTCCCAACATTTCCAATACCTACGTCAATAAATTTCTTTATTGGACAATCTGTAGCAACATGTCGTCTCCCATCACATACAAAGGATATCTGTGTAGGGCAATTAAGAGCCAGATGCCCTTTCTGATTACATCTAAAGCAGGCTCTTGCCTCTCAATCATACATCAGATTACCACTTCCCCTTGGTGGCATACGTACTCCTCTTCCATAACTCCCAAATCTAAGGGTCCCACCGATATTACTCTAAGCTACATTAGCAATAGATTTTGCTTGCCTCTGAATTTTTACTACAGTTCCTTATGACAAGGAATGCCTCCTTTGAGGTGGTCTTCTGCCCTGTACAACCATATCGTTACCACTTCTAGGTCCCTCGAATCTAGACCTCTTCAGCCAATCTCTCCTACCTCTAAATTCCATCAAATCCTTCTCAATCTGCAATGCTTTATCCACCAGTACAGCATAATTTCCTATGCCTATATAAGAGAGTTTAGTTTGAATGTCATAGTGTAACCCATCTAAAAATCTCTTACATTTTATCTCCTCTAAATTCACTAATTCAGGTAAAAACCTTGACAAGGCTATGAATCTACTATCATATTCAGCCACCGATAAACTTCTTTGTCTTAGATGAATAAAATCTCTGTCTTGTTGTGCCCAAAAGGTATATGGGAAATACTTCACAAAGAACTCATCCTTAAACTTACTCCAAGTTAAAGAATGTTCTACCTATGTGCTTACATTGGGCAAAATATCTTCCCACTATTGAGCAGCCTCATCCTACAATATAAATGAAGCAAAAGCAACCTTCTATCTATCTGTCACTAGTAAGACCTCAAAATATTTTTTTACATGTCTGATCCACTGCTCAACTTCTATAGGATTTACAGATCCTCTAAAAGACTGGGGTTTAAACTTAAGAAATCTCATAAAACAATCACTTTGTATCTCATGTGCAAACACACATTCTCCCTCATGAACCTTTTGTCTCACCACATCAGGTTCTCTCCTACCATTTTCCTCTAATCTTCTCTACAGGTTATTAGTATTTTCTTCAGCTACATTCATCCTCTTTATAGCACGATTAAGAGCTTCTCTCCCAGCTCTACTATCAACATGTTCCCTCGCAAGAACCACAGACTCAACTTCCTTCTCTGCTTCAGTTCTCCTTTGGGGGTTTACTACCTCCCCTCTGATTCAGAACTCTACCTCTAGCTCTAGCACGACCATATGTCATCCTCAGACTCTACATTTAAAATATAGTTTATTTAGATCTTTCACTTTTTTTAAGTTCTCATGCAGTCTACAGAATCATAAAACCTAATGCTCTGATACCAAAATTGTAACGACCCATCCCGGGTTGGCCACCCCTGAGATGGTGTCATCATATTTTGAAAATCCTAACACGACACATGTATGCAACGATAAAAATAATACTAACAAAAATTTTTATTTTAATCATCAACCCTCAATAGGGGAGATACATCATTCTGATATTAGCTTAAACATAATATATAATGTAAAATGCATGAATATTTACAAATAAAATTTTTAAATTCCATTTTCTCTTTTGTCTGAGGATGTTGACACGTACGTGGCTTACAGAAAATGATTTAGTCTGACTCTCAACCCAACAGACTATTTGTCTGTAAGACTCATTTATCTACAAATAAATGCACAATATCAACAACATTTCAGTAAAAATATTAACATGTAAAACAGATACAATGCATGAATTATTATTATTAGAGAATGTCTTCCCACATGCCGACATGTTTTTATCTTAGACTGGCCCCCTCCTGGTTCTTTTTTTTCCAGCATATACCTGCTGTCACGGTTTTTTTCCTTTTTCCAGCATATACCGGCTATCACAGTTTTCTTTTATTTCCAGCATATACCGACTGTCATGATTTTTTAATTAGACTGACCCCATCTCGGTTCTTTTATTTAATGCGTATGTATGTGAACAACGATATGAAATAGGCATATGAACAATAATATAAAAACAACATGGATTTAAATATTAAATTTAGCTGTCCTGTCTTTCCTTGAATTTTTACTTGATAAATTTCATTAATTTATTCTCCTCTTACATCATCTCAGCTCATCAAGAATTTTATTTATCACCATCATTATTAAATCAACTCATTATTCTAATAATATTTCTTATCACATAATAATTTTCTCCATGTCCAATATTCATATCATACCTATCAATCAAATTTTTATCTACCACCAAAGCGTAAGATAATAATTTATTTTAATATTATCACTAGATATTTCATTTTTATTTATATTACTTAAAGTAAATCTAGCTCACCACGTAGCACTTAAAGCTACTGGTGGATCGCCTCCTTGCCTTTCCTGTTCCTCTCAGCAATTTTCCCCGGTTGCTGATCCTCAACACCTGACATAATATTTATATTAAATTTCTAATTTATTCTTCAATTATTCATAAATCATACCCTTTGAAAATTCTCACTTTGAATTCCGGAAAATTTTATGTATGCTAAAAATTCAAAAATAAACATTACATTATTACCTTATGTTTTTCTGATAGCTTCACGTGACTCTCTATAAAATTCCTACGTAAACCCCTTCAAAATTTTGCTCTTTCAACATTTCTTTCGGTCCCCAAGTGTTTAAAGAAAACGATTAATTGAAGGAAAACTAAACGAAATTTGGTAAGTGTTAATTATGTTTATATATTATTTTAACTCTATATCATATTTATTAAAGTACTTCTTTACCCTTACTTCACAAATACAGGTATTACATATATAGTGTTATGGCACGTGGCCACCACTTAGAATGTGCCAACGGCTCCCACTTGGACACACTAGAACACATTCTCAATTTCAAACCTATGGACAATGGATTGATAGAGTCAGTCTTTTAATGTTGTGACTTACTATAAGAACAACATTTATCTCACTCTAAAAGAGTGTAGCCACCGAATACTTTGTCACGTTTGTATATGATTTCCACAAATCCAGTCATGCCTTGTCAATTTCTATAACCCGCTATGTCCAAACGTCACAGTGTTACAGAACAACTTCTTTATATTTCATACGATACCAAGTTCTCTTATCCATTGGAATTAACTAGTTTGCACCCTCGTATCCTTAACATTTTCAGTCATGTTTATGCTCTTCTGCTAGTATTCCATAACCTGCACCAAACCCCCAGTTCTAAATAATTGAGTCTCATCACTCTATCATATTAAGTTGGAGACTTTTGTTGTCACCGTGGGCCACAAGTGAATGGTCAACCTTTTATACCTCATCAATCTAAGATTTAGAGTGTATAGACTATTGATCCAACCTCGTTACCTCTCCAATGGTCTCTCACTTCCTGATCCTATCAGAAAGAGAAAGTTGCATCGATTCCATATGTTGGGATCATTTTTATCTCCATCGATGCACTCGTCGTGGCTCTATCGTCATTGTAATACGTCACTATCCCAAAGCCACGATACCCTATTGCGGCTCAACAGAACATTCTTTTGTCGTTTTTTCTATACCATGGATTCTTTCTCGATCTCATATATAGTAGCTATGGATTTTTTCTCGATCTCATATATATCAGCTATAGATTTTTCCTTGATCATATACCAACGACCGCACTACCATCTTCTCAGATGAAATATAATTGACTTAATCTCATATTTCTCTACTATATCTTGCATTTAATAATAATGCGAGTCAATGTGTTTTCCTCTGAACCTATTTAATTTGCTTCACTCTTTATCAATCAGATGATAGATTTATTATCATACAACACATTGATCGTTTTACCTGATATACCAATCTTGAGATTTTCCACAAATCTCTTCAATCATACTACTAGTATTAGTAGTATTACTTGCATCGTACTGATTAGTCTCCACAATGCATTTTGCAACACACCCTTTATTTCTTGTTACCTCAAGAAACTATTGTTCCACCATACTATTATCAGCTCAACTGGATCACTTCTCATCACCCATACAACTTACAAAACCAATATTAGTATGTTCAACAATATCTAGATAATTGCCATAACTACACCCTTCGAGTATCTTAGGATTCCATTTTACAATTTATCAATGTGCCTATAAAGGATTGGCTAAAAACCTTCTTTGCGATCCCTCAACATAAATATGTAACTTATTATTTGTCACATAATACATGAGATTTCCAACGATATGACATACGGGATCATAAACTTTTTTAATTTGACTTCCACAAATCCAGTCATGCCTTGTCAATTTCTATGACCCGCCTTGTCCAAGTGTCACAGTGTTACAGAATGACTTCTCTATATTTCATACGATACCAAGTTCCATGATATGTTGGAATTAACTAGTTTACACCCTCATATCCTTAACAATTTTAGTCGTGTTTATGCTCTTCCTCTAGTATTCCATAACCTGCACCAAACCCCCAGTTCTAAATAATTGAGTCTCATCAGTCTATCATACGAAGTTGGAGACTTTTGTTCTCACTGTGGGCCATGAGTGAATGGTTAACCTTTTATACCTCATTAATCCGAGGTTTAGAGTGTATAGACTATTGATCCAACCTCGTTACCTCTCCAATGGTCTCTCACTTCCTGATCCTGTCAGAAAGTGAAAGTCGCATCGATTCCATATTTTGGGATCATCTTTGTCTCAATCGATGCACTCATTGTGGCTCTATCATCATTGTAATACGTCACTATCCCAAAGCCACGATACCCTGTTGCAGCTCAACAGAACATTCCCTTGTTGTTTTTTCTATACCATGGATTCTTTCTCGATCTCATTTATAGCAGCTATGGATTTTTTCTCGATCTCATATATATCGGCTATAGATTTTTCCTTGATCATATACCAACGACTGCACTACCATCTTCTCAAATGAAATATAATTGACCTAATCTCATATTTCTCTACTATATCTTGCATATAGTAATAATGCGAGTCAATGTGTTTTCCTTTGAAGCTATTTAATTTGCTTCACTCTTTATCAATCAGATGATAGATTTATTATCATACAACATATTGACGGTTTTACTTGATATACCAATCTTGAGATCTCCCACAAATCTCTTCAACCATACTATATATATGTGTGCAGATTGCAGGCATTTATTCGGCTAGGGTTTAGAGAACATGATTTTTGTCTTAGATTAGAATTGGATTCTTCTTCTTCTGTGTACTCTATTCGCTGAGTAAGTTATAAGAAAACAAAAGGAGTATGAATTATGAATTTTTGTTTATTCAATTCTAATCGTCTCATTAGCATGTGTAAATTTTTCATGTGGATTTTATTTACGATGACATTTTGCTTGATTTCGATTCCATACTGGTTTAATGTTTACATACGCTAAATTAGCAAGATGAGTAACTAATTGCTGATTTCTGTGGCGGTTTCCGCTTGAATTATTTTGCGTTTCTTCCTTATTTGATTGTTTCTTGGGGAGTTCATGTGATCCTTATATAAAGGGAACGTACTGAAATTTGAGATGCTTTCATCTAAATTTTGTCGGAACATTGTTTCAGTTCATTTGCATTATAAGTTCAATTAAAAATAATTCTTAAGATACTTGCTTATGGTTTCACTAGCTGTAGGAAGGATTTAGGTGCCAGCAACTTCCTCTTCTAATTATCAACTTAATGGCAAGTGTACTGGATTAGAATGAATAGAATAGGGCAGATTTAGTATGCTTAATACAATGCTAATGTATTTTTAGTTGTTCAGATTCTTTGTGTTCTGTAATCGACAGTAATTATGGCGTTTTTCACCATTGGTCTTGCATTGGGCATTTCAAGATTTGCATGTCAAGTGTCAGGATTTTCAATTTTAAATGTCAAGCCTTTCATCTGGGGGACAAAATTTATTTCAACTCCATTTGAAATTGAGATCTCCCTCCCCTCTCTATCTATCTATCTTCTCTCTCTGGAGGTAGGAGTGGATGGGATATTGGCTGTTTTTATAGTGTCGGATGTCTGGTGCAATGAAATTCTTAAAATTATTGTTTATGTGTGTGTGTCTATATATATATATATATATATATATATATATATATAAACTACTATGAACTGATTAATTGTGTGTATCATTAATTTTTAATTTAAAAAATTAAAATATATATACGAAAAGCTGTGAAAGTAGACTAAATCATGTCGTCACTGATGTTAGATTTGGCATAACAGAAAAAGGGCATGATTATTGGCTTATAAAAAACTCATTTGACACCAATTGGGGTGAGAAAGGCCACCTGAGATTACAACATAACGAGAATATTTGAGGTGAGATTTTGTATAACATGATTAAAAATTTATGGTCACGGAATTTCACAGAGAACAATTTGTGGGATGCAATTTTGTATATGGTGATAACATTTCATTGTTATTATCATTACAACGAATATTTACTCTTTATTGCTGAGAGTAATTTTTCTTAGATGCATTTAATAAATAATTGAGTAGATAATAATACCCTCTTTTGGAAATATTTTTTATGCCTTGAAATATGTTAAGATTTTGTTTTGCTGCTCATATGTTTTGATATGTTAAATTATCGACTATTTCATTCAAAATGAAAGGGCTTGCAGTTGCTAGAATGGAAGGGATACTCGAAATTTAATCTCACCATCTAAGCAGGAAGTTTTGTATTGTGAAATCCATTTTTGTGGAGGATGCAATGGTGGTTACTCAGAATTCGCCTATAAATTTATCCTAGAGAAGGATGGCATTGACCTTCACAAAGATTATCCATACAAAACTGTTAAAACAAATACAGTCAATTTAAGGTCGGTATTTACTTGAATGTAAAGAAAAATAAATTCTGTTTCTAGAAAAATGAAAGAAACTTAGGAGACAGTTAATTGTAGAATATTTTTCTATTTCTTTATAATTTCAAAAATTAATGCCTTTCAAATGTTTGTTTTTTCTAAAACCTCGAGAATTTTTTCATAACTAAACGTACCCTTAATTTCTTAATTCTCTAATGTTTTATCTTTTGGAAAAATGAAAATGAATTGTTACAATAAATTCTTTTCAACTTGTTCAAGAAGTAACGAAAAAAGCACTGAAAAAGGCAATCACAAATCAACCCGTGAGTGTAGCAATTGAAGTAAATTAACAGGGTTATTCATTTATATAAACCAGTAAGATTTTTTCGTTGTTTTCATTACTAATCTTCTTCACATGTTGTATCTATCTAAGAATCTAGGTTATGTTTGGTAAAACGGATTGAAATGTAATTTAATCAACAATGTAATGAGTCATATTTTAATGTTATTATATAGTATTATGTTTCGGCAAAACTAATGTAATGAAAGTAACAATATAATGGTAATTACAATAAAAATGTGTAATAGTGATTACGTAAGATGACTAATATAATCCTAATTCCATTACATGTAAACTAAACTCAATCCGAAAGGCATTTGACAACATAATCTACACCCCCATTTACCATGACAAGAGTAATAGCAATAGTACACCCCCATTTACCAAGTAATAGCAATAGTACACCATCATTTACCATGACAAGAGTAATAGCAATAGAATGTGGTTAATTACATTATTGATTATTTTAATATATGTGTGTGTTAATTTACCCCATTTTAGGAGTAAGTTAACAATGTGCCATAATCTTTGTTAACCAAAACACCCTCAATAATTCATTTTCTCATTACATAAACACAAGGGTAAAAAGATAGTTCAATAAGAACAAATATTTAATTTTTTTTCACCTCAAAGGTTTTTTTGCGATATCAGTCCAACTGGTTGTTAAAAAAGAATACCCCTAATAACATTGGAAAGCCCTCGTTAAAATCTACAAAATGAGATGTGGAAGCGAATCGGTCCGACAAGCCGACTACCCTTACGTGCTGTCGGTTATTCTGAGAAAATATTTTTAGATCTAACACTTTTCAGTGATTTTTACCCAAAAGTAACACCACCACTAGTTCGAAATTTGAATTTCTAGCCTATTTACAAAATTTAGCAGTGAACCACCACCAAAAATATCCGAGATAGATCACACTCTCCGATGGACTTTGTCATCTATGAGTGAGCTTCATCGCACTTTGAATATTTTATTTTTTTTAAATTGTAAAAAAATTCATGTTTTGGTGTATAATCAAAGATATTTTAATCCAAAAAAGATTGGGTTAAGTAACAAACCTATATATATATATGGGTTCACAGAATCATTATACTGCTATAATTAATTGTGTATCTTATATATATACTTATATATATATATAATTAAGGTGTATATGCTGAAAGTTGTGAACCAAATTAAACCATGCTGTGACTGCCATTGGATATTGCACAACAAAAGAAGGGCTTGATTACTAGCTCATAAAGAACTCATTTGGCCGTGACTAAGAGAGAAAGGCTACCTTAGATTGCAATGCAGTGTTTTTTATTTTGGAGGCAAATGTGAAATAACATTACGGGATGTTTGGATGCTACTTTAAGTAGCACTTAAATTAAAAGACAAGACTTGTTTCTTGATTTAAATGCTCCTTAAAGTAGCATCCAAACATAACTTACATGGATCATACCCTATCAAGGTAAAAAATTGCCTATATCGACAACGTATTTGAAACTGAAGGAACGAATGGCACTCCAGCTAAACCTTACGAAGCCCATCTGAACTACTCATGGAAATAAGATAAATGCTTAAAGCCTTAAACCCGGCCAAAATATTTGGGCATTTGAGTAGATTAATTTGGATTTTATCTATGAAGAAGTATGGCATGAAATAACCTATTAAAAATAAAATTGATGGTACCCCAAATTGGTCCTTAAAGTACAACGCTCAATTACAATGAGAAGATCTTCTCATTCTAACCAATGATTTAAAAGTTGTTTATTTCCGATATGTGATTGTTCTTCTACGTACGTATTCTCTTACTCACATTCACACGTATCATAAACATAATAACACATTGACAGAAAATATTGTTATTCCTTTATGTTATTCATGTTAAACAGATGTTAATTTTAAGAATCCAATTTAATTAGCATTCAGGTATAACTTATTTTTGTTTTGCAAAGTTTTAATTAGCACTAAGCATTGCTATTACACTTCAGTAGCAATGCTGCAACCAACCACAAAATTATTAAAATAGACTTGAACTTTTAAAAAATAATAGACAGCTAAAACAGATTTAATCTATAACTATATTAACCCCGAATTCCTAGCCACATTGATTTTGATAGACAGAAAGTCACTCTTTTAAAAACTAAGGATCCTGTCCTTTACATAGGCAATAATTTTATACAAAACACAATCAATGCTGGAATTCACTTGCTGATGTAGTCTCATATTCCTCTCTCTAGTATATACTTGCATTCCATGCTAGCTTTACAAGTGTAGCCATAAATGATTTTCCCTTGTAATGTTAGACTATCCATTAGAGGTCATCATTCCATCCTCCCACATGCTACCTTTGGAGCTCTAAATTTTTTATGATTTGTTCCTAACTCTGTCTAGAGAAAAGTCACTCATAAAAGAGATGAGATGTACTTTCATTTGATCCATTGCACAGCAGATAAGTGAGATTGATGTTCATCCCTCATTTTACCATACTAGACTTAGTGGCTAGTCTGTTTAGAGATTCAACCCAACTTATGAAACAGTGCCTTGGAATATACCATGTGAACCAGACAATTCTATTCTAGATAGTCTTCATTTTCTTATCTCTGAGCTGCTACCAATTAAATAGCTTGAGTGATAAAACTTCTTGATTTGGAAGGCAATCGAATTACCTTATTATTTTTAGCTACCTCTGGGACTAAAACACCACATAAGGCACCTTGTATGTTTGCTAGATCGTCAGATCTTATGGTTGGCCAGTGCCAATCATTTTCTTTAAAAACTACTGCTATCTTAGCTTGTTCCATCAAGTTGGAATCATAAATAACTCTCTTGTTGTAGTGATATAAGAGAGGGCCAAAAGGATGCCAGTTGTCATACCATAGGTAAGTCTCCTGTCCATCTCTATTGGAATGCTTCATCAGAGGTCTAGCTAGATGCCTTAGCTGAAGTAGTTTTCTCCATGGCCATGAATACTCTAGTAGTAGTTTTACTGACCAAAAGCTCTTTTCTTTAAGAATTCATTTATCAAACTATGCCACCCAAAAGGATCTTGATTGAACAAACAAAAGCCAAATATTCCATTCAAATAAATTCCTGAATGAAAGACCACCCTCAAATTTAGGAACACAAATATCTTACCACTTTACTTGGGTCCCTTTAGGTGAGTTCTCTTTTCACTCCATAAGAAAGAAACACAATCACTAGTTACTACTGATCTCATAACATTTTTAGGCAAAATGAAAATAGAACTCCAATAGTTTGTGATGCTAAATAGAACTGAGAAAATTAATTGGACTCTTCCTGCATATGAAAGGTGCTTTGCAGTCCAAGATTTAATTATGAGGAGGATTTTATCAATTAAAGGCTGACAGTCCTTAAAAGTGAGTCTTCCAGTGATAAGTGGTACTCCGAGATACCTAACAGGAAGCTTCGCAGCTTGCAATCCTGTAGTTGATACAATTTGCTCCATATTTCCTTCAGTTATGTCCCTCCAGTAAATTTCAATCTTTGCTAAATTAACCTTCAAACCAGATAAGTTATAAAATTCTTTAAGAATTGTAGTAATACACTACAGAAATTCTAGGCTACCATCAGTGAATAGAAGTAAATCATCTGCAAAGCATAGATGGGTTAAGTTGAGATGCTGGCACCTAGGATGATAACTGAGCTTTCCTGCAGCCGCTGCCTTGTGCAAAAGCCTTGATAAACCTTCCATAACATTGATAAAGATATAGGGGGATAACGGACCCCCTTGTCTGATACCTTTTCCTCCAAGAAAGTAGCCAACTAGTGAACCATTAATAGAAATAGAGAATTTCGGTGTAGTTATGCAAACTTTGACCCACTGAATAAACTGAGAAGGAAATTGCAGAGCCTTCATAATGTTTAGGATATACTCCCAATTGACAGAGTTAAAAGCTTTCATAATATCCAATTTCATGGCACATCTAGGAGTTTTTACCTTCCTATGATAGCTTTTCATAAGCTCATGTGCAAGCAAAAACTATTGCAGGTTCGATATATTAAAGTTGATTTACTGAGAGAAAAACAATAGAAGAAGAGAAAAAAATAAATAAAAGGGCTCTAATCAATTCCTTTACACAAAAAGCTCAAAAAAAAGAAGTTGAGAACATAACATACAAAATTTACTGAAGTGGCCCATTTTGGTATATTATAGGTTTGATTGAGCCCATTTATGATCAACAATGAGGGGTTAAATCGGCCTTCCATGATCCAAGCCCAATAAATTATTAATGGGTTTTTTCAAAATTATCGTCAAGGATTTCAGTTCACTTACCTCATCAATATCAATTTAGGGGTTTCAATCTGTCATTAACTGGTTGGTTGATGGAGTAAAGTAGTCCATAGATGTGTCAATTTTGCTTTCTCATTACAACTCAAAGCTGTGATTGATAGAAAGAAAAATAGAAGAAAAAAAGTGAGATAAATTTTTTTTTTTGGGTTATATTTACAGATCACAATCCTTTTAAATTAAAATAATTAAAAATTAAAAGTTAATTAAAATATGTTTTATTTTTTATAATTTTTTTTTTCACTTTTCCATCTTCACCAAACGTGTATGATGAAAAGAAAACTATAAATTTTCTTATTTTCTTTAATATGCCCTCTTTTTCTTTCTTTTTTTAATTTTTTTTTATCTCCACTTCAATTTTTGATGAGTGAGGCTCCTTTGCAATTAAAGGCATGTGGTAGATCTCATAATACACACTAAAGAGGGGTATGATTGAAAAGTGGAGATATTTAAAAAAATAATAATAATAATAATTATAATATTCAATTTAAATGATTTGCATGACATCAATGTTTTTTTTTAATCTATCAATTATTGCGAAATGGGGAGTCGCTGCCGTATCTGTGTAGCCTTTATTTCATCAATGCCAAAGAGGAATAGTGGCGGACTGTAGTTAACCACCAAAATCTTATTAGCTCTTCAACTATGCCGAACCTCCGCAGTATTTGCAAGGTTTTCTTTTTACCCTTTTTCTTCCTCTTATGGTTTTTTGGTTTTTATGATGATTTCATCTGGCGCAGAAAACGATTTTTTTTTTTGGTTTCATTCTGGTTCAATGTATCTGTATATCTGCTTATCCGTTATTTGTTATAATGTTTCATGGTACACATCGGTTATCTGCTTATCTATTATCTGACCCATGCCACTGGCAGAATCGTGAACATAGCCTGTATTTGAGACATTGATCTATGCATTATGTATATTATTTTTTCAAGGGCAAAACAAAATTTATGAAAAAAATGAGAGAGTGGAACCTAATTAGAACATAACGAAAAATCACATAGCAGAGGAACAAGCTGGGAGAAGAAAAGGCTTTGTACGACGATATACGTCTTAATGTATTTCATAGAAAGAAAAGGGGTTGAAACCCTTAAACAAGGCTTTGAAACATGCAATTGGAGGTTTTTCTTTTCTTTTCTTGTTAAGAAAAAATTATTGGATCGAAACTAACACACAACTAAAGTGAAATGAGAAAAATAAAGATAAAATTGACACAAATATTTTACGTGAAAAACCCCCGAACAAATTTAGGGTAAAAAAAAACCACGTGTAAGTGTAGAAGGATTTCACTATTGTAAAATAGGGATTACAACAACTTCTCTCTAATTACAATGAGATAACAATTGTCTAATCTCTATTATAATAAGAGAAACAACTCTCTCACAAAATCGGAAAAATATTACTTACAAAAAAAGAACAAATTTTCTTTCTAAATAGTAACTCTCACACTCTCTCTAATACTCTTTCTTGGTGTGTCTCTTTGAATACAAATGAGAGCCTATTTATAGGCTTCAAGAAACCATTGTGCATTCACGAGAATTCTTGCCAAAATTGCTTTTGGCAATTTTAGTCAAGGTTTGCAGAAAATGTGGAAACACATGGATAAAGTGCTTTGTCTTTGTCCACCCCACATGGCCACTCTTTGTCTACCGAAAGTATTTTTAGAATTGGCCTCCTCCTTTAACAATCTCCCACTTGAAAACTGATTTCAATCTGCCTTTACAGCTCGATCTATGCAGCAGATCTTTCATAATCCTTCCATCATTCCTCACTTGCCAAATCTATGCTTGCTTACGTTTCCACTAGACCGCATGAGGATCTACACCATTTAAACTTGTCAGTGTTGATCGGCTTGGTCATAACATCTGCTAGGTTCTTGTCGGTGTGAATCTTCTGCATATCCACACTACCTTCTTCCACTACTTCTCGAACTACTGAACCCTTATGTGCTTTGTCCGTGAATGAAAAGCTGGATTCCTTGCAATGTGCAAGGCACTCTGACTATCACAAAACAGAACAATCTTTTCCTGCTTGTGCCCGAGCTCTTCTAATAACCTTTGTGTCCAAACTGCTTCCTTGCAAGCTTGTGTAGCCACCATGTATTCTGCTTCCGTTGTAGATAGAGCCATAACCGTCTGCAGTTTAGAAACCCAGCTTACAGCTCCTCCTGTAAGTGTAAACACATAACCTGTAGTAGACTTGCTTTTATTGAGATCCCCTGCAAAATCTGAATCAATATAGCCTTTGATAGTAAAATCTGGTCCTCCGTAACATAATGCAGCATCTGAGGTTCCTCTGATGTATATCAGAACCCTCTTCACAGTATTCCAATGCTCTTCACCAGGATTCACCATAAATCGACTAACCACTCCCACTGCTTGTGCAATGTCTGGTATTGTACAAATCATAGCAAACATTAAACTTCCCACTGCTGATGCATACGGTACTCGAGACATCTCCCTCCTCTCTCCTTCATTGCTAGGACACATACTTGAGGATAACTTGAAATTAATAGGAAGTGGGGTAGAAATTGGCTTACTATCTTGCACGTTGAAGCGTCGCAAGATCTTGTTGAAGTAGTTCTTCTGGGAAAGCCAAATCTTCCTGTTAGTTCTGTCTCGGTGAATCTGCATCCCTAGAATCTTGTTTGCTGGTCCCAAGTCCTTCATATCAAACTCTCTAGCTAACTATGCCTTCAATTTTTGGATTTGATCTCTGTTGGGGCTGTTACGCGATTATATACCTAAATAATTAAGCAGATAATCGGACTAGTTTTACTTGCAAGTGCACAAGGTCGACAGTGTAGTGTAGTGTGCGAAAGCAAGATCATCTCCATAGGGATTAGTAAAGTTCAGTTTTTAGAATTAGTTTCTTTAAAGTAAAAAGAAATAAAATAACTGTTGAATGTGAGTGATAATAATAAAGACATAAGGCTTTGATATCCACCACTAGTCATACTTTCCCAATTGTATAATGAATCAGTGCACTAGCCTTATCATGTATACCTACTGGTTGCCAACCTAAGGGCATGGTATCTACTCCTTAAGCTATTGATCTCCCTAAGCAACGAGTTAGGCATGGTATCTACTCTAACTCTTTTCTTCTTTGAGAGATTCAGCATGGTATCTGCTTGAGTTGTTCCTCAAGAAAGCATAAGTACTATAGAAATTGACAACCACATGAGACATAGGGCATGGTATCTACTCCTGGTTTCCCATGTTGATTAATCCAAGAATCCGGTGTGGATATCTTTTGTTACTAATGTTAGACCCAGGACTCGGTCATCCAAATTGATCTAACTAACAGGTCCATACCACATGCATATGCTGGCCATACACATGCATATGAGGAATTTAAATAGGCACATGCATTAATCAAGTTAAGCAACATAATAAAGGCTATTAGAAAAAGATTATCAATGAATAAATATATAGAAAAGCATAACTAAGGCTTCAATCGAGCCCTATAAGAAAGTTAGTTACACATGCTGTCTAAAATAAACATCATATATAAACTAAGCATGAAATATAAAACCCAAAGAATACTAGGGAGACGGGTTGTCAATCCTCTCCAAAGCCTAAAACTCCGAGCTTAAGCAAAAGATAAAAGTAATATCTAAGAGGTGGTGATTTGTGTGTGCTTTACAGGTGTATTTATAGGGCTTTAGTAGTCCTAGAGGGTGCAGGAAACCCTAAACTTCCTAAACCATCAAAACTCTCTTATTTCCAAAATAGGGTTCTGCAGTTTACTGTTCCTGCCCGTACATGTGCACTCGATCGCACGCATCTTGTGCTCGATCGCAGTGTGCGCTTGATCCTTCTTGTGTGCGCACGATCGCAATGCATGGTGCGATTGATCACAGCTTGACCAATGACTTTTCCAGGATTTTCAGGCTTCTTCCTTTAAGTGCCAAAACTGCTTTTTTTCTTCCAAGACCCTATAAACACATGTAAAACACAAAAATGAAGTAAAATGAACTAAATTAACATAACTAAGGCCTAATAAATGTAAATAAGGGGGCTTAAATATAAATATTTAAGCACCTATCACACCCCCAAACTTACATATTGCTAGTCCCTTAGCAATACAAAATTAAGAACTAAAATGAAAAAATAGATAAATCAAATGTTCATGGTGTCCAACAAAAGTTTAGATCTTACAAAACTATGATGCGCATTCATGAGCAAGCTTAACAGATACAAACATATTTTTGCAATGAATAAGAGTTTTGAACGCAAATCACTTTTATGAGGCAATTTAAGACATCACAAGTTCGACTTTAGTGTGTGGTGAACTAGTACATAAAAGATTAGGTTTCCAAATAATTCTAACGTGTATGTTTCGATGTCTCAAGATTCACCAAATTTCCTATTAGAATCAACAAGGATGGTATAATTCTTCTTTTTCTTTTGTTTGCGATATTTTTGTCAAGTTAGTTCCCTTAAGCTTTCTTTTTGACTCGTGTAACGAGCGTTTAGCCAATGACTCCCAAACCAGATGGTTTTAGGATATTAAGTGTAAAGACACCCCTAAGGACTTACTAGCTCGAGTCAAAAAATGCTACGAAGCTAACTGGTCTTAATACTACCAATCAGAATTTTTCACCTTTTGACGTGACACTCAATGCTTACTGAGACAAAAGGGCCAGTTACTCAGCGAAAAGTTTTTTTTAATGATCATTTAAGATTTTCCACCTTTTGACGTGACATTCAATGCTTACTGAGGCAAGAGGGTCAGTTACTCAGCAGAAAACAAGTTTTATTGATCATTAGGAGCATTTATTTCTTATTTTGAGCACTAATCAATCTTTTCTATTTTTATATGCCAAAATATCAATCTAATAAGTCATCTAGTTCATAGTTAAGCAAAAGAAACATACAAATCCAAATAACATGTTATACCCACACAATTATGTGCTAGTGTGCTTGTGGTAATTTAGGTCAAACTTGTGAATCCTTAAATGTCTAAAAGGCAGTGATCTAGGTTCAAAACTTGATTATTGGCCTATATGTTCAAAGTGTTAAGCTCGTTGATGAAGTCGAATCACAAATTTTTGTTTAGATCACAAAAAAAAGTTTATTGGATAGAATGAACATGCATTTATCTATGAAAATAGCAACAAAACAGAAAAATGTGCGACATAGTGAGTGTGTGAATGTGTCCCCATACCCCCAAACTTAAATTGCACATTGTCCCCAATGTGTGAATAGCATGGAAGGAGCTGACATGGGAGATGGAGAACTGATGGCTGGCATGGCTCGTAGCACGCCCCCAAACTTCAACTAGATGCACTCACGCTGTCCTTGAAAAAGAAAGAGAAACAAACATAAAATGAAAAACAAGTAATAATAAACAGATAGAAAAATAAACTAGGAAATACGAATAATAAAATGAAATAAACTAAGAAAAATGATATGCTTTGGGGTGCCTCCCATGAGCGCTAAGTTTAACGTTTTCAGCCAGACGTGGTATCCTCTCACTGCTGATCATCAGGTGGTGCAGTCGAAGAGGTACCGGGTGCCGGAGGTAGGCGATCAAGAATAGCCTGCAACATAGCCTCTTGTCGTGCAAATCATGCCTCCAAACTATCAATGCGCTGATGCACGAGTGTGGTAACGGCAGAGACCTCGCCTCAGAAGGAGGACAGCTCAACTAGAAAGTGTTGGGACTCGGTGGGTCCCATGTCCAAATGGTCCTCCTCTCGTACTGGGCTAATGACCGGGGACTCAGTCTCCATACGACCTTTCTCAACTCTCTTAATTGCTGGAGCAGGTGCTGAGAGTCCTCGAGGCATGTGCGAGAGGCTGTGTGTCCACTGAGCCTTCCCGAAGAGGGGATGCTCTCGCACTGGTCCGTCGCTAGAGGTCCCCTTTATCCCTTTCTTCTTGAGTATGTAAGAGAGTAGGAATGGGAAAGGGAGGCCCCATGCATTGGTCGTGGTGGTCTGACAGCCATGAACGTGATCCCAAAACTTGTGTAGCTGGCTCCAAATGACAGCCGGAATGGAGTACCAGTGGCCTCTGTGGAAGGCATATAAGGACTGGAGAAACTGGTCTCGTCGCTGTGTCTTATGCCCCAATGGACACACATTGCGCTGTAGGATTGTGTCGACGAGCCAAAGTCGTGGAGGCAACTTTGACCGGCTGGCAGCATTGTTATGTCTGTCGGCATACTGGCCAGTGTACATGTCTGTAATGATCTCAGCCAGGGCAAAGGACTCTGACTCCTTGATATCGGTGTCCTTAGGAGGGGACTCGTCGGTGCAATGAAGGGCAGCGGTTATATTGACACTAGTTACCTCGATGGGTGTGCCCTATACTGAAGAAGTGAGTACTCTCGGTCTGCTGCAGTTAAATGATAGGCTTACATAAAACTGGACTACGAGCTGGGAGTAAGCAGTGGAGCAAACTGGCTTAAACAGCCTCTTCAACCCTCGGTGTCTAAATGCTTGGACAGCCTATTTAGTGGCGTCTATGTGCTTCAATACTTCATCGATGGCGAAGGCAGTCTTAAACAAGAGCTCCCGTTGCTCGATGCTGGGCCGGGATGACGAGGCACGATTGCTGGATGCACAGGAGGTAGGGGCAGATGGTTTGGTCATGTTTTTGTTTGCTTCTGCCTAATTTGCGATCGATCTTAAATAGGTGCGCTCGATTGCATACTGGTTATGCGCTCGATCACAAGTACCGTGCGCTCGATCACACACGGTCAGGCTTTTCCTCAAACAAGTCGTGTGCACCAAAAGACCAAGCTATGGTCTTGAGGATTTGAATGTGATCCCAACCTCCTGCAAACAGACAAGCACCCAATCATTCACAAGATACAGCTATTTATACTTGAAAAGTAATTAAAACATATTAAAAATTCATGTGTATGTATCGAAATGGGTACCTTGTATATGGACGGAATGGGTAATGGGGAGGGTGTATGTGGTGAAAATGGCTGATGACGGTGGTGATAATGGATGTCAGTGGTGATGGGGAGTGAGGATGGAGGTGATTGTGAAGTGGAGAGTGTGAGTTAGAACGGCTGAGTGTGAGGGTGTGAGTGTGAGAGTGTGAGTCTTGTGCGAGAGGGAGTGAGCGAACAGTGAGATAGTGAGTGAGTGTGAATGAAAATTTGTAGATTTATATCTAAATCTTCTACCACGAGTGTGCTCGATCGCACACGGGTTGCACTCGATCGTACTTGTGCACTCGAGCACATTGACTAGCGCGCTCGATCGCATGGAATGCTTCTATCGATCGCAATCAGTGTGCATGTGCAAAAAGAAAAACTTACCTTAGCTGAAAAAATGATAAATTTGGAACAGTACAACCTTACCATTGGTTAGTGGCCTCAGTACCACTAACCTCAGTAGAGGCGTTTGAGCTGTATGAGTAATTAAATATGCGCTGCTTAAGCACTCTTGTGCCATAGTACTAGTTGTTTGGAAGGGAGCACTTAGAGCCCACATCAGGTGGTTCTAGTGCCCTTGACAACTGCTGCATCTTAAATCTTGGTGCCTGGTCAATAAAGTAAGTAGTATTAGTAATTGTAGGAGGGTCAATTTGAAGAACATACTTACTTGACGGCTGTGGTGTGTTTTTGAAGAGATGTGCAGCTGTATTGATGTATTTAATCACATTGTCCTCCTCAGGCCGAATATCCACTCTTGTGTCTTCATGGTTGGGGATGGTCTCCAATGTAGTGGTGTGATGGACCTGAGAAGTTTTCTCAACAACACCTTGCATGAAGCTCACATTAGAATATTCATTATCATTGTTGGTTGATTTTAATATATTGAATATTTTAAATTCTATCTCCTCATCATTTACCTTCATTGTGACAATGCCCATTTTTACACTAATATTAGTGTCAATAGTTATCATAAAGGGGCGTCCTAGTATGATGGGGAGAGGTACTGGCAGAGTACATTCTTCCATATCTAATACTATAAAATCAGCAGGTATAACAAATTTACCTACTCTTACCAACACGTCCTCAAGGATACCTCTCGGTCGTTTGATGCTTCTGTCCGCTAAATGCAAAGTGACGGAGGTTGATTGAACCTCCCCCAAACCTAGTGTCTCGTATACACTGTATGGCAGCAGGTTGACACTCACTCCTAGATCCAATAGTGCATGCTTTAATAGCTGGTCACCTAGCCTGCAAGGAATAGTAAAACTATCCGGATCTTTCAGTTTAGGTGGTAATTTTCTTAGAAGCACAGCACTTACCTCTTCGGTTAAGGCAACCATCTCATGTTCCTGAAACTTCATTTTATTAGTGCAATAATCTTTCAGAAATTTAGCATATGCAGGAATTTGTTTAATGACATCTAACAAAGGAATATTAATCTCTACTTTCTGCAAGGTTTCAAAAATATCAATTAGTTTGTTGTCTTTCTTTTGTTTTACTAACCTTTGCAGTAAGGGTGGAGCATTCACCTTCTCCATTTCACTTACCCTTGACGCCGATGGTTTCTCTTTGGATGCTGTTACAGATTCATCGGACCCTATTACTTTGCAATTTCTCAGTGTTGTCATAGTGTTTAATTGTTGATGTCCCCCAGAGTTAGGTAGTGTTTGAGCAGGGAGCTCTCCTTGCTTTCTGCCACTGAGCTCCTTAGCTAGTTGTCCCATTTGTACCTCTATGTCTTTGAATTGCTTGCTCATGTGCTACAGTGGCCTGTTTCTGCTGAGTCATGAACTGTTCTTGGGTCATAATTAATTGATGCTACTGAGTGGCCAGTTGTCTCACAAGACTTTCGAGGTCGTTCTTCTTTGGTTCGGGAACAGTTTGGGCTACTGGTTGGAAGTTTCTGTGCTGCCCTTGACTGTTTTGATTGTTGCTCTACAAGAAATTTGGGTGGTTTCGCCATCCAGGGTTGTAAGTGTTGGCATATGGGTTGTTCTTCGGTGGATAGTTGTTAGGCCCCACGTAATTGGCTTGTTCCGGATCTGCAGATGAGTACAAAGGACACGTATCAGTATTATGGTCGTATTGGGAACATATCGCACATACCTGGAGTGGGGTGGATGGTAGGCTGGATGAGGCATTTTGAGTAGTCATGGCTTTTACAATCATATCTAGCCTCGTATCTAGCTTCCTCTCCAAAGCAGCTATTTGGGCAGAGGGTCCACTATTCAGAGTAACCTCATACATAACTCTGCTCTTGACTCATTGTCTACCTCTAGAGGAGAACTGCTGAGTGTGTTCACTGAGGGTTTCGAAGAGTTTTATCGCTTCTTCGCTGCTTTTCTCCATCAACACTCCTCCACGACCTGAATCAACAATACTTTTGTTAGTGTCATTTAAACCTTCATAAAAGGCTTATACCAATTCATCTTGAGGCAGGTTGTGGTGTGGGCATTTGAGTAGCAGCTCATTGAAGTGTCCCCATGCTTCAAAGAAGAGGTCTCCATCTTTTTTGTTGGAAGGACTGGATCTCCTTCCTCATTTGCCTCGTCTATTGGGCTGGGAAAAACTTTCTCAAGAACTTGCTTGCCAACTCGTCCCAAGTGTGGATGGAAACTGCAGGCAAGGAATTATACCATAGTTTAGCATTATCTTTCAAGGAAAAATGGAACAAAATTAACCTTATTCCTTCTTGGTCTAGGCCTTGTATGTGCTGAAACTTGCAAAGATCAAAAAATTCTCGGAGGTGTAAGTGTGGATCTTCATTAGGAGTTCCCCTAAAATGAGTCAAAGCATTCAATATTTGCGGAGATATGTAATAGTTTCCCGTCGCCTCAGGTTGATATGCAATGCATGATGGTTGATCAATGTTCCGTGGGATGAAGGAGTGCTTCATCGGTACTCGTGCAGGTGGTTGCTGGTTTTTAAGCTGTTCCGCCATTGGTGTTTCGTTCTCGACTTCTTCTTTGATCTCCTTTAAGTTGTCCCTATGCCTTTGTCGGATGGTCCGTTCAAGCTCGGGATCAAGGGGAAAGAATGTTGGATGTCGGGATCGAAGTCCGTGCATAAATCAGGTCACACCAGCTTCAGTGCAGCAATTCATTATGCTGCTCGGGTAACTCTCTGTCCTATTTGCCCTCGATCGCACAGAAGGCTGCGATCGATCGCAAGTATCACAGAAAGTGTGATCTAGGGTTTAATGCCTAAAACAGAAAACAACTCGATTAGGTTTTGATGAAAAATAAAAATAAAGATGGTAAATAGAAAATAATAATGATTAAACGAAAGTAATTCTAAAAGAAACTTTAGTGCAATCTCCGGCAACGGCACCAAAAACTTGTTGCGCGATTATATACCTAAATAATTAAGCAGATAATCGGACTAGTTTTACTTACAAGTGCACAAGGTCGACAACATAGTGTAGTATGCGAAAGCAAGATCATCTCCACAGGGATTGGTAAAGTTCAGTTTTGATGAAAAAGAAATAAAATAACTGTTGAATGTGAGTGATAATAATAATGACATAGGGCTTTGATATCCACCACTAGTCATACTTTCCCAATTGTATAATGAATCAGTGCATTAGCCTTATCATGTATACCTACTGGTCGCCAACCTAAGGGCATGGTATCTACTCCTTAAGCTATTGATCTCCCTAAGCAACGAGTTAAGCATGGTATCTACTCTAACTCTTTTCTTCCTTGAGGGATTCAGCATGGTACCTACTTGAGTTGTTCCTCAAGAAAGCATAAGTACTATGGAAATCGACAACTACATGAGACCTAGAGCATGGTATCTACTTCTGGTTTCCCATGTTGATTAATGCAAGAATCCGATGTGGATATCTTTTGTTACTAATGTTAGACCCATGACTCAGTCATCCAAATTTATCTAACTAACAGGTCCACACCACATGTATACGCTGGCCATACATATACATATAAGGAATTTAAATAGGCACAGGCATTAATCAAGTTAAGCAACATAATAAAGGCTATTGGCAAAGATTATCAATGAATAAATATATAGAAAAGCATAACTAGGGCTTCAATCGAGCCCTATAAGAAAGTTAGTTACACATGTTGTCTAAAATAAACATCATATATAAACTAAACATGAAATATAAAACCCGAAGAATACTAGGGAGACGAGTTGCCAATCCTCTCCAAAGCCTAAAACTCCGAGCTTAAGCAAAAGATAAAAGTGATCTCTAAGAGGTGGTGATTTGTGTGTGCTTTACAGGTGTATTTATAGGGCTTTAGTAGTCCTAGAGGGTGCAGGAAACCCTAAACTTCCTAAACCGTCAAAACTTTCTTATTTCCAAAATAGGTTTCTGTAGTTTACTGTTCACGCCTGTACATGTGCACTCGATCGCATGCGTCTTGTGCTCAATCGCAGTGTGCGCTCGATCCTTCTTGTGTGCGCACGATCGCAATGTGCGCTCGATTACAATGCATAGTGCGATCGATCGCAGCTTGACCAGAGACTCCTCCAGGATTTCCAGGCTTCTTCCTTTAAGTGCCAAAACTGCTTCTTTTCTTCCAAGACCCTATAAACACATGTAAAACACACAAATGAAGTAAAATGAACTAAATTAACATAACTAAGGACCTAATAAATGTAAATAAGGGGGCTTAAATATGAATATTTAAGCACCTATCAGGGGCCTGCTACCAACATGTCATCCACATACAACAACAAGATAATAAAATCATTATCACCATCAAACCTTTTGAAGTACGTACAATGGTCTGAACTGAGTCTGTTGTATCCAATGCTAATAATGAAGGAATCAAATCTCTTGTACCAACACTTCGGCGCCTGTTTGAGGCCGTATAGAGATTTGTTCAACCTGTAAACCAAGTTCTCCTTTCCTGTTTCAGCAAAACCTTCTGGTTAGAGCATATAGATTTCTTCTTCAAGTTCTCCATGAAGAAATGCAGTTTTCACATCCAACTACTCCAGATGTAAGTCAAACGTAGCACACATAGCTAGGACTACTCTAATTGTTATAAGCCAAACCACCGGGGAAAATATCTCATTGCAATCAATACCTTCTTTCTGAGCGAATCCCTTTACCACCAATCTTACACGAAACCGTTCCACTTGATCATCGCTATCCTGCTTGATCTTGTAGACTATTTGTTACCTATGGCTTTTCTCCCATGTGGCAACGGTACCCGTTCCCAAGACTTGTTCTTGTGTAGAGCTTTGATTTCTTCCTGCATTGCTGCCATCTACAAAGAGACATCTGAGCTACTTGTAGCTTCTTGGAAAGTTGAGGGCTCTCCATCCTCCGTTAAAAGACAGTATGCAACATTGCTTTCAGTGACATACTCCGAATGCCAACCTGACGGCTTTCTCTCACGAGTTGACCAGCGAGCTTCTGTAGCTTCGGACTCGACTGGTTCTTGTACCTCGTGCTCTGGTGCTGCTTCAGCAGAAACTGGAGTTTCTTGTACCGAATTATTTTCCACTTGTATTTTTGTAGTCTCTGAAACCTCTTTCGACGTGCTATCATCTTCATCTTTTTGTAGTAGTTGATCTTCTGCAAAGATCACTTCCCTGCTGACAACAACCTTGCGGGTAGTGGGATCCCACAGGCGATAACCCTTTACTCCGTCAGCATACCCCAAGAATATACACTTCCTAGATTTCGGATTCAACTTCGTTCTTTCTTGGGCATTGTACATCACATACGCAGGACATCCAAAAAAATGTAATGTAGAGTAGTCCGTTAGCTTACCAGTCCACATCTCCATCGACGTCTTTAAATTAATTGTTGTTAATGGAGATCAATTTATCACATAACAGGTGGTTTTGACTGCTTCTGCCTAAAAAGAGTTGGGTTGACCTGCAGTCCTCAACATAGCTCTCATCCTTTCTGTAAGAGTTCTATTCATTCGCTCTACCACTCCATTTTGCTGAGGCGTGTATGTGACTGTGAACTGTCGTTTGACGCTTTCCCGCTTACAAAGAGCAAGAAACTAGTCGTCTATGTACTCTCTTCCATTATCTGTCCTCAAGCACTTGATCTTTTTCCCAGATTCAAGTTCCACTCGTGCTTTGAAGTCTTTAAATACCGGAAACACATCTGACTTCTTCTTGATTGGATACACCCAACATCTCCTAGAGTAATCATCAATAAAAGACACAAAGTACTTTACTCCTCCTAGGGACATTTCCAATGATTCCTATACATCAGAATGAATCAAATATAGAATGCATTTACTCCTAACATCAGATCTGCTAAACTTCAATCTATGCTACTTACTTGTAACACAATGCTCACAGAAAGGTAGATTTACCGATTTGAGCCCTGGAAGCAGCTTTCTATCGGAGAGAATCTTTAAACCTCGTTCCAACATATGACCTAGTTTGAGATGCCACATCATCGTCGACTCTTCTCCCTTGCTGGTTGACGCGACACACGCATCAGCTTCTTGCAGTGTTTCTCTTTTAAGCATGAATAGATTCGCTGCGATCGTTTCTGCCTTCATAACTACAAGCGCACCTCTGACAATCTTCATGATCCCATTTTCGACATGGGTCTTACATCCAAGACTATCTATTTGCCCCAAAGACAATAGATTCTTCCTCAGGCCATTTATATTTCGTACGTCCTGAATAGTGCGAACCGTATCATCACACATCTTTATCTTGATAGTACCAATACCAACGATCTCCAAAGCATGATCATCACCCATGTGTATAGAACCTTCTGAGATTGGTTCATATTTGTGGAACCATTCTCTCCGAGATGTCATGTGCCATGTTGCTCCTAAGTCTAGTAACCATACATCAACGAACTGCTTTCTGCCTCCAACTACCGTTGTTGCCTCGCTGTATAGAACTTCACCATCATCTGAGGAACTTGCCACATTCCCTTGAGCAGTTTGATGACTCAGGGACTCCACACTTCTTTGTGTGCCAACAATCCTTCTTGACATGCCCTTTCTTGCCACAGTTGTAGCGCTTAAAATTCTTCTTACTTTTTGATTTCGATCTACCATGATTCTGACTCCCACTGGGGCCACGTTTCGTTGATCTTCCTCTCGTCATCGTCAAAGCTTCCACTTGCTGCGAACTTGCCTGTCTGTCTTCCTTGTTTTTGCGCTTGGTTTCTTCTTCCAAAACAGTAGCTGCAATTTCGTCGAAGACTAGATAGTCCGTGAGGATGTTGTTCATCAAGTTGATGATGAGTTGATCATACGAGTCAAGTAGACTTTGTAGTAGAAGCTCTGCACGTTCAGATGTCTTTATTGTGTAACCCATCGATGTAAGTTACGAAAATAAAGTATTCAAAATGTTGATGTGGTCGGTCACCGACGTGGATTTCGTCATTCGAAGAGTATAAAGTCTCATCTTTAAGAAGATCTTATTGTGTAGTGACTTGGCCTCGTACAGTCTTGTTAGTGTATCCCAAATCTCCTTCGCAATCTTTTTTTTCGCCACACTAGATTACACTCCATCGGCTAGTGCTAAGTGCAGATCGGCAATTGCGATGCCGTCTATCTCGTTCCACTTGCTGTCGTCAGTGATCTCTGCGGGCCTTTCTTCAATTGCTGCCAAACAATTGTCTTTCCTCAAAATTGCCTTAATCTTCATTTTCCATAACGAGAGATTACTCCCGTTAAACTTCTCAACATCAAACTTTGTTGTAGTTGACATCTTGTTCACAACGATCTGCTTCACACCCCTCAACCAATAGCTCTGATACCACTGTTAAGAAAAAATTACCGGGTCGAACCTAACACGCAACTAAAGTGAAATGAGAAAAATAAAGATAAAATGGACACAAATATTTTACGTGGAAAAACCTCCCGAACAAATTTGGGGTAAAAAAACCACGAGCAAGTGTAGGAGGATTTCACTATTGTAAAATAGGGATTACAACAACTTCTCTCTAATTACAATGAGATAACAATTGTCTAATCTCTATTGTAATAGGAGAAACAACTCTCTCACAAAATCGAAAAAATATTACTTACAAAGAATGAACAAATTTTCCTCTCTAAGTAATAACTCTCACACTCTCTAATACTCTTTCTTGGTGTGTCTCTTTGAGTACAAATGAGAGCCTATTTATAGGCTTCAAGAAACCATTGTGCATTCACGAGAGTTCTTGCCAAAATTGCTTTCGGCAATTTTAGTCAAGGTTTGCAGAAAAGGTGGAAACACATGGATAAAGTGTTTTGTCTTTGTCCACTCCACATGGCCACTCTTTGTCCACTGAAAGTATTTTTGAAATTGTTCTCCTCATTTAACATTTCTTTTATTTCTTCTTCTTTTGGCTTGGACTTGTATTTGCAATTAAAACTACAAAAGAAAAAGAAATCTAAAAATTAAAACTTACCTATTGAGCAAACGTTCTATAAATAAAAAAATAGAATTTAAACCCAAATGTAAACAATCACTTTTTTACTCAATCGAGTAAGAAAAAAGAAGTGAAAATCTTTAGATGTAATGTTACCTAATTGAAATGGTGGGTTTTTGGTACAATATTCTTTTTACTTAAGATGAGTATCTCCATATAAAAGATATTCTAGTTCAATCTCCTTTTTATCAATAACTAAAAAAATTACAAACAAAATAAAATGACACACTTAAGTTTTTAAAAATATTAAAGTCAAATATATTCAGTGTTTAAAAAGGCGATTTTTGAGCGTGCCCAAAGAGGATACAGTTCGAAAATGCCCCAAGGTGTTATAGTTCCTATTGCTGGGCATTCGTTTTTTGGGTTTGGGCGTTCGTCGAGCCTGTAGGCGTACACCTTTGACGCCCCGGGAGTACGCCCCATGAATTTTTTTTTTTTTTTAAATCAGCAAACTCAAATCGACATCGTTTTGGTTTAACTTAAATCAGCCCCTTTTAACCAAAACGACGTCGTATTGATTATCCTTTACCTATCTAGGGATTTCTTCTTCCCTGAAGCCGTCTGCGTCTCTGTCTCACTGGTCCTTTTTATTCCTTAGTAAGGTGTCTTCGTCTCTCTCTTTTTCTCGGCTTGTTGTCATGGCTCTCTCTTTCCCTCTCCTCAGAGTCACAAAAGCCTAACCCGTTCATTCCTCCGAGGAACCATTAAATCCCATGATTTTCTTCTCACAATCGATGCATTGCTCGAATCATATCGTTTTATATATTAGATCCATTTTAATGGTCCTGATTCAGCAGAATCGGAGTGGTAAAAAAAAAGGTATGTTAAACCCTGTAATTCCATTTTTTTTTCTTCTTTTCCATTTTTGCTTGAATTTTTTTATGTGTTACGTATTGCCTTTTGATTTACCTACTGACGTCTTTATATTTCTTGTTTCCACGTTTACACTTTACATTGCAGAAAAGTTATAGAATTGTCGATTTTCATTTGGGTTTTATATGATCTGCAAGTTTATTTGCAAGAATGTCATGGAAACAGCGTGTGTTTGTTAATTTGAGAGTTAACTTTACTTGGTGGTCTTGATAAGAAATCATTTGGGTGTGGATAATCTTATTTCCTTTTGAATAATTTGTTATTGACTTGAAACCGAGAATTTATGGTTTTATATGTTGTATTTTGTGTTATTAGAGCTTCTTTTAGTGAATAAAAGAGATTTTTGAGTGATTTTGTAAGGGCTGCATTTTTCTGAACTTTTGATTTTGTTTTTCTGATTAGAAGCATTACTAATATCTGAAATGTTGATATAAGGCCAGAAATACAATCAAAATAAGATAATTGGGACTTGAAATATATGCAAACTGTTTTTGTTGCTATGCAATCAGATCTCTAATGGTTTTGAAGTGTACAAAGTAATTTATTTTTGTACTAAAGATCTTTATGGGTTTTGAAATCTAAACTTAAAAATGACTTATATTCACATACCCATTCTCTAAAGGAAGTAGTTGAGTGAGTTGGTGCCTAATTACTTTACATATATGGATGGAGTTTTTAAGGTTGATTCTATAATAATTATATGCACTTTTAATTTTTTTTCCAGTGAATAATGGCATAGTTTGCACCCTTTTGTGATATGAATACCGTATTTTGCAATCAAGAGCTTTACTCGCTTTCTTGTGCTATCTTTATCAAATTCATTTTAGTTAATGTACTTTATGGTCAGGGTTTACTAGGTTTGTCGCATAGTCTATAGTTTTGCCTATCTGGGTTTAGGTGTCTACTCATGTTGAAAATTGAAGGCTTCAGTTTACCTTCTCAGATTCCCTCCCTTGTTCTTTTGGTGGGAGGTGGTGGTTATGGTTTGCGAAATATGTAAATTTTTTAGCTGTTATGAGGACTTCTTGATTGATTTTCTTTCTTTGACTATTATATATCCAATTTTAATAATAAAAAAAGCTTGTAAGATTTGTTGATTTTAGTTTGCAACTGCTCTATTTTAGTTGCATTAATATTAGTAATTTTTTTGCTTTAGTTTTTAATTAATACTTATTTTCTCTTCATCTTATTGACGGTGTAAATATAATTGAATTAGGACGCATGGGTGAACCTAAAATAGTTATGGCTTAAAGAAAGATCTTGCATGGAAGTATGCAAAATAAATTCCTAGAGAAAAATGCTTCTATTGTCGATTTTATGATCAACATTGTTCTGGGACTATAAACCGGTTAAAGCAACATTTAGCGAGCACTTATTTTGGTATGAAACCTTGTTTGAAGGTTCCTGAAAATGTCGAAGAAGAAGTTGTAGCAATGTTAGCTAGTTTCAAATCAACCAAAAGAAAAAAGAATGAGATACTTGAAGAGATTGGAATGGGTCCTGGAGGAAGAAGTGAGAGTTTATCTTCCTCATCAGATGGAGACTATGGGATCTCAAGTGGCAGTGGCAGTGGCAGTAACCCGTCTACTCAACCGTTTTCTACACCTAGAGGGCCAATGGATAATTTCACTTCTTCACAAGCCCACCAAGCAACTTTGAATTCCAAATGGAAGCAAGAGGAAAGAAAAGATGTGTATAGAAAAATTGGACACTTGATATACAATGGAGCACTCCCTTTTAGTTTGATGAATAACCCTTATTGGCTTAGTGCAGTTGAGACTATTTCTAATTTTGGGCCTGGCTTTAAACCTCCTTCTATGCATGAGGTGTGGACGTCGATTGATTTGATGATGGATGAAAGTTGATTGATGGGTATGATAGGAATAATTGATATATTGGAGATTTATTATGCGAGAAGTAATATTATTTGAATAATGAGGTAAATTGAATGTGTGAATACATGCTTCTTTTTATATTATTGTTCATATGCATATACATTAAATAAATAAAAACTGTGACAGCTGGTATATACTGGTGAGAAATGAAAATCGTAATAGGTGGTATATGCTGGAAATAAATAAAAACCGTGACAGTCGGTATATGCTGGAAATAAATGAAATTCGTGACAACCAGTATATGCTGGTAAGAAATAAAAACCGTGACAGCCGATATATCCTGGAAATAAATAAAAACCGTGACAGCCGGTATATGCTGGTGATAAAAGAACCGTGAAGACAGTTTATCTAAGATAAAAACATGTCGACATGCGAGAAGACGTTCCTAATTAATAATTCATGCATTGCATTTGTTTTAAATATTGATTTTATTACTGAGATGCTAAAGTACTGTTCTTGATTGTAAAATTATTAATAAATGAACGATTCTCACAGAGACACAAATATGATGAGAAAGAAATATGGAAGTATGATATGATGAGAATTGTCTAAGTGATTGATTACATGTTGTAAACCTCATAACGAGGTAAATGATGATGTTGAATTGAGAATTTAGAGATGATTAAATATATAATTGAAAGATTGATATGTCTGATGAGTGACTTAAGAAAATATTGTGTAAGGGGAGAATTATGAAATTGAGTAGTGATTTCAAAATATTGTTATTGAATTATTTAAGGAAATAGATGAATGAATATCCGAAGATTATTAGAAGTAATTGATTTATAAGATGTGATTGGGAGTTTATAATCGAATACTTCTAGTAAATTTAATTCACTGAGCTTGTGAAGCTCACTCCTCATTGTTCAATGATTTCAGGTAGTGGGCAGGACAAATATAATTGTGAGCGGAGATTCAAACTAAATCATTTTCTGTAAGCCACATGGTCCACATCCTTAGACTAATGAGAAAAAAAAACATATTTGTAAATATTCATGCATACTATATTGTATATACTGTTCAGTTAAGAAAAAAAAAACATATTTGTAAATAATACTAACAGAAATTTTTACATAAATCTTCAACCCTCAACAGAGGAGATACATAAATCTGATATACAACGTAAAATGTATGAAAATTTACAAATAATTTTTTTTTATTTTCTCATTGGTCTAAGGATGTGGACACGTACGTGGCTTACAGAAAATATTTCGTCTGAACATCAGCTCACCAAACTAGTTGTCATGTCTGCTACCTGAAATCATTGCACAATGAGGGAAGAGCTTCACAAGCTCAGTGAATTAAATTTACAAGAAGTATTCACTTTGTGTAAATAGTCATTTAATATTTAATCATTTATTTCTCATACAACTTGATACTAGCATTCTATTATCACTACACATATCATCATATCCATTCTTTATTAATCTCATCTTCTTATTTATTGGTCCACCTTAAAACCATCAATTATCTCAAAATTACCTCATAATGAGGTTCACATCATAAAATCTACCATTTAGATGGTTCTTAACACTATAATTGTCTCTCTGTGAGACTCATCCATCTATAAATAAATTCACAATAACACACCACATAAGCATTTCAATAATGCAAGCAATAATTAAAACAGATGCGATGCATGAATTATTATTATGGGAACGTCTTCCGACATTTCGACATGTTTTTATTATCTTAGTCCGGCTGCCTTCCAGGTTCTTTTCTTTACAGCTTGTCCTGGCTGTCCTGGCTGTCCCGGTATTTATTTCCAACATATATCGACTATCATGGTTTTTCAATTAGACCGGCTGCCTTCCCGGTTCTTTTCTTTTCATTTAATGCATATGCATATGAACAATGATATAAAAAAAAATGAATTCAAATATTTAAATTTAGCTATCACGTCTTTCCTCAAATTATTATTAAAAAAATCTACTAAATTCCTCTCATTCTAAATCACATCAAATCATCCATCAAAGTTTATTAAGATCCACTAAATTTCATCCAAAATCACATCAAATCATTCATCAAAGCTTGTCAAGATCCATTAAATTTCATCTCCACATAATTCGTATCAAAACATCTATCATGGCTCATCAAGAATTTCACTTATCACTTTTATTATTAAATCAACTTATTATTCCAAAAATATTATTTATCCCCTAATAATTTTCTATATTACCAAAATTCATATCATACTTATCAATCAAATTTTTTTCTATCACCAAAGCATAAGCTAATAATTTATTTAATATTATCACTAGATAATTTTATTTTTTTATTATTTATATTATTTAAAGTAAATCTAACTCACCACGTAGCACTTAAAGCTACCTGTGGATCACCTCCTTGCCTTTCTCGTTTCTCTTAAAAATTTTCCCCAGTTGCAGATCGTCAACACCTGACATAATATTTATATTAAATTTCTAATTATTTCTTCAATTCTTCATAAACCACACCCTTTGAAAATTCTCACTTTGACTTTTGGGGAATTTCATAAATGCTAAAAATTCAAAAATAAACATCAAGTTATTACCTACTATTTTTCTGATAGCTTTTAGTGATTCTCTATAAAATTTCGCAGCAAACCCCTTCAAAATTTTGCTCATTAAACATTTCTTTCGGTCTCCAAGTGTTTAAAGAAATAAAGTAATTTGAAAGAAACTAAACGAATTTGGTAAGGGTTAATTAATATTTACCTATTATACATGTATATATAAGTAAGCTTTGCAAGAAGGTTTTCTGCAGCTCAACACTAAAAATGCAAATCTCAGCATTTAAAAAGCCTTCACGGTTTTTTAAAACGTGGAAGACATGCAACACCTGCTGCCATGTTTTTTTTTTTCCCTTTCTTTTGAAAACTTAAAAAAAAAAAAAAATTCTTTCTTCTTTCTTCTGGACATTCTGTACATCTGTTTTTTTTAAGAATTTTTTTATTCAAATAATAATAAACCTTTCTCATATATTTTATTTTAATTTCATGTCAAATTTATTAAATTACTTCTTTACCCTTACTTTACAATTTCGGGTATTACATGTAGATTGCATAAAAATTTAAAGAAGTGGAAGATTTAAATAAACTACAGTTTAATACTGAGTTTGAGGATGACACGTGAACGTGCTAGAGTTAGAGGTAGAGTTCTGACCAGAGAGGGCGTGGTAGGCCCCAAGATTTTCTAGACGAGCTGAGGATGAGATGGAAGTTGAGTCTGAGTTTGTGGTTCCTAGAAAGGAACATTTTGACAGTATAATTGATATTAGTAGGGGTATGAGAGAATCTAGAATTGAACGAGATGAGCTAAGAGAAGCTCTTGCTCATGCTCTTGAGAAAATGAATGTAACAAATGATAGAGTTGATAATCTATAGTATAGACTTGATGAACAGGCTAGAACAGTGCTTGAGGTTGTTGTAAATCAAATAATGGTAGACATTCAAAAGTGGAAAGGTGAGTTTATGCAAGAAATGCAGGGAAATTGTTTTGTAAGATATATTAAGTTGAATGATTTGTTGTTTAAAGGATCTATGAATCCTTTTGAGCCTGAGTTATGAGTGAAACATGTAGAAAGATTATTTGGTACTTTACCAGCGACTGACAGGCAGAAGGTCGCTTTTGCTTCATTTGAGTTAGAGGAATAAGCTTTAGAATGGTGGTGGGATACTTTTCCTAGAGTAAGTGCATATATTGATAGACCTTTAACTTGGAATAAGTTTAAAGAGGCTTGTTCTTTTATAAATATTGCTCATATACTTTCATATCCCAGTAGAAGAGAGATTTCATTTAGTTGAGGTAAAATATATTGACTGTGGCTCAGTATGATAGCAGATTTGTGGTCTTATCAAGGTTCGTATCGAAAATGGTAGACATAGAGGAAAATAAGTGTAAGAGGTCCATAGATGAACTATATTTTAAGATTTGATCGAAATTATCTTATATGAGACATACAAATTATGTCATGTTGGTGGATATAACACTTCAGATTAAGAAAGATGTGATGGAATTTAAGGGAAAGAGAATGAGTGGTTAAAGAGGCTTAGATATGAAGGTTCTAAAGGTAATGGTAGTATGAGTGTACAGGGTGAGAGACCACCCCAGATGGGGCATTCCTTGTTACAAAGAATTGTAGTACAGAGTCAGAGGCAAGCAGGATCTGTTGCTTCTGTAGCTCAAAGTAATATTGGTGGAACCCTTAGATTTAGGAGACTGGTTATGAGAACTGGGAGTCATAGTAGAAGAAGTAAGTATACCACTTAAAAGGAAATGATAATCTAATGTATGATCGAGAGATATAAGTTTGTTACAGATGTAATCAAATAAGATATTTATCCCAGAATTGTCTTAATTTGAAGTACTTTGTATGTATAAAAGATGGACATATAAATGTAGGTTGATCCTGGTACAACCCATTCTTTTGTATCCAGTGTTTATATGAATCTATTTATGCTAGCGTTAGTCCTTTGATGCATACTACTGTTGTTGAGGTTCCAACTAGGGATAGGGTTATCATCAGGAAAATTTATTAAGGTTATGTGATTAGTCTAGTTCATAGATAATTTCAAGTTGATTTATTGCCTTTAGATATGACTGATTTTGATTTAATTCTGGGGATGAATTGGTTATCTACATATCATGCTTAGGTAAATTGTTTTAAGAAAAATATGATGTTCAAGATACCAGGACAAGAGGAGTTTAACTTTTAAGGAGAACATAAGATACTTGCCAACTGTCTTATTTCTGCCCTGACTGCTAGTGGATGGTTGAAGAAGGGTTATGAGGAGTATTTGGTATACATAATTGACGCTGGACAGAATATCGATTATTTTGCAGGCTAGTTTCAATAGATAGTTCGTAGGGAAAAAAACACAATTTTATTCAATAATAATAATCATCTGTCTTTTCCGTATGTGGCTTCCTTACTTATAAGGTCAAAACAACAACAAAAAAAAAATTAAAAAAATCCCCGAAAACATAATCTTGGGGAAAAATATGGAAATTACTAAAATTAAGCAATTGTATTAAGATAAAATCAATGGCAATCAATTCTGACTTGAATACAAAAGGAAATTGCAAATGGAAAGTTTCTTAAAACCGAAAACTGCAAAATTGAAGGCCTAAATGTCGTTTTTTGGCTTAAAAACAACTACGCTCACGGTTTTGAGTTTTGACTGAGGGCCCGTTTCCAATTAGACTAGGGTCTTCGGGGCCCGATCCGAGCCCGTGGCATGCAAAACGATGTAACCGTTCTAGGTAGTCCACTTGCCATCTTTGCACTGATCTGCCAACTCAAGGTATCTTAGTGCCAATAATGTGCTATCTGACAACTCAGCATCATTTGACTCGGATCCTCCTGCATTAGTTACCTAGGGTAGGAAAGAACTCGTCCTCGAGTTCACAATAGCTTCATTGGAATCCACAAAACAAGGACTTAGGTGTTTCACATTAAAGACATTAGAAGTCCTCAAATGACTGGGGAGGTGTAGTCTGTAGGCGTTATCATTGATCTTCTGCAGGATCTCACAGGGTCCAATCTTTTGCTCTTTAAGCTTATTATACTCGCCCACAGGAATACGATCACGAGTTAGTACTGCCCAAACAAAATCACCCACATCAAAAAGTACCTGACGACGGTGACTGTCGCCCTGAACCTTATACTTGGCATTACTCTCATGAATGTCCAGCTTCACCTGCTCATGGATACCCCGAAGATGTTTTGCCATCTCATCTGCCTTGTGATTCAAATGATCCACACGTGGAATAGGGGCTTAGTCAAGCATCCCGGATGGATTCTGACCGTAGACAATCTCAAATGGGCTCATTCTCGTGGTTCTATTTTTCGACCTGTTATAGGCAAATTCTGCTTGAGGTAGCGCCAAATCCCACTGCTTCGGTTTAGTTTCTACCAAGCTCCTCAAAAGGTTCCCCAAACTCCGGTTCACCACCTTGGTCTAACCATCTGTTTGGGGATGGTAGGCGCTGCTAAAATTCAACTTTGTCCCCAATTTCTCCCATAAACTCTTCCAGAACTGACTCATGAACTTGGTGTCATGATCTGAAGTAATGGATTGGGGAACACTATGTAAACGCACAATCTCCTTGAAGTAAAGATGGGCAATCCGGGCAGCATCCATTGTTTTTCTGCAAGGTACAAAATGGGCCATTTTGGAAAACTTGTCAACCACAACCAAAATAGAATCCAAGCCCCGTTGGGTGCGGGGTAAGCCCAACACAAAGTCCATACTGACATCAAACCAAGGGGCTTCAAGTACAGGTAAAGGTGTGTACAGGCCCGCATTAGTGAGAACTCCCTTGGACCGCTGACACACATAACAACGCTCCACATAATGAGCCATATCACTGGTCAATTTGGGCTAATAATAGTTAGAAGAGATCAAGGCCAACGTCTTATCTCTCCCAAAGTGACCCTGGTTATGAAGTTCACTAATAATCTGCTGCCTTAGTGAACAATCTGGAACGCACAACTGTAATCCACGAAATAGATAACCATTATGCAAAATAAAATCATATCGTTGACCATCAGTTACCTCCTGAATTATCCTCCCGAAGGAAGGATCTGCAGCATACATATCAGAGAAAACCTCAAATCCTATAATTCTGGTGTTCATGGTGGTGAGGAGTAATGTACGATGGCTCAGTGCATCTGCGACACGATTCAGACTTCCTGCTTGGTGCCTCAGCACAAACATGAATTCCTGCAAGTACGCCACGCACTTGGCATGCCATTTACTCAGCTTGTGTTGGCCATTGATGTACTTCAGGGCCTCATGATCAGTGAAAAGAATGAACTCCCTCTACACTAGGTAGTGATGCTAATGCTTCAGGGACTGAATTATGGCATAAAACTCCAGATTATAGGTAGAATAATTCTTCTTTGATCCTGATAGCTTCTCACTGAAAAAAGCTATCGAGCACCCCTCCTAACTCAGAAAACCACCAATACCAACCCCAGATGCATCACAATTTACCTCAAACACCTTTTCAAAATTAGGAAGTGCCAAAACTGGTGCCTCTTTCATCTTCTGCTTGACCAGCTGAAAACTGCTTTCTGCCTCCTCGGACCACTGAAAATCACGTCCCTTAAGGCACTCTATGATAGGAGCAATCAGAGTACTGAAATTTCTGATGAACTGACGGTAGAAGGATGCCAATCCATGGAAACTTCTGACATCATGCAAGGTCTTCGGTTTGGGCCACTCCAAGACTGCATCTATCTTTGACTGATCTGTATGAACACCATCAGTAGACACAACAAAACCCAGAAAAGTTACGAAAGTAGTGAAGAAAGAACACTTCTTTTGATTGACGAACAAGCACTCTATCCTCAACATATCAAAAACAGCACGAAGGTGATCAAAATGTGATGCCCACGTCGAGCTATAAATGAGGATGTCGTCGAAGTAAACTACAACAAATTTCCTCATGAAAGGCCGTAAAACCTTATACATAAATCTCATAAATGTGCTAGGCGCATTTGACAGCCCAAAAGGCATAACTATCCACTCATACAACCCATGCTGTATCTTAAATGCTGTCTTCCAATCATCTCCAGGCCTTATTCTGATATGGTGGTATCCGTTTCTAAGGTCAATTTTCTAGAATACCCTAGAACCGGACAGCTGGTCTAATATATCATCTAGGTGGGGAATTGGAAACCTGTATTTCACTGTAATCCTGTTGATTTCTCTGCTATCAACACACATATGCCAAGATCCATCTTTCTTCAGCACCAATAGGGCAGGAACTGCGCATAGGCTCATACTCGCATGGACGTAGCCCCTCTCTAACAACTCTACCACCTGTCACTACAACTCTTCAGATTCCTTGAGACTAAGGTGATACACCGGTCGATTAGGCAAACTGGACCCCAGAACAAGATCGATCTGATGCTGAATATCCCTCATAGGCGGTATAACCCAAGAGGAATATCCTCTGGCATCAGGTCAGAAAACTCTGGTAGCAGCTGCTGCACCTCTGCTGGTAAATCTGAATTCATATCTGCTGCACTATTCCAATAAGGCAGCAGAGCATAGACCACGTCCCCACACTCAATCTCAGCTAAAAACCTGGACTTAGAAAGCAGATTAGTATTATTAGTTACCGAGGTAGGAGTGGTTCCTTCCCGACGAGATACCAACACAATCCTCTTCCCTTTGATGCTAAGGGAATAGGTATTTTTCCGCCCATCATGAATGACACTGTGATCATTCTGCCAAGGTCTGCCTAACAATACATGACAAGCATCCATAGACACAACATCACACCAAGCATTATCAAAATATTTCCTACCAATCGAAAAAGATACTAGGCATCGCCTATCTACTGTTACATCATTGCCTTTATTCAGCCACGATAATTTATATAGCTTAGGATGACGATCTGTCTTCAACTGCAATTTTTAGACAGTCTCTTCAGACACTACATTCTCACAACTACCACTATCAATGATCATCTTGCAGACTTTATCTGCAACTGTGCAAGTCGTGTGAAAAATATTGGTTCTCAACCAATCGTCTCCTGAATCGCCCTTGGGGGTCAGTAGACTCTTACGAATGACCAGAGTCTCATAGCCATCCCCATACAACACATCTTCATCTTCATCATCGTCATACACAGGCTCTCCAATATCTTCAGTTTCGTCTACCCTGTCGTCCTCAATCAGGAGATTTTTGCCCTTCTGACTAGCAGGCTTCCTGCACTCAGTCGCTTTATGTCCATATTCACCACATCTAAAACATCTAATATTTGAGTTAGAGTTACCTTGGGGTGGCTGCTGGGCAGGACGAGATTCTTGAGGGCGAACTGGCCAACTGCTTTGATTGTTTCTGTTCATTAGCCTCCTGTTCTGCTAGTTTTCCACCGCAAGTGCATGCTGGTATGCTTCAGAAACTATACATAGCAAGTGAAGGCTGAGCATATCCTGCAGGGGCTATCGTCATCCCCCCAAATACCGTGCCACCATCTACTCTTTCATCTCAGATAAATCATTCCGGGCTATCAATTGATAGAACTCCTCCGTGTAATCACAACCAATCTCGCGCCTTGCCTCAATGAATGAAGTCGCTGAAATAAGGTTTGAGTAGAGCCGAAAGGAAGAAAGTGACCCTTCATCTTCTTCTTCATCTTCTCTCAATCAGTGACCTTGGCCTTGCCTAGTCGGTCGCGTGAGCACTTCAACTGCTCCCACCACGCAAATGCTCTGCCTTTTAGTTTGATGGCGACCAGTTTCGCTTTGACACGATCTGGGACTTTCTTATACTTGAAAACATATTTGATTACGCTCAAAACATAACGCAGTAATTGTAGTACAGCTTTGGGGTGTCGATTCCACAGGGAAACAAACTAATTACACAAGAAGGTGTAAACCTCAACACAAACGATAAAAGTTAAAGTGATAAAATTTGAATTGTTGATTGTGTAAATAATTGATGGATAATAAATAAATAAAAAAACAAGGCTCTAGAAATCCTCCGTAAGTTCGTTGCCTTAATCCTAACTTGATTTAGTTGTTTTTAACTCGATTGCAAGTTTCACATCCCAAACAAGCAATCAGCAAATATTCAATTAAAGTGCACGTATAAACCCTAATGTAATTGATAGGAATTATTCTTTACTTTCAAGCACACATGACCTAACTTTTAAATTATCAAGAGACGACGCTATATCTAAATGACAATACCTCACAATGGACAAATCTATAAAAGAAATCTACCGGACTCAATCACACCCAAACAAATACACATAAGAATAGCATGACTAGATTTATATGGAAAAGAAGCATGCAATCACCGGACTAATAAGAAATCTACTAATTAAATTAAAGAATAAAACATAACAATGTTTAATAAAAATAATACCAAACTACAACTGAATCAAATAAAGGAAAATAAGAACAACTACACCTAGGGATTCATCCCTTCGCCTTGCTTGGAGACTAGCCGGCCATGGAGCTCATGCTTCCTTGAGTTGCCTCTGGCCTCTCAATGATCATCTCCTCCTTGGTAGTGAAAGCTTCGGTGATTCCTCAGCTTACCCTCCAAAAGTATACTTCGGATTCCTCATAAAGGCCCTCTGGATTGCTCCTAAAGACCCTCTGGATTCACTCTCTGATGATTTCATATGAGCTCCAATTGATTAAAACTGAAGTGGAGTGGGTCTTATATAGTTAAATACCACGAGTGCAATGTGTTTCCAATCCGATATGGGATGTGGGATATAAAAACGTGTTTCTAACCGATGTGAGATGTGTGACTTAAGCCTTCACATGCCTTTCATGCTGAAATCCCGCACAGCCTGACCTTTGTCTACTAAAACTGCCATAACTTTCTCTAGAAAAATCATTTTTATGAGCCGTAAAATTCTCCAGAAAATAGACTTCCAGATATTTCTAAGCATATATAGCTCATCTCCTGGTTCTTCTTGTATCAATACAGTTTAATTTACAAAGATGATTGATCTGTACGGGCAATTCTGGCAATTTAGTGAAACACCTTTCCAGTGCGGGCAGCCGCTGTTACTCTTTTAAGCCCTTCATCTTGTCCTTCCGGATGCATTCATTCACTCCAGTATGCCTCGAGTCTTTGTGCTTCAAGCAATGATAACTTTTCCTCCTCTTTTGAGCTTAAAGTACTTGAAAATGCACCGAAATAAGTCAGTGGTCCAATAATATTACTTTAGAGTTATTAACACATAAAAGCGCAATAAAGACTGAGATCAATCCTAAAATGCTAACAATTAACCACTGTTGAGAAGTATTTTATGACTCTCATCAACGTTCTACTTCATTCAACCATTTGATGAATCCTGCGGCCTATAACATACCAGAAAACTCGGGCAGATCCACTCTGAAACTGAGGTCTCCATAATGATCCTCCCGACCACCCGAATCGGCCAGGATTATAATACTGGTTTTAGAAACTAGAATCGGAATCGTGATCTTCCATCTCACGATCACCGAAATTCTGCGCCATTAGACACTAGGTTCACTCTGTAACTTACCTCTGTAAATCCTCAATCATCGCATCCTAAACGTTACGATCACGGTGTGGGGCTTCCTCGTTCGGAACCTGCCTGCGACGACCATGACCACGACCACCAGCCATGGAAACTGATGAAATCTTACCCCATGAAGGTGCTGAAGCTCTGATACCAACTGACGGTGGGCAGAATAGTGATTATTTTGCAGGTTAGTTTCAACAGATAGTTCGCAGAGAAAAAACAAAATTTTATGCAATAATAATAATCAGTTGTCTTTTCCGTATGTGGCCTCCTTATTTATAAGATGAAAACAACAACAAAAAAAAATCCCTGAAAACATAATCTTGGGGAAAAAATATGGAAATTATTAAAATTAAGCGATTGTATTAAGGCAGAATCAACGGCAGTCAATTCTGACTTGAATACAAAAGGAAATTGCAGATGGAAAGTTTCATAAAACCGAAAACAGCAAAATTGAAGGCCTAAACGTCGTTTTTTAGCTTAAAAACGACTACACTTAGGGACCGGGGGCCCATTTCCAATCAAACTAGAGTCTTCGAGGCCCGATCTGAGCCCATAGCATGCAAAACGATGTAACTGTTCTAGGTAGTCCACCTGCCATCTTTGCGCTGATCTGCCAACTCAAAGTACCTCAGTGCCAATAACGTGCTATTTGAAAACTCAGCATCATCTGACTCGGATCCTCCTGTATCAATAATGGATTCAAAAAAGAAAATTAAGAAGTTAGAAGAAATCTTAATAGTGAAATTTTTTTCTAATGTATTTCTTGATGAATTGTCTAGTTTACCACTCAGTAGAGAAATTAAATTATCTATTAATGTAATACCATGTTCATCATATATATCTATAGTACCCTACAGAATGACACTCACTGAGTTGAGAGAATTGAAAGTTCATCTTCAAGAGTTGTTATATAAACAATTTATTCGACCAAGTGTGTCACCATGGGGAGCCTCTGTATTATTTGTGAAGAAGAAAGATAAAACGATGAGATTATGTATAGACTATAGACAGTTGAATAATATCATTATTAAGAACAAATATCCCTTGTCTAGGATAGATGATTTGTTTGAACTGTTGTAGAGAGCGAGGGTGTTTTCGAAGATAAACTTGAGATCAGATTATCACCAGTTAAGGATAAAGAAGGGAGACGTGCCTAAGACTACTTTTAGGACATGTTATGGTCACAAGTTCCTGGTGATGCCATTTGGGTTAACTAATGTTCCAGCAACATTCATGGACTTATGAATAAAATATTTAAATCATTTCTTGATAATTTTGTGGTCGTGTTCATTGATTATATCTTGGTGTATTCTAAGACTACGGGAGAGCATGTAAAATATTTAGAAATTGTGTGCAATAATTTCCTAAATGTGAATTTTGGTTGAATGAAATAACTTTCTTGGAATATGTAATATTTGGAGATGGCATAACAACTAATCCACAAAAGGTAGAGGTAATGTTGAGTTGGGAGAGACCAACTAATGTAACTGAGATTAGAATCTTCTTGGGGTTAGCTACTCATTATAGAAGATTCGTTTAGAAATTTTCTATTATCGCAGTACTGTTGACTTGATTGACCAGGAAAAAGGTGAGATTTGTGTGGTTTGGGGAGTGTGAGAAAAGCTTCCAATTACTAAAGGAGAAATTGACTATAACTCCAGTTTTGATGCTTCCTTCTGGTGATGAAGGATGCGTAGTGTATAATGATGCATCCCATCAAGAGTTGGGATGTGTATTGTTTCAACATGGGAAGGTAATAGCATATACCTCTAGGCAATTTAGGAATCATTAGAGAAATTACCCTACTCATTACTTAGAGTTAGCTGCCATAGTATTTGCTTTAAAGGTTTGGAGACATCATCTGTATGGAACCACTTGTGAGACATTTACTGATCACAAGAGTTTGACTTACTTACCTACCTAGAAAGAATTGAATTTGAGACAAAAGAGGGGGATGGATTTGATTAGTGACTATGATTGTATAATTCACTATCATCTAGAAAAGGAAAAGGTGATAGCTGATGCATTGAGTAAAAAATCTACAACAAGATTAACTACTATTGAGTCATGATGGGATACTGATGATAGATTTAAGAGAGATAAGAATGAAGTTAAATATCGGTGATAGAATATCATTGTTAGCAAATATGGTTGTACAGTCATCCATAGTAAAATGTTTGTTAGAAATGCAAGATAGGGATGAAGAGGTAGAAAATATTAAGCAGGAAGTACTGGGTGGAAAGCATACTGAGTTCATAATCAAAAAGGATGGCATGTTGGTATTGGCACATAGAAATTGTGTTCCTAATAGTGTTTTCAGAGGCGAGGGCGTTGGGCGAGGTGTTTTACCTCAATGAGGCGAGGCGTAAGCCCCAAGGCGTTGGGGCGTAAGCCTTTTGAAACGTTTGGGCGTTTTGAATAAAATAATATTAATTAAATTATAAAAATATTAAAATTTTGAAATAATATAAATTAATTAATTATCAATAAACTTTACTAACTTAAGACCTATGAATGAATATTTATCAAAATATTTTTATACAAATATCAAACAATTTGATGAAAATTTTAATCACATATGATATTAGAGGTACGTTATCGTTTGTTGCATATGTATCCATCAATTTATACTGTGGTCATTCAACATAGTGGTTCCATTTGTAATGATGCCCAATCAAAATGTTGAAAATTTAAAATTCTGACCTATAAGGTTGAAAATCCTGGTAAGTCTTTTGAATTTTTTGGGGCGTTTTGAAATTTTAATAAAATAATATTAATTAATTAATTAGAATAGTAAAATAAAAAAAAATTTAATTTTTAATTAATTAATTAATTTTTATCAAAGTTTAATACTTTACTAACTCTCTATAATCTAATAATTATAATTTTATAAATATTAATATATATTTATATATAAATTATATGAAGTATAACTTATATTTCTATATTGTTGTAATTTGTAAATGATTAATTAAATAGTTTGTAATTATTATTAAACTAGATAACATGTATTATATATTTATAAAGTGTAATAATATCACACCGGTAGTGTTAGCTCAGTGGTAAGGTCTATGATTCTTTAGGTCATGGGTTCGAGCCGCAGGAAAGGAAACTTGTGTGATTTAACCAAAATGAAGCGATGTCGTTTTGGTTAAATGGATTGGTTAAATGGATTGATTTCATTTAACTCAAAACAACCTCTTTTTGAGGTGCATAGGCAAAAAATATATATATATATATATCACTGGGCATTCGCCTAGAAGCCCGAGGTGTACGCCCTGGGTCGCCCTGAACGCCCGGACCCAAAAGGCGAACTCCCAGGGGTAGATTCGCCCCAACAATTGCTCCTTCGTCCGTTTTTTCATGATTTCGTCTCCAGGCACGCCCCAAAAACGTTTTTAAAAACACTAGTTCCTAATGATGTTGAGATGAAAAATGAGATATTGAGAGAGATATACGGTTCAGTGTATTCGATGCACCTGGGTAAGAATAAAATGTATAGAGGATTGAGATAGAATTACTGGTGATCAGGATCGAAGAGGGAGGTAGCTAAATATATTTCTATATATTTGGTTTGTCAGCAAGTGAAATCAGAGAATAAACATCCGACAAGCTTATTGCCTTTTCCAGTGCTTGAATAGCCATGAGAGAATGTGAGTATGGATTTTGTTTCTAGATTTTCCTGTACCCAGAAAGGTTTTGATGTTGTGTAGGTGATTGCAGATAGATTATCTAAATCATCTCATTTTCTTCCTATTAATACTACTTGGAGTCCAGAAAAGTTAGTTGAACTATATGTTATTGAGATAGTAAGATTGTATAGGGCACCTTTGAGCATAGTATTAGATAGAAATTCTAGATTTATATCTAGATTTTGGGAGGTTTTCAGAAAGCTATGTGTACACAGTTACAGCTTAGTATAACTTTTCATCCTCAAACAGATGAGTAGAAAGAAAAAATTATTAGAGTACTAAAAGATATGTTGAGGGCAAATGTGATGAACTTCTCAGTGAGTTGGGATGCTTACTTACCCTTGATTGAATCTACTTATAATAATAAATATCAATCTAGTATTGGAATAGCACCGTATGAGGCATTGTACAGTAAGAGGTGTAGAACTCCTATATATTGGGAAGAAGTGGGAGAGAGAAATATATTTGGTCCATAAATTATGGAGTTAACAACTAAGAGGATCAAACTGATTAAAGAGAACTTTAAAGTAGTACAGAGTAGACCAAATAGCTATGCTGATAATAGAAGAAAACCTCTTGAATTTCAAGTAAGTGATTAGGTGTATTTGAAAATATCTCTATAGAAAGGTATATTGAGAGTAAAAAAGAAAGAAAAGTTAAGTCGGGAGGTATGTGGGACCCTATGAGATTATTGAGAAAGTTGGATTAGTTGTGTATAACTTAGAATTGCCTCCAGAGTTGAAGCAGTTACATAACATATTTCACGTTTCACTTTTGTGAAAGCACTTACATAATGAATCTCTTAATATTTCGAGCCAAGTTGTGGAAATTCAGGAAGATTTGACTTCTTTCACAAGTACCAGTAAGAATTTTGGAAAGAAAAGAAAAAGTCTTGTGTAATAACATAATTCCACTTAGTTCAAATTCTATGGCAGAATAAAGATGTTGAAGAAATTACATGGGAGAATGAGACAAGAATGAGGAAAGAATACCCCCAGCTTTTTCATGAGTAGGTAAGGAAATTTCGGGAACGAAATTTTTATAAGGTGGGTAAAATTGTAATACCCGTATTATTAAAGTAAGGGTGAATAAGTATTTTGATAGATATTACATGGAAATAAAATAATATATATATATATATATGAAAGATTTATTATTGAATAAAATAATTCCTTTGAAAAAAAAAATGGATGCGTGGTGGTGTAAGACATTCAAGTGTGTTATAAAGAAAGAAAAGAAGAAGAAAAAAATGACGTCCATGTGTTGTAAAGAAAGAAAGAAAAACAAAAATAAAAAGAAAAAAGAAAAAAAATGACGTCCAGGTGTTTTAAAGAAAAAAAGAAAGAAGAAGAAGAAGAAAAAAGATGGCTACACCTGGACGCCCAGGCGTAGTCTTCACCTTGCATGCATAATGCATGCAAGACAACAAAAAAGGTGAACAGTGCAGCAGGAGTTTTTTAGTTTTTCTTACCAAACCCTAAATCTATAAATATATATTTAGTTTTTCTTTTATTTATTTCTTACCAAATCATGTTTGGTTTTCTCTTTTCTTCAATTTAAATTTCTCTCTGTCTTTTAACACTTGGAGACTGAAAGAACTGTCGAAAGAGTAAAATTTTGAAGAAGTTTATGGGAGAATTTTAAAGAGAGTCGCAGAAAGCTCTAAGAAAAACAAAAGGTAATAATGTGATTTTTATTTTTGAAATTTAGGATGCATGAAATTTTTTGGAATTCATTGTGGGAATTTTTAAAGGGTATGAATTTTGGTTGACGATTAAATTAGAAATTTTAATATAAATATTATGTCAGGTGTTGACAAACAACAATCGAGAGAAATTATTGAAAAGAGCAGGAAAGTCAAGGAGGTGATCCACGAGTAGTTTTAAGTACTATGTGGTGAGTTAGATTTACTTTTAATATTTGAGATAAATATGAAATATACAGTGATAATATTTAAATTAATTATTAACATATGATTTGATGATGGATGAAATTCGATTGATGGGTATAATAGGAATAATTGATATGTTGAAGATTTATTATACGATAAGTAATATTATTTGAATAATGAGGTAAATTGAATGTCTGAATACATGCTTGTTTTTATATTATTGTTCATATGCATATACATTAAATAAATGAAAACCGTGACAGCTGGTATATGCTGGTGAGAAATGAAAACCGTGATAGCCGGTATATGCTGGTGAGAAATGAAAAGCGTGACAGCCGGTATATGCTGGAAATAAATGAAAACTGTGACAACTGGTATATGCTGGTGATAAATGAAAACCATGATAGTCGGTATATGCTGTAAATAAATGAAATCTGTGATAGCCGGTATATGCTGGTGATAAAAGAATTGGAAAGGCAACCGTTCTAAGTTAAAAAATATGTTGACATGTGGGAAGATGTTCCCAATTAATAATTCATGCATCTTTTTTAAATATTTATTTTATTACTGAGATGCTAAAGTGTTGTTCTTGATTGTAAAATTAGTGATAAATGAACGAGTCTCACGGAGAGACAAATATGATGAGAAAGAAATATAGAAATATGATATGATGAGAATTGTCTGAGTGATTGATTATATGTTGTGAACCTCATAATGAGGTAAATAATGATGCTGAATTGAGAATTTAGAGATGATTAAATATATGATTGATATGTCTGATGAGTGACTTAAGAAGAGATTGTGTAATGGGAGATTTATGAAATTGAGTAGTGATTTCAGAATATTGTTATTGAATTGTTTGAGGAAAAAGATAAATGAATATCAAAAGATTTTTAGAAGTAATTAATTTATAAGATGTGATTAGGAGTTTATAGTCGAATACTTCTAGTAAATTTAATTCACTGAGCTTATAAAGCTCACTCCTTCTTGTTCAATGATTTCAGGTAGCAGGCAAGACAAATAGAATTGTGAGTGGAGATTCAGACTAAATCATTTTTTATAAGCCACGTGGTCCACATCCTCAGACTAATGAGAAAAAAAAAGTATTTATAAATATTCATATATAGTATGTTGTATATACTGTTCAGTTAAGATTTGAATGATGTAACTCCCCTGTTGAGGGTGGAGGATTTATATATGTAGAAAATTTCAGTTAGCATTTTTATATTGTTGCATATATGTGTCGTGCTGGGATTTCAAAATGTGATGGCATTGTCTCGGGGTGGCTAACCTGGAATAGGTCGTTACATGAGTTGATGTTTAATTATCTTGATGAAGTGGATGAGGAAATTGGAGAAGAGCATGTTGTTCAAGTTGTCACTGATAATGGTTCAAATTTTGTGAATGCCAAGAAATGAATTATGGTAAAAAGGACTATAGATTATTTTGGACTCCATGTGCTGCACATTGTATTGATCTCATGCTAGAGAGCATTACAAAGTTGAAGGTTCATGCTGAGACAGTTGCAAAATCTAAGCAAGTTGTGAAGTTCATATATGGATATGTATGGGTGCTTGCCTTAATAAGGAAACACACAAAAGATCATGAGCTTCTTCGCTCGAAAGTAACACGCTTTGCCACTGCTTATCTCACACTTCAAAGTGTTTATAAGCAAAAACAAGCTCTTATAGCCATGTTTTCTTCACATACATTTTGCTTTAGTAGATATTTCAAGATGAATGAGGGTACAAAAGCTCACACAAGCATATTGTTTTATCTGAATTTTTGGCATAATTTTGCTTTTTGTATCAAAAGTGCTCTTCCTCTTGTTCTTGTTTTGAGGGAGGTTGATTCAAAGAAGAGGCCTCCAATGGGATTTATCTACAATTTGATGGATGCTACAAAAGAAAAGATTGCTTATAATTGTGGAGGAAATGAACACAAATATAGGCCAATTTTGAAGAGAATAGATGATAGATGGAATCCACAACTTCATCGACCTTTACATACTGTTGGGTTTTACTTAAATCCTCAGTTATGTTACACTGAGAAGTTTCTTAAATTTGAGCTGATATTGAGGAAAGAACTGCTTGAATGCATGGAAAGGATGATGAGTTATGAAGCTCATGTTTCAGTTGATATTCAATTGGACTTATTTGACTATGCATATGGAAACTTTGGAACCAGAATTGCAATCGATACAAGAAATCGACGTTCTCCATGTACTATTTAAGACACACAATCTTAGTACTTGCTTAACCTCAGTTTGCTCTTTAAATGATTTTTTAATATTTAAGATTTAAGACTATAAGGTCCATAATTCTCTAAATTTAGTGACTAAAACATCTTATTATAGACTTATAGTATCAAACTATCAATCAATGTGCTAGTTAGTATTATCATTTGTCACTGCTTAGTATTGTTCTTATGGAATTAGTTTAATTGTGTAGCTGATTGGTGGATGCACTTTGGAAGCGACACACCTGAGTTGACAAAGTTTGCTATTCGAGTCCTTAGTCTCACTTATAATGCTTCAGGGTGTGAGAGAAATTAGAGCACCTTTGAATCGGTAAAATTTATTTCACTTTCATAATTTAATACATCTCATCTTGTAATATTGAAACTTATATGTTAATAAAAAATTGATCTTGTAGATCCACACAAAAAAGAGGAATAGGCTTGAACACAAAAGATTGAATGCTTTGGTTTATGTTAAGTACAACACTGCATTGAGAAAAATAAGTATTAGAGGGAGGCAAAAAAATTGATCATATATTGGTGGAAGAGATTCACTTTGATGATGAGTGGGTAGCGGAGACAAAGTCATCTCTTCCCTCTAGTGATCTTTCTTGGCTTGAAGAAGAACAATTATTTTATGTAGATGCCATTAGGACTGTGCCAATTGAACCTTTGCAGAGAGAGGAGACTCAGACACCTGCTCCTATAATAGAATGTGGTTCTTTTGCATGTGGATTCTCAAACAAACAAACACATAAGATAGGGTCAAGTAAGTATGAAAAAAATATTATCATAGATGGTCATATATCTATGGAATCATTGGTCTCATTATCATAAATTGTTATAATTCACTAATTCTATATAACTTGTGTAATTTGTTATGTAGGTCAAGAGACTCAAGATCGAAGAAGAGTCAAGCAAACTAGATTAGACCCAATTGTGAAAGACATATCACAAGAAATGCCCCCTATGATTTTATTAAAAAACTTTTCCTAGCGTAGATGTGTTTGATGAAGATGATGATAATATTGATGAGAGTACTTTAGAGCCCATTGAATGATTTTGTTTGCTATGCTATCTAATTTGTTGCTTTTAATAAATTTATGTATGTGAATTTGTTATACCAATGTTAGTGTGTAAACACTAAACAGTAAACATTTGACACTTAACATTGTGTTACTTTTATGTTTATTGGAATTTGGAACATGTTTGTGATGAATTGATTGGTCAATTGAAAATTAGAATTTGGTCTTTGGAGTGTGATTTATGATTTATTGATGAAATATGAGATGTATGTGAATTTGTTATATCGTTGTAAGTGTGTAAACACTAACCACTTAACATTGTGTTTATGATGTTAATGTGTGTTTGTGAAATATTTTGATAAATATTCATTCCTAGGTCTTAAGTTATTAAAGTTGATTGATAATTAATTTATTTACATTACTTCAATTTTTTTCGATTTTTTTATTATTTTTATAATTTAATTAATATTATTTTATTCAAAACGCCCCAATGTCTCTAGGCTTACGCCTCACCCAACGCCATCACCTCTGAAAACACTGGACACCACGTCACCCAGATTTAAAAATTTTCATTTTAGTCTATAAATATTTCTTAAAATTTCATTTTGGTCTTTTAACTTTTTAATAATTGTATTTTGGTCATCTAATTTTTAAAAATTACAATATGGTCCTTTACATTATAAATTTTTTATTTTAGTCCCTATGCTTTTTAAAAAAATTATTTCAATCCTTAAGCATTTTGAAAATTGCACATTAACCTCCAAACTCAAATCGATTGGTTCAACAAGGTTTGACCAACCGGTTCACTATTTTGACTATCCGATTTAGCTATTTTTAATTCGGTTTTAAATCTAATAAGACCGGTTCATAAGGTTTTATGACATCATCATTTCAAATATGGGCTTAGAATTCCAAAATCCTTCTTGTACAGAAAAGTATCTTCACAAATAACTAGTTTTGACTCATATTTGACCAGTCAGTTCACCAAACTCATGCTTAGTTTCAAATTTGTACAAACCGATTCTTAAGGTTTTTTAGGCTCCTCTTTCCAGAACCGGCCTCCAAATTTTGAAATTTTTCTTTCTCAATCAAGTTTCTCACAAACGGTCAAACTTATGTCCAATTATGTCCAATTAACTCGGACTCACTACACTTATGTCTGTATCATTCAGACTCATTACGTACCTTGATTCGAGGTACTCCACTTAACTCCGTATCACTCGGATTCATTATTCATCTCAATTCGAAGAACTTAGCTCAAGATTGAGCTCCACAAACTTATCACTCTCCCTTCTTAGGGAGTAACGCCAAGTTATTAGGCCTCCTCGGAGTTTACATTCCCTCCTAAGTAGGTAGCATCAAACTATTAGTCCTCTTCAAGCATGGGATATTCAAAAGATAGCCCTGTGCTATCCCTTAAACTGCTCAAATAACTTTAAGTTTCTATTTCTCACCTTCTTAGTACCAGGGTACCCAAACGATGTCAGAACTGTATGACACAAAAAGAAAACATTCCAAACAAACTCTACTTCATCGATTGCATAACTGTACTCAAGGAAGTGGGGGGGCATTTGATGTAGAGAAAAACTCTTTCTTCAATGGTATTATGAGATGTGGCAACCTCCAAGGGCAAAAGCATAATTTCGGGACTTAGACAAATAAACTAATTAAATCATCATACGTGGCAAGAGGTATAATCATAATTTCACACCGATCTCTCAATACTACTATAACACTTGAAAGCACTATATAAGAAGGCTCTCACCATAAAAGGTACACATTCATAATTCACAACAGACACTCCTTACATTTACAGCTTTATTATTCTCTCATTATTCATATATATGACTGATTTGGGCGTCAGAGAGTCCCCTTGGGGGACTTTCTAGTTTACGTGTATCTCATATGTGTAGGGATCTAGGAAATAGATTTTCGGTGTAAATAATTTTCTCCAAAATTAAAGGAAAAAAATAGAAAAATAGAGTGAAAATCTTATGGGTCAGATTAAACCTGCTTGAAAGCCCGAAAAAACCCGAACTGAAACGTCCAAACTCGAAATAACCTGAGACTCAAAATGACCTAAACCTGAATGACTCAACCAAAATAACCTAACCCGACCTAATTTACACCTCTACATATAGACTATCGAGTCCTTGTGAAGAAAGAGTAAAAAATCATACATATCGTAAATTATAAATCAAGCCAATAATTCCAACCCGTTGAGAGCTTATCCTATTTTCTTGGGTCATGATTGTTTGTTTTATTATTCTTTTACTTTACTTTGATGTGATCTTCACATTGTTCCCATGGCAGCTCCAAATTTTAATGGATTTAATCTTCACATGCTTCCATGAGAATTCCATATTTTGGTGGATGTGATATTTTTCACATTGTTCCCATTAGAAATCCAAATTTTTAGTTTGATTTAATAACTTTACACGTCTTTAAACAAACGAATTCTATAGTTTTTATGGAATCTATTTCGAATTTTATAATTGTCATGTTTCGAAAATAAATAAATTCTATCAAAAATGATGGAATTTACAAATGAATTCTACAAAATAAAAGTAAAATGTTATGTTGACCAAAATACTCCCATGTTGTCTCTCTCTACCCTTTCCCTCTCTCTCCTCTTTTGAATTTTTTCGCTTATTTCAAACATTTTAAATATGAAAACTCAAATAAATTCTACATTTTATAATAAGAAAGTCAGACATAAAAAGTCATTTCAATTAATTTCTGTTGACCCATATTTGATTTTAATAATGACAAAACACTGCTAATTGCACTAACAGTTTTATCTAAGTGTTTAAGCGGCAAAAGCATTCAACATAGAAACAAAGATGCAAGAACTCAACTCGATTCAGACACCACAACAAGACGGAACATCTAGAATAGGCATTAAGGTAATTGAAAAAATTGTAAATCTCTTATGTTCAATTACATAGCTTGATCTATAGCTCATTTTGCAAAAAGACTTTAACAAATCCAACTATACAAAAGTTTCTATGTCAAAAACAGTTTTAAAACATGAAAAATGGGGTTGAATGACAAGCTAGTCGACTAGCTTCACATACCAGTTGACTGGGATATAGGACAAAAGGTTCCCAGTCGACTGGTGTTGAGGATCCAGTCAACTAGTACCTGGGACAAATTTCTCAGTCGACTGGTGCATATGATCCAATCGACTGGTACTTTCCCATAGCCTAAAAATTGAAGTTTCTCACTTGACCCAATCAATTGGTACAAGGACCCAATCAACTGGTAATTCAAAAAATATGACCATTTAAAACGCGAGACTTGAGCATTTAATGCCCCAAACCTACCAAATCAGTGTCAAATGGCCATATTAATTCAAGGTTATATAAAACCAATTCAATAAGCATTTAAGAGAAGAAGATAACATATTCAATTCACAAGAAAACTTAAATAATTCTCAAAAGCTTTGAAATACTTATTGTTATTGTTAAGCCATTCTTCAAGCTTGTTCTTGAAAGAGAGATGTTATTCATTTGTAAAAGCACTTATTGCTATCTCTCTACCATTTACTTTATAGAAAATCTCATTTATTGCAAAGGGGAAAGAGTTATAATAACTCTTAGAATGTTTTGGATTAAACACTTCTTTGTAACTTCCGTGAGAAAGGGATTAGCTTTTGTAAGGAAAGGATTGGTTGTAAGGTTTGTGCAGCACATATGAAGTTGCATGACTAAAGTTTTAGTGGATTGCTTCAAGGAGGTTCCTTAAAGAGAGTGGACGTAGGGTCGGAAGAATTCTGATATTGTCGAGCCACTATAAACGGAGTTTGCACTTTCTCTTCCTTTGAACTCCTTTACTTTCAAGTATATTTTTTGATTGTATGCATTGTGTATTTATTTGTTTAAAAACTTGAAAGTTTAATTAGCAAAAACTTTTTATAACCTAATTCACCCTCCCCCCCCCCCCCCCCCTCTTGGGTTTGAACCTCGGTTTACAATTGGTATCAGAGCTTCGTACTCAATTTTAGGCTTAAAATTCTTGAGTTATCTTATGGAATCCAATAGCTATACCGAAGGGCATTCTTATACTAGACCTTCATTGTTCAATGGCTCCAACTATAACTACTGAAAAAACAAAATGAAAATCTTTATCGAATGACAAGATTACAATATATGGAGGGTCATTGAAGAGGGACCTAGAATTCCTACAAAGAAAATAATCATTTGAGAAATCAATTATACAATATCTAAACTCAAAACAAAGTTTAATGAAGAGGATTGAAGAATGATGTCTCTCAATAGTAGAGCAACTAGCATATTACATTGTGCTCTAGATATTACTGAATAGAATAAAATTTCTGCATGTATTTCAGCTAAAGAAATTTGGGACAAATTGCAAGTTAGATATGAAGGAATTAACAAAGTTAAAAAATCAAAAATCTATATGCTAGTTTCCGAGTATGAATCTTTCAAAATGTCTCCAAATGAAACTATTTCTCAAATGAACTCACGTTTTACTACCATTGTTAATGGTCTAAATCTTTTTGGATAGGAATATTGAGGAATTTGAACTAACAAGGAAGATTTTAAGGTCTTTGCCATCCTCTTGAAAAGTAATGAGTGCCAAATATTGCATATTTTGGCCCCTTAATTTATATTTGTTAGCTTAAGAATTTGTTACTTTTCGTTGTTTTACATGTTTGCAAGCTTGTAAAGGAGTTTCACTAAATTGCTAGAATTGCTCGTACAAATCAGTCATTTTTAAGATTAAACTGTATTGATTCAGGAAGAACCAGGAGATGAGCCATATATGCTTGGAAAGATCCGGATGTCTAGTTTCTGAGGAATTTTACGGATCAATAAAATGATTTTTCTAGAGAAAGTTATGGCAGTTTTAGTAGACAAAGGTCAGGCTGTGCATGATTTCAGCGTGACAGATCAGCCATTTTTTAGGATTAAACTGTATTGATTCAGAAAGAACCAGGAGATGAGCCATATATGCTTAGAAAGATCCCGATATCTATTTTCTGGGGAATTTTACGGATCAATAAAATGATTTTCTAGAGAACGTTATGGCAGTTTTAGTAGACAAAGGTCAAAGAGCAAAAACTGGAATTTGCAGTATCCTACATCGAATTAGAAGCATATTGCACTTGTGATGTTTCCCTATATAAGCCCCTCTTCGCTTTATCTTTAGTAAGCAATCCAAGTGCCATTTTGGTGCAATTTGGAGGACTTCTACTAGCATTCTGGTGGATCTCCAAAGGCTTTGCTACCACGAGGGGAAGCGCTGCCCAACAGAGATTGAAATTTCTCCCATGTATAGTCAGTTTTAATTTATTGTTTTTTTTTAGTTTAGCACTTTTATTATGAACTCTAGTTTCATGATTATGAGTGGCTAAAATCTTCAACTAAGGTTGAAGATGAAGCCTCGCCGTTGTTTGCATAATAGTTTCAGATTTGTTTATACAATTATGATGTTTTTCTTAGTGTAAATGTTCTGTCAATTATTTGAGTAAAATCTTATGATTGATTGCGTTTAATATTCCGTGTGTTTTATCTGATGGATACATTAAATTGTTTTTGATTAAATTGGATTTCCTTTGTGATTTGTTAAAAGCGGATACATTGGATGTTTTGGTTTAATTAGGATATTTGTTGTTTTTTGTTTTAAGTTGGATTCATGGAATGTTTTGATAGGCTATTTTTAGAACATGAAGATATATACTTAACTTTTGTGGGGTGGATTCAGAAACCTTAGTGTCTTTATTATTAGTTTTAAATCAATTTAGTTTAGTTTTTATTTGTTTTGCAACATATAATTCAAAACTCGGAACTAGGTTAAGATAAGTTTAATTTAGATAAAATTACAATTTCACAACGCAATTTCCTATGGATACGACCTCGCACTTGTACAACACTATATTGCAAATGACTCGTGCGCTTGCGAGTAATTTAAAACTTACAACAAGTTTTTGGCGCCGTTGCCGGGGAATTGTTTTGTTTGTGAAATTTTTGTCTGAATTGATTTTATTTTTCTACTAGTTTAGTTAAACTTAAATTCTAAATTTTAAATTTTAAATTCTAAATTCTAAATTTTAAATTTTAAATTTTAAATTTTAAATTTTAAATTTTAAATTTTAAATTTTAATTTTAATTTTGATTTTAAATTTTAAATTTTAAATTTTTATTTTATTTTTTGTTTCTACTAGTTAGTTTATTTTATTGCTTTTTTGTGTGGTGTATGCTTGGTCGGAGATCACTGAATTTAGAATTAACACCTTTAGATCTCGACTTAGAAAGGACTCTTAGGAGACAGAATAGAGCACTTGTTGAAAAATAGACAATTGAGATGGGAGAAAATTTTAGGAATACAAATCAGCCAGAGAATATAGAGCAACCTAGAGCTTGGAACATGGACTCCACTACATCCCTTAGGGATTTGTTCGCACCCGTTGGAACTAACTCATCTTCTTGCATAGTGTTGCCACCAACCAATGCCACCCATTTTGATTTAAAGCCACATGTCATCCAACTCCTACCCTCATTTCATGGCTTAGATCTTGAAAATCCTTACAGCCATGTGAAGAAGTTCAAAGATATTTGTGCCACATTCAAGTTCCAGAACTTCTCTGAGGAGTCAGTCCATCTTAGAATTTTCCTTTTTTCTCTTCACGATAGAGCTAGGGCATGGTTGGATTCCAACACGCCCGGGTCTTTTACATCTTAGGAAAATCTATTAAGTAAATTCTATAATAAATTTTTCCCAATGTCTAGAGTGAATGAGTATCGAAAGGAGATTAGTTCTTTCACTCAGGAGGAGGATGAGAAGTTTTCTGAGAGTTGGGAGCGTTTTAAAGAGTTACTGATTAGATGCCCTCCACATGGATATGAGAAGTGGAGACTCGTTCAGTTCTTCTACCAAGGGTTGACTCAACCCAATCGTCGCATGATCGAGTCTATGAATAGGGGGTATTCTTAAGTCTGACGGGGGATGAAGCATACAAGGCATTGGATAAGTTTTCTGACAACTCGCAGCAGTGGGATTTTTTAAGCTGTCGGGATAAGTCCATTCATGCTCCTAAGAAAGGATGCATCTATGAGATCAAAGAGGACACTGACTTGAGGATAAAGCTAGATGTTCTCACTAAGAAGATTGACGCTCTCGTTGTGGGCCAGTCTATCAATGCTGCCAACACATTCAATGTTGATAATTGTTCCATCTATGCTAGTCCCATGCATTTAGCACAGAATTGTCCATCGATGCTGGCTTTTGCCAAGTATCCTATGGAACAAGTGAACGCTTTCAATGACTATCGGAGGCAGTCAAATGGATCTTACTCCGAGACTTACAATCCAGGGTGGCGGAACCACCCTAATTTTTCATGGAAGCAGAACCAATCGATGAATCAGGGAGGAGCCTCTCATCATGCTCACAATCAATAACCTCCCAGATTTCCTCCACCAATTCCAAGTCATGGTCTCTCAACCCATCCAGCACCATAACCTGCTTACCAAGCTTCCACTCAAGCGCCAGTGATGGTTTCACAATCACTAGAGGATACCCTCAAGGAGTTCATGAAGATGACAGGCCAATCCATCAGTGAAGTGAGGAGCGCAAAAATAGTAAATATCCAAGCGATTGTCAAGGTAGAGAGTCAAATAGGTCAAATCGCAAGTCACTTGGGTGAAAGAGAGAAGGGAACATTCCCTAGTCAACCCGTGCCTAACCCAAAAGGACAGTTTGCGGTTGGAAATTCACCAAATCTTATGCACGGGCAAGAACAAGTGCAATCGATTGTCACATTAAGGTCTGGGAGACAAGTGGACAATCAAGTGGAAGAGAACCCTGCTATGCAGCCAAGACAAGAAAGTGGCAACAAGGAAAAGAGAGATGCTGACCCATCTACAGCCACACCCACTGTAAAGGATCCTCCTAGGTCATTTGTACCTAAAGTGCCTTACCTTAAGAGATTACAAGTGCCCAAGAAAGGAGGGAAGTTTGAGGAAATTTTGGAGGTGTTCAAGCAAGTCCAAATCAATATCCCACTTTTGGACGCCATCCAGTAAGTGCCGTCATATGCCAAGTTCTTAAAGGACTTGATCACTATCAAGAAGAGGATGAATGTCCCGAAGAAGGCATATTTGACCGACCAGGTTAGCTCAATCCTTCAGTGCAAGATACTGATCAAGTATAAGGACCAGGGTGTCCTACCATCTCTTGCATGATAGGAGTCAGCCAGATTGAGAGGGCTCTATTAGATCTATGAGCGAGTGTGAATCTTCTGCCCTATTCAGTCTATTTGCAGTTGGGGTTAGGAGAATTGAAGCCCACATCCACAACGTTTCAATTGGCTGACAGGTCAATGAAAATACCACGGGGAGTAGTTGAGGATGTTTTAATAAAGGTGGATAAGTTTTATTTCCCTGTGGAATTTATTGTGCTAGACACAGAGCCGGTTCAGAATGTAGGGATTCAGATACCGGTGATTCTAGGGTGACCATTCTTAGCCACAGCTAATGCCCTGATAAATTGTAGGACAGGGGTGATGAAGATTTCCTTCGGAAATATGACAGTGGAGTTGAATATCTTTGATATCACTAAGCAACCACTGGAATTTGATGAAGTGAGAAATGTATGCTTGATAGAGGAGATTATTGAGGAGACTGTGGATGAATCAACAATGAGGACCCCCTGGAGGCATGCTTTGCTCAGTTTGGGGAGGATCTGGATTTGGATAAGTTACTTGAGCAAGCAAATGCCATTTTAGAGTCTGTTCCTCGGGAGAGCAGTAAGAAGGAGGAGACTATGGGTGAATCAAGCATTGAGGACCCCCTGAAGGCATACTTTGCTCAGTTTGGAGAGGATTTGGATTTGGATAAGTTATTTGAGCAAGCAAATGCTACTTTGGAGTCTGCCTCTGAAGAGCACTGAGACGGAGGAGACCACAACACCTGAACCCCCCAAGAAGGAACTTAAGCCTTTACCGGACAATCTTAAGTATAAGTTCCTAGGTCCAGCAGATTCTTTGACTGTGATTATAGCTTCAGATTTGGTTGAGGCTCAAGAGGAGAAATTAGTGGACATTTTAAAAGAGCATAAGGAAGCTATCGGTTGGACTATTGAGGATACGAAAGAGATCAGCCCCTCGGTGGTGATGCATAAGATACATTTGGAGGAGAACTCCAAGTCATCGAGGGAGCCACAGAGAAGGCTCCACCCAGCTATACAAGAGGTTGTGAGGACTGAAGTGATAAAGTTGTGGGATGCAGGGATCATTTATCCAATCTCTGATAGCAAGTGGGTGAGCTCGATTCATGTCATGCTCAAGCGGGCTAAATTTATGGTAGTGAAGCATAAGGATGACGAGTTGGTGCCAACTTGTGTTCAGTCAGGATGGAGAGTGTGTCTAGACTACCGTAAGTTGAATGATGCCACAAGGAATGATCATTTTTCACTCCCATTTATTGATCAGATGGTGGAACGCTTAGCTGGGCAAGATTTCTAATGTTGGGTCTGGCTGAAGACGTAAAACTTAGCGCTCATGGGAGGCACCCCATAGCATATCCTTTCTATTTGTTTATTATTTTACATATTTCTTGTTATTGTTTTTCTCTAGTGTTTTTTTTGTTTTTCAGTCTTTATTTTTCAGGGACAAAGCGTACTTCAGATCAAGTTTGGGGGTATGCTATGAGCCATACCAGTCCAGATAGTTCTCAATATCCCAGGTCAGCTCTTTCCATATTATTCACACATTGGGATCAATGTGTAATTTAAGTTTGGGGATATAAAAGACATATTACACACACTTTTGTCCTAATTTGTTGTTGTTTTTCTTCATTTAAAAAAAAGGGAAAAAGAAAGAAGGTAAATACATGCTCATGTTATTTTGAAATTTTGGTTGATCTAAACAATTTCTGTGATGTGATGTCATTGGTGAGCTTAAAATTTTGAACACATGATCTGGTGATAAAGTTTTAAAATTTAGTTACTTACTTTAGGCATTTGAGAATTCATATGTTTGATCTAATCTAACACAAGCACATTAACACAAATTGTGTGAGGTATGACATGTGATTTTAATGTGTACGTTTCCTTATCTTAACTGAAACTGGATGACTTGTTAGATAAACACTTTGGCATAAAAAAAAGTACCCAAAAAAATATGAAAAAAAAATTTGATGATCATAAATAAACTTTCCACTGAGTAACTGGACCTCTTGCCTCAGTAAGCAATGAGTCTTCACGTCAAAAGGTGAAAATTTAGCTTGGTAGTATTAAGGCCAGTTTAATTTCGTAGCCTTTTTTACTCGAGTTAGTAAGTCCTTAGGGGTATCTTTACACCTAATGCCCTAAAACCATCTGGTTTGGGAGTCATTGACTCAACACTCGCTACATGGGTCAATTAGAAAGCTTAAGAGAACTAAACATAACAGAGCCTTATTAAAAAAAATAAATGTAATAAAAATAAAAACTATGCCATTTTTGTTCATTCTGATGGGAAATTTGGTGAATCTTGAGACATGGAGACCTTACACATTGGAGTTATTTGGAAGCTTCATTTTTATATGCTAATTCACTTTACACAGTGTCAGACTTGTGACACCTTAACCTGCCTTTTGTAAGTAATTAGATTTTATCATTTCTATTCATTGCGAAGATGGGTTTATCTTTTTAAGCTTGCTCATGAATGAATATCATGGTAATGTGTGCTCCTTAAATTTTTGGATACCATGAGTGATGAACTTATCTTTATGTTCTTTATTTTTCATTTAGTCTTTTATTTTGTTTTGCTAAGGGACTAGCAAAATGTAAGTTTGGGGGTATTTGATGAGTGCCAAATATTACATATTTTGGCCCCTTAATTTACATTTGTTAGCTTAGGAATTTGTTACTTTGAGTTGTTTTTCGTTGTTTTACAAGTTTACAAGCTTGTAAAGGAGTTTCACTAAATTGCCAAAATTGCTCGTACAGATCAGCCATTTTTGAAGATTAAACTGTATTGATTCAGGAAGAACTAGGAGATAAGCCATATATGCTTGGAAAGATCCGGATGTCTAGTTTTTAAGAAATTTTATGGATCAATAAAACGATTTTTTTATAGAAAGTTATAGCAGTTTTAGTAGACAAGGGTCAGGCTGAGCATGATTTCAGGGTGACAGATCAGCCATTTTTTAGGATTAAACGTATTGATTCAGAAAGAACCAGGAGATGAGACATATATGCTTAGAAAGATCCCGATGTCTATTTTCTGGGGAATTTTACGGATCAATAAAATGATTTTTCTAGAGAAAGTTATGGCAATTTTAGTAGACAAAGGTCAAAGAGCAAAAGCTAGAATTTGCAGTATCCCACATCGGATTGGAAGCATATTGCACTTGTGATGTTTCCCTATATAAGCCCCTCTTCACTTCATCTTTAGTGAGCAATCCAAGTGCCATTTTGGTGCAATTTGGAGGACTTCTACTAGCATTCTGGTGGATCTCCAAAGGCTTTGCTACCACGAGGGGAAGCGCCGCTCAACAACGAGTGGCATTTCTCCAATGTATAGTCAGTTTTAATTTGTTGCTTTTTTTAGTTTAATGTTTAGTACTTTTATTATAAACTCTAGTTTCATGATTATGAGTGGCTAAAATCTTCAACTAAGGTTGAAGATGAAGCCTTGTCGTTGTTTGGCATAATAGTTTCATATTTGTTTATACAATTATGATATTTTTCTTAGTGTAAATATTCTGTCAATTATTTGAGTAAAATCTTATCATTGATTGCGTTTAAATTGTTCTGTTGGATATTCCGTGTGTTTTATCTGATGGATACATCAAATTGTTTTTGATTAAATTGGATTTCCTTTGTGATTTGTTAAAAGCAGATACATTGGATGCTTTTTGTTTAATTGGGATATTTGTTGTTTTTTGTTTTAAGTTGGATTCATAGAATGTTTTGATAGGCTATTTTTAGAACATGAAGATATATACTTAACTTTGGTGGGGTGAATTCAGAAACCTTAGTGCCTTTATTATTAGTTCTAAATCAATTTAGTTTAGTTTTTATTTATTTTGCAACATATTATTCAAAACTCGGAACTAGGTTAAGATAAATTTAGTTTAGATAAAATTACATTTTCATAACGCAATTCCCTGTGGATTCGACCTCGCACTTGCACAACACTATATTGCAAACGACTCGTGCGCTTGCGAGTAATTTAAAACTCACAACCGAAAGCAAAGAAGGCGACCATCACAGAAGCCAAAGATCTCGACAAACTTGATGTCAAAACACTTCTCGGATCACTATTGACATATGAGATGGAGGAAATGAATCTCATTGTCAATGATGATAAAAAAAAAAAAAAAAAAAAAAAAAAGAAGAAAAAATGCGATTGCTCTCAATGCCTCTATGAGCAACAAAGAGGAAGAAACGGAAGAAGAGGTAGAGAGCAAGGAAGAAGATGGTGAGATGGCTCTAATCGCCAAAAGGTTTCACAAGTTCTTGAAAAAGAGCAAGAAACCTTACATAAGGGATTCCACTCCAAAAAGGGAACCTCTTATGTGTTACGGTTGCAAAAAGTCCGATCATATCAAGGTTGATTGTACAATAGCAAGCAAACCATATAAGAGCTTTAAAAAGAAAGCTATGATTGCAACCACTTAGAGTGATGACGAAGAAGAAGAATCCTCGGACAATGAGGTTGGATATGAGGAGATTGCTAACCTATGCTTAATGGCAATCGACGACGAAAATGAGGTATCAAATTCTTACCCTTATAATAATAACACTGTTAGAAGCAAATTGCATAAATTCGATTCTAGGAATACAACCTTAAAAAAGAAGTCTCATATCTTTCTAAAGACATAGAAAGCTTAAAGGAAGAAAAATAAAAACTATTTTCCATGCTTAAAGATTTTCTTAAATATGAAAATAAAAATTTAAAGAAGAAAATAATGGAATTAAATAGCACAATATCTAGACTTATGCTTGGAAAAGAAAAACTAGATGAAGTGTCATCTAACCAAAGGTTAAATGGAGGAAAATCTAGCTTGGATTATTCTCCATTAGGCAAGCAAAATTCAAAAGAGACTTTGTTCATGAAAACAACATGTGTGAATGAAGCCTCCATTTCCAATACTACTAGCAAGATTAAAAGCACTCCGTTAATACATGCTAGTAAGCCTAGAAATGCAAATGTAAATCCTAATGCATTTACTAGAAAAACACATACATATATGTATGCTCACTCAAGAAATGCAAATGCTAAGAACAATCATTCAAGAAATGCATATACACATCCTAGGAGTAACCATCATGTGCGTCCTAGAGATAATATGTATACTCATAACTTGACACTACACATGCACATCCTAGGAATTACCATCATGTGTATATTAGAAATAATATGTATGTTCATAATAATGCAAGTACATATCTTAGAAATCATCATCATACATTTCCTAGAAATGACATGCATGTTCATAATCTTCACAATAGAAACATGTATCCTAGGAATACTTATCCAAGAAACTATAGGCATGCATATTTGAGAAATCCTAGAAATATCAATAACTATTATCCTAGGATCATACTTTATCAACATGTCTACAATTTTATAGGACCTTACAATGTTAAGTAAGGATCCCTAAAAGAACTGTATTTTCTAGGACTAACCCCAAAGGACCCAAGAAATTTTGGGTACCTAAGAGTGAAATTGTATATCCTTATGGAATGTAGATATATCTCCACACTAAGGAGAAAGGTAACTATTGGTACCTTGATAGTAGATGCTCAAAACACATGACTGATGATCGAAGTATATTCAAAGAGCTAACTCTAAGGGATGACGGACATGTCACCATTGGAGATAACACAAAGATAAAGATCATCGGGCATAGAAAAGTTGGTAATGATTTCTCAACCATTGATCATGTATTATATGTGCAAGGCCTTAAGCTAAATTTATTTAGTATTAGTCAACTATGTGACAAAAGTAAAAAAAGTCATATTTAAAACCTCTCATTGTCTAGTTATAGACATCAAGAGTAACAAGATAAAGTATTTTGAGCATAAATACGAAAATGTCTATATAGTTGATTTAAAATCTTTGCATTCGGAAAATGAAAAATGTTTTCTCGCATTTAGTGAAAACCCATGGTTATGGCATAAAAGACTTGGCCATGTAATATGAACTTGCTTAAAATCATTTCATGAAAAGATTTAGTTATTGGACTACCAAAAATCAAATTTGAAAAAGACAGGGTGTGTGATGCTTATCAAATAGGAAAACAAACTAGAATTTCTTTTAAATCAAAAATATAGTCTCAACTACTAGACCATTGGAACTTTTGCATATGTACTTATTCGGTCCAATAAGTACTATTAGTCTAGGTGGCCATCAATATGCTCTTGTTATTGTTGATGACTATTCAAGATATACATTTGTTATCTTTATTGCATACAAAGGATGTGTGAACTTTTGTAAAAAGGTTCAAAATGAAAAAAGAATTTTTATTTCAAGTATAAGAAGTGATCATGGAAAGGAATTTGAAACCCAAAGCTTTTCAAAATTTTGTGATGAAAATGGAATTGATCACAAATTTTCAACACCTAGAACTCCTCAACAAAATGGAGTTGTTGAGAGGAAAAATAGAGTTCTAAAAGAATTTGCAAGAACAATGCTTTGTGAAATAGTTTGCCAAAATATTTTTGGGTGGAAGACATAAATACTTCATGCTATGTTCTAAATAGAGTATTAATTAGGTCTATACTAAATAAAACTCCATATGAACTATGGAAAGATAGAAAGCCTAATATCTCTTATTTTCGTGCTTTTGGTTGTAAATGCTTCATCCTAATAACAATAAAACTAACTTGGGTAAATTTGAGTCAAAGATTGATGAAGGGATCTTCTTAGGATATTCAAACTTTAATAAAGCTTATAGAGTTTCTAACAAAAGAACTCTAGTGGTTGAAGAATCTGTACATGTAGCCTTTGATGAATCTAACCCTATTAGTAGTAGAGTAGTTTCTTTTAATGATGATGCAGATTTCATTCCAATGATAGAAACACCTACTCCCATTATTGACCCAAAGGAGAATGAACCTCAAATAGATCAAGAAGTAGATGTTCACAATCTTGATTAACCATCTACAAGTCAACAAGAGGATAGTCTTCTCAAAGATTGGAAGTATGTGAATTATCATCCAATTGATCAAGTGATTGGTGATCCTTCACAAGAGGTAAGAACTCGATCCTCTATTAGAAATATTTGCAATTGCATAGCTTATTTATCTCAAGTAGAACCTAAGTCTTTTATAGAAGCCGAAAATATAATGACTGGATAAATGCTAAGCAAGAAGAGCTAAATCAATTTGAAAGAAACAATGTATGGAATTGTAATACCCGTATTTGTAAAGTAAGGGTAAAGAAGTAATTTAATAAATATGACAAAGAGTTAAAATAATATAGGTATTTTGAAATGCAAAAAGTTAAATTTTTATATATAAAAAAAATTCTGGGACATAGACATCCAGTAAAAAAAAGAAAAGAAAGAGAAAAAATTAATTAATTTATTTATTATTAAAAAAAAATTTGAACATGAAACGCCCAAAACGCAAGAGAAGAAGAAAGAAAGAAAATAATAATAATTATTATTATTATTATTATTTATTATATTTAATTATAATTAAAAAAAAAAAAACACCTTACCAAATCGTGGCAGCAGGTGCTGCCTTAAGAAAAGAAAGAGGGATGTATGTTTGCCATGTGCAAGTGAAAGAAAGAATGGCCTTGCACGTGTTACAGCAAGGCCATTAACGTGGAGAGTAATTGTCCAAGAAAAAAATTGTGAGTGGTGAGCTGACTGTTTTGTTTCAAAGTATATATATATATATATATATATATATATATATATATATATATATATATATATATATACGGTAAATTTTAGTAATACATATCATTTCCGTTTAAATTTTTTTTCAAATACTTTACTTTTTTTAAATATTTGGGGACTCAAAAAAATATTAAAATAGCAAAATTTTGAAAAGATTTATTGCGAAACTTTGTAGAGAGTCACGAATAGCTATCAGAAAAACAGAAGGTAATAATATAGTATTTATTTTTAAATTTTTAGTATATCTAAAATTTTTTCGAATTTAAAGTGAGAATTTTCAAAGGGTGTGGTTTATGAAGAAATGAAGAAATAATTTAAAAATTTATACAAATATTATGTCAAGTAGTGACGGTCAACAACCAAGAGAAATTTCGGAGAATAACGGGAAAGGCAAGGAGGTGATCCACGGGTAGCTTTAAGTGCTACGTGGTGAGTTGTATTTACTTTAAGTAATCTAAATAAAAATCAAATATATAGTAAAAATATTAAAATAAATTATTAGCTTATTTTTTTGTGGTAGATAAATTAAATTGATGTGTATGATATAAATATTGGATACGTAGAAAATTTTTATGTGAAAAAAATATATTATTAGAATAATAAGTTAATTTAATAGTAAAGGGGATAAATAATAAATCTTGGTAAATAAATTTATGTGACATATGAGGAGAAGAAATTAGTGAAATAATAAGTTGATTAAATAATAAAAGAGATAAGTGAAATTCCTGATGAGTTATGATTAATCAGTGAATGTGATATATGAGGAGAGAAATTTTAGGGAATTTATTTTAATGATAAATTGAGAATGATAAGGGTAGTCAATTTAAATAGTTTTATGCATGTTATGGTTATATTACTGTTCATATGCATATTTTATTTTATAGTTCATATGTATATGCATTAAATAATAAAACCGAAAGAACCGGGCAGGGGCTGGTCTAATGGAATAACCGTGACAGCTGGTGTATGCTGGAAATAAAAAAGACACCGTGACAGTCGTTATATGCTGAAAATAAATTCTGTGACAGTCTGGATAAGCTATAAAGAACCGAAAAGGGGTCAATCTAAGATAATAATAACTTGTCAATAGGTGGGAAGACATCCCCATCATAATCATTCATACATTGCATCTGCTTTAATTATTACTTGTATTACAAAAATGTTGATGTGTGGTGTAATAGTGTGAATTTAGTTGTAGATAAATAAGTCTCAAAGAGAGAGACAGTTACAGTGAGAAAAAAACGGAGAAGAATGAAGTGATAGTAATTATTTAAACGTTAGACTATATGTTATTATCCAATTGTATAAGAGATACATGTTTAAATATAAATGGGCTAATTATGCAGATAGAATACTTTTAGTAAATTTAATTCACTGAGCTTGCGAAACTCACCCCTCATTATATAACGATTTCAGGTAGCAAACAGGACTAGTACTCTGGTGGGTTGAAAGTCAGACGAAATCATTTGCTGTAAGCCACGTACGTGTCAATATCCTCAGACAAATGAAAAAAAAATGAAAAACGATAATTTATTTGTAAATATTCATGCATGTTAAGTTGTATATTATGTTTAAATTATATCAGATTGATGTACCTCCCCTGTTGAGGGTTGAGGGTTACAATAAAAATTCTTGTTAGTTTTATTTTGCTTTATTGTTACATATATGTGTCATGCTAAGATTTTCAAAATGTGATGATGCCGTCTCGGGGATGGCCAACCTGGGATGGGTCGTTAAAATTTTGGTATCAGAGCATTAGGTTTTAAGATTCTGTAGACTGCATAAGAACTTAAAAAGTGGAAGATTCTAAATAAATTATATTTTAAATGTAGAGTCTGAGGATGACATGTGGCCATGCTAGAGCTAGAAGTAGAGTTCTGAATCAGAGGGGACGTGGTAGACCCCCAACTTTTAGGAGGACTAAAGCAGAGGAGGAAGTTGAGTATGTGATTCCCTCGAGGGAACATGTTGATAGTGCAGCTAGTACCAGTAGAGATGGGAGAGTATCTAAGGATAGAAATGATGAATTGAGAGAAGCCCTAAATCATGCTATCGAGAAGATAAATGCAGCGAAGGAAATGGCTGATAATTTACAAAGAAGATTAGAGGAAAGAGGTAGAAGAGAACCTAATTTGGTGAGGCAAAAGGTTCATGAGAGGGAAGGTGTCTTTGCATGTGAGATGCAAGGGGATTGTTTTGTGAGGTTTCTTAAGTTTAAACCTCAGTATTTTAGAGGATCCGCGAATCTGGTGGAAGCTGAGCAATGGATTAGGCACGTGGAGAAATATTTTAAGGTTTTACCAGCGTCAGATAGACAAAAGGTGGCTTTTGCTTCCTTTATGCTGGAGGGTGAGGCTTCTCAATAGTGGGAGAATATTTTTCCCAAGGTAAGCACACGGGTAGATCAACCTTTAACTTAAAGTAAGTTTAAAGATGAGTTCTTTGCAAAGTATTTCCCAAATACCTTTCGAGCACAGCAGAAGAGAGATTTTATTCATCTAAGACAAGAAAGTTTATCGGTGGCTGAATATGATAGCAGATTCATAGCCCAGTCAAAGTTTTTACCTGAATTGGTGAATACGGAGGAAAGAAAATGTAAGAGATTTTTGGACAGATTACACTATGATATTCGGACTAAACTCTCCCATATGGGCATAGGGAATTATGTTGTGTTGGTGGATAAAGCATTGCAGATTGAGAAGGATCTGATGGAGTTGAGGGGTAGGAGGGATTGGCTGAAGAGGTCTAGATTTGAGAGGCCTAGAGATGGTAGTAATATAGGTGTATAGGGTGGAAGACCACCCCAGAGGGGGCGTTTCTTGTCTCAAGGAAATGTAGTGCAGAGTCAGAGGCAAACAAGATCTGTTACTTCTGTAGCTCAGAGTAATACCGATAGGACCCATAAATTTAGGAGCTATGGTAGAGGAGTAAATATGCTACTAGGTAAAAGTAGTAATATGATGTGTGGTCGAAAGGCAAGAGTTTGCTTTAAATGTAATCAGATAGAGTATCTATCTCAGTATTTCCCTACACATATATACTTTGTATGTGATGGAGGAGGACATGTTGCTCTAGATTGTCAAGCGGGGAAATCTACTAACGTAAGCGTTAGAAGTATCAGGAAAAGACCGATGGAGAGAGGCGGTGGTAAAAATGACTTAGGTAAAAACGACTTAGAGAGATCATTAATAATAGGTGTGGCTGTAGATGGCTTAGCATCTCTCTTCTCATTGTTGCCACTTTCTTGCCTTTGGTGCATAGCAGGGTTCTCTTCCACTTGATTGTGCACTTGTCTCCCAGACTTCAATGGGACAATTGATTGCACTTGTTCCTGCCAATGCATAGGAGTTAATAAATTTCCCACCGCAAACTGTTCCTTTGGGGTAGGATCAGTTTGACTGGGGAAGGTTCCTTCCTCTCCTTCACCCACGTAACTTGCGATTTGATCAATTTGACTCTCTAGTGTGGCAATCGCTTGGGTGTTTTCTATTGTTGCACTCATCACTTCACTCATAGATTGGCTAGTCGTTTTAATGAAATCATTGAGAGAGTCATCCAATGACTGTGAAACCGACGCTGGCGCTTGAATGGGAGCTTGGTAAGCGGGTGATGGTGCTGGATAAGCTGAGTGACCATAACTTGGAATTGGTGGAGGAAATTCGGGAGGGTATTAATTGTGAGCATGATAAGGGTCTCCTCCTTGATTCCTCAGTTGGTTCTACGTCCATGAAACATTAGAGTGGTCCCACCACCCTGGATTGTATGTTTCAGAGTAAGATCCATTTGATTGCCAACAACACTCATTGAAAGCATTCATTTGTTCCATGGGATACTCGGCAAAAGCCGGCATTGAAGGATAATTCTATGCTAAATGCATGAGTCTAGCACAGATGGAACAACTATCAACATTGAATATGTTGGCAGCATAGAGGGACGGGCTGGTCATTTTCATGTACTCCTTAATGGTGTCCTCTAAAGACTGTGAAACCGGCGCTGGATTCATCCACATTTTTTTTTTGGATAACTAACTAGTAGAAAAATAAAATCAATTCAGACCAAAAATTTTCACAAACCAAACAATTCCCCGGCAACGGCGCCAAAAACTTGTTGTGAGTTTTTGATTACTCGCAAGCGCACGAGTCATTTGCAATATAGTGTTGTGCAAGTGCGAGGTCGAATCCATAGGGAATTGTGTTGTGAAAATATATTTTTAATCTAAACTAACTCTATCTTAACCTAGTTCCGAATTGTGAATGATATTTTGGAAAACAAATTAAAACTAAATTAAATTGATTTTTAAAACTAATAATAAAAACACTAAGGTTTCCAAATCCGCCCCACCAAAGTTAAGCATATATGTTCTAAAGATAGCCTATCAAAACATTCCATTAATTCAACTATATAACAAAAAACAAAGAATATCCCAATTAAACCAAAAGCATCCAATGTATCCACTCTTAACAAATCACAAAGGAAATCCAATTTAACTGAAAACGATTCGATGTATCCATCAGATGAAATACAAGGAATATCCAACAGAACAATTTAAACTCAATCAATCACAAGATTAACTCAAATAATTGACGGAACATTTATACTAAAAAATGTCAGATTTGTACAAGCAAATCTGAACTACTATGCCAAACAACGACGAGGCTTCATCTTCAACCTTAGCTGAAGATTCTAGCCACTCATAACTATGAAACTATAATTCATAATAAAAGTGCTAAACATTAAACTAAAACAACTAAATAAAAAGAAATAAATAACTTTACATAGGAGAAATTCCACTCACTGACGTGCGGCGCTTCCCCTTGTGGTAGCAAAGCCTTCGAGATCCACCAGAATGCTAGCAGATGTCCATCGTTTAACACCAAAGTGGCTCAGGAATTGTACACTGAATGATGAAGTGGAGTGGGGTCTTATATAGGCAAATACCACGAGTGCAATGTCTTTCCAATCTGATGTGGGATATGGGATATAGAAATGTGTTTCCAACCGATGTGGGATGTGGGATTTAGTCTTCACATGCCCTTCAAAACTTCTATTCACGCTGAAATCCCGCACAACCTGACATTTGTCTACTAAAACAGCCATAACTTTCTGTAAAAAAAATTATTTTTACGAGCCGTAAAATTCTCCAGAAAATAGACTTCTGGATCTTTCTAAGCATATATGGCTCATATCCTGGTTCTTCTTGAATCAATACAGTTTAATTTTCAAAAATGATTGATCTGTACGGGCAATTCTGGCAATTTTAGTGAAACTCCTTTCCCAGTACTTGTAAACCTAAAAAACAACTTAAAGTAACAAAATCCTAAGCTAACAAATGTAAATTAAGTGGCCAAAATATGCAATATTTTTCTCTCATCAAATACCCCCAAATTTACATTTTGCTAGTCCCTTAGCAAAACAAAAATAAATAAAAAACTAAATGAAAAACAAAAAAAATAAAGATAAGTTCAGTATTCATGGTATCCCAAAATTTAAGGAGCATTCAAAATCATGAGATTCATTCATGAGCAAGCTTAAATAAGTCCAACCCATCTTCACAATGAATAAGAATTTAAAACTTAATTACTTACAAGAGGCATGGTAAGACATCACAAGCTTGAATCAGTGTAAAGTGATTTAGCATATACAGATGAGGTTTCCAAATAACTTCAATGTACAAGGTAATCAAGTCTCAAGATCCACGGAATTTCTCATCGGAAAGAACAACGATGGCATAGTTTTTTTTATATATATATACATAAGGCTCTGCTATGTTTAGTTCCCTTAAGCTTTCTAATCGACCCATGTAGCGAGTGTTGAGTCAATGACTCCCAAACCAAATGGTTTTAGGGCATTAGGTGTAAAGACACCCCTAAGGACTTACTAACTCGAGTCAAAAAGGTTACGAAATTAAACCGGCCTTAATACTACCAAGCAAAATTCCACCTTTTGACGTGAACACTCACTGCTTACTGAGGCAAGAGGTCCAGTTACTCAACGGAAAGTTTCGCAATGATCATTATGAATAAAATTTCCACCTTTTGACGTGAACACTCACTGCTTACTGAGGCAAGAGGTCCAGTTACTCAGTGGAAAGTTTATTGATGATGATCATTATAAATATTAATAGTATTAGTTGTTTTTTTATTTTTATTTTTTTTATATATATGCCCAAGTGTTTATCCAACAAGTCATCCAGTTTCAGTGAAGACAAGGAAACGTATACATTCAACTCGTCATACCTCACACAAATATGTGCTGATGTGCTCGTGTTAGATTAGATCAAACATGTAAATTCTCGAAAATGCCTGAAGTAAGTAACTAAAGTTTAAACTCTATCATCAGATCATGTGTTCAAAGTTTTAAACTCACCAATGAAATCACATCACAATTTTTCAGAACAACCAAAATTTTTAGATGAACATGAACATGTATTTATCTTTACGACAAAAAGATAACAAATTAGGACAAAGTGTGTGATGTGTCTCTCATACCCCCAAACTTAAATTACACATTGATCCCAATGTGTGACTAATATGGAAAAAGCTGACCTGAGATATGGAGAACTATCTGGACTGGTATGGCTCATAGCATACCCCCAAACTTGAACTGAAGTACGCATTGTCCCTGAAAAATAAAAAAACTGGAAAACAAAAAATACTGGAAACAAACATTAATCATAAAAATGCGAAATAATAAATAAACAGAAAAGATAAGCTGTGGGGTGCCTCCCATGAGTGCTAAGTTTAACGTCTTCATCCAGACCCAACATTAGTAAACATGCCCAACTAAGCACTCCACCATCTGATCAATAAATAGGAATGGAAAATGATCAGGCCTAGTGGCAGCATTCAACTTACAGTAGTCTATACTCACTCTCCCTCTTGACTGAACATGAGTTGGCACCAACTCGTCGTCCTAATTCTTCATTACCGTTAATTCAGCATGTTTGGGCACGACTTAAATCAGGCTCACCCACTTGCTATCAGAGATGGGATAAATGATCTCTACCTCTAACAACTTAATATCTTCTGCCCTCACAACCTCTTGCATAGCAGGGTTGAGCCTTCTTTGTGGCTCCCTCGATGGCTTGGCATTTCCTCCAACTGTATCGTGTGTATTACCAATGAGGGGTTGATTCCCTTGACATCCTCAATAGTCCAGCCTATAGCTTCCTTATGCTCTCTTAAGACGTCCAATTATTTCTCCTCTGGAGCATCACCCAAATCTAAAGCTATTATTATAGGCAAAGAATCTGCTGGACCTAGGAACTTATACTTAAGATTGTCCGATAAAGGCTTAAGTTCCTTCTTGGGGGGTTCAAGTGATGTAGTTTCCTCCGTCTCATTGATCTTTTGAGGAGCAGACTCCAAAGTAGCATTTGCTTACTCAAACAACTTATCTAAATCCAAATCGTCTTCAAATTGAGCAAAGCATGCCTCCAAAATGTCCTCAGACTTCCCTTCTTTCTTGGGCGCTTGTAGTCTCTCAGGGTAAGGCTCTTTAGGTAAAAACGACTTAGAGAGATCATTAATAATAGGTGTGGCTGTAGATGGCTCAGCATCTCTCTTCTCATTGTTGCCACTTTCTTGCTCTTGGTGCATAGCAGGGTTCTCTTCCACTTGATTGTGCACTTGTCTCCCAGACTTCAATGGGACAATTGATTGCACTTGTTCCTGCCAATGCATAAGAGTTAATAAATTTCCCACCGCAAACTGTTCCTTTGGGGTAGGATCGGTTTGACTGGGGAACGTTCCTTCCTTTCCTTCACCCACGTAACTTGCGATTTGATCAATTTGACTCTCTAGTGTGGCAATCGCTTGGGTGTTTTCTATTGTTGCACTCATCACTTCACTCATAGATTGGCTAGTCATTTTCATGACATCATTGAGAGCGTCCTCCAATGACTGTGAAACCGACACTGGCGCTTGAATGGGAGCTCGGTAAGCGGGTGATGGTGCTGGATAAGCTGAGTGACCATAACTTGGAATTGGTGGAGGAAATTCGGGAGGGTATTGATTGTGAGCATGATAAGGGTCTCCTCCCTGATTCCTCAGTTAGTTCTACGTCCATGAAACATTAGAGTGGTCCCACCACACTGGATTGTATGTTTTAGAGTAAGATCCATTTGATTGTCAACAACACTCATTGAAAGCATTCATTTATTCCATGGGATACTCGGCAAAAGCCGGCATTGATGGACAATTCTGTGCTAAATGCATGAGACTAGCACAAATGGAACAACTATCAACATTGAATATGTTGGCAGCATTGAGGGACGGGCCGATCATTTTCATATACTCAATGGTGTTCTCTAAAGACTGTGAAACCGGCGCTGGATTCATCCACATTTTTTTTTTGGATAACTAACTAGTAGAAAAATAAAATCAATTCAGACCAAAAATTTTCACAAACCAAACAATTCCCCGGCAACGGCGCCAAAAACTTGTTGTGAGTTTTTGATTACTCGCAAGCGCACGAGTCATTTGCAATATAGTGTTGTGCAAGTGCGAGGTCGAATCCACAGGGAATTACGTTGTGAAAATATATTTTTAATCTAAACTAACTCTATCTTAACCTAGTTCCGAATTGTGAATGATATTTTGGAAAACAAATTAAAACTAAATTAAATTGATTTTTAAAACTAATAATAAAAACACTAATGTTTCCAAATCCACCCCACCAAAGTTAAGCATATATGTTCTAAAAATAGCCTATCAAAACATTCCATGAATCCAACTATATGACAAAAAACAAAGAATATCCCAATTAAACCAAAAACATCCAATGTATCCGCTCTTAACAAATCACAAAGGAAATCCAATTTAACTGAAAACGATTCGATGTATCCATCAGACAAAACACAAGGAATATCCAATAGAACAATTTAAACTCAATCAATCACAAGATTAACTCAAATAATTGACGGAACATTTATACTAAAAAATGTCAGATTTGTACAAGCAAATCTGAACTACTATGCCAAACAACGGCGAGGCTTCATCAAACTAAAACAACTAAATAAAAAGAAATAAATAACTTTACATGGGAGAAATTCCACTCGCTGATGGGCGGCGTTTCCCCTCGTGGTAGCAAAGCCTTCGGGATCCACCAGAATGCTAGCAGATGTCCACTGGTTAACACCAAAGTGGCCCAGGAATTGTACATTGAATGATGAAGTGGAGTGGGTCTTATATAGGCAAATACCACGAGTGCAATATGTTTCCAACCGATGTGGGATGTGGGATTTAAGTCTTCACATATACTTCAAAACTTCTGTTCACGCTGAAATCTCGCACAGCCAGCACAGCTTGACCTTTGACTACTAAAACGGCCATAACTTTCTGTAGAAAAATCATTTTTACGAGCCGTAAAATTCTCCAGAAAATAGACTTTTGGATCTTTCTACGCATATATGGCTCATATCCTGGTTCTTCTTGAATCAATACAGTTTAATTTTCAAAGATGATTGATCTGTACGGGCAATTCTGGTAATTTTAGTGAAACTCCTTTCCCAGTGCTTGTAAACCTGAAAAACAACAAAAACAACTCAAAGTAACAAAATCCTAAGCTAAAAAATGTAAACTAAGTGGTCAAAATATGCAATATTTTTCTCTCATCACGTCACATCAGGGGTTGGGATGTGTGCTGATGCAACATGGAAGAGTTATAACTTATGCATCTAGGCAATTGAAGAACCATGAGAGGAATTACCCGACCCATGATCTAGAATTGGTTGCCATAGTTTTTGCTTTGAAGATATGGAGACATCATCTATATGGAGCCAATTGTGAGATTTTTACTGATCATAAAAGCTTGACGCATTTACTGACTCAAAAGGAGTTGAGTTTGAGGCAAAGGAGGTGGATTGAGTTAATATGTGATTATGACTATACAATTCACTATCATCCAGGAAAGGCTAATGTAGTAGCTAATGCATTGAGTAGAAAGGCTACAGGGAGATTAGCTGCTATCGGGAGTCATAATACAAGCTTGATGATAGAGTTAAGAAGAATGAGGATGCAGTTAAGTGTCAATGATAGAGGAGTATTAATGGCCAATATGATGACACAATCTCCTATTATTGATCGTTTATTACAGATGCAGGGTAGTGATGAAGGGATAGAGAAGATCAGGCATGAAGTGTTGAGTGGGAAGTCAACTGAGTTTAGAATTAGAGAAGATGGCATGGTAGTATTGGGGCATAGAGTTTGTGTTTCCAATGATGTGGAGATAAGAAATGAGATACTAAGGGAGGCTCATGATTCTATATAATCCATGCACCCAGGTAATAATAAAATGTACACGGAATTGAAACAAAATTATTGGTGGTCAGAGATGAAGAAAGATGTAGCAAAACAATCTCTAGATGTTTGACTTGTCAACAGGTGAAATCTGAGAATAGACATCCAACAGGTTTATTACAACCCCTTCTAGTACTTGAGTGGCCATGGGAAAATGTGAGTATGGATTTTGTCTCTGGTTTTCCCCGTACCAAGAGAGGGCATGATGTCGTGTGGGTTATAATGGATAGACGTTCTAAGTCTTCACATTTTCTTCCTATTAAAACTACTTGGAGTCCAAAAAAGTTGACTGAGTTGTATGTAGCTGAAATAGTAAAATTACATGGAGTAACCTTGAGCATTGTTTCAGATAGAGATTCTAGATTTACCTCTAGATTTTGGAGAGGATTCCAAGAAGCTATGGGTACACAATTACAGTTTAGTATAACTTTTCATCCACAAACTGATGGGCAGACGGAGAGAATCATCAGAATACTAGAAGATATGTTGAGGTCAAGTGCATTGAGTTTCTCAGTGAGCTGAGATGCTTATTTGCCTCTGATCGAGTTTGCATACAATAATCAACATCAAACTAGTATTAGGATGACACCCTTTGAGGCTTTATATGGTAGAAGGTGTAGAACTCCGGGAAGAAGTTGGAGAGCGAAAGATATATGGCCCAGAAATGATAGACTTGACTACTGAGAGGATCAAACTGGTTACGGAGAACCTCAGAGCAGCCCAGAGCAGACAGAAAGGATATGCTGATAAAAGAAGAAGACCTCTCGAATTTCAAGTTGGTGATTGGGTATTTTTGAAGATATCTCCATGGAAGGGAGGGGATGCTGAGCCCGAGATTTGTGGGGCCATATGAGGTGATTGAGAGAATTGGGCCCGTAGCATATCGTTTAGATTTGCCTCCGAAATTAAAGCAATTACATAATGTGTTTCATGTGTCACTATTGAGAAAGTACTTACACGATGAATCTCATAGTATCTCGGGTTAGACGATAGAATTTCAGGAAGATTTGACCTTTATGCAAGTACTGGTCAAAATCTTGGACAGAAAAGATCAAGTCTTGCGCAATAAAATCATTCCTTTGATTCAAGTATTATGGCGAAATAAAGATGTCAAAGAAGTCACGTGGGAATATGAAGCAAGAATGAGAAAAGATTACCCCCAACTATTTTCTTAATTTTAGATAAGTAAATTTCGGGGACAAAATTTTTGTAAGATTGGTAGAATTGTAATACTCGTATTTGTAAAGTAAGAGTAAAGAAGTAATTTAATAAATATGATAAAGAGTTAAAATAATATAGATATTTTGAAATGTTAAATGTTAAATTTTTATATATAAAAAAAATTTTGGGACGTGGACGTCCAAAAATGAAAAGAAAAAAATTTTAATTAATTAATTCATTATTAAAAAAAATTAAATATGAAACATCCAAAGCGCAAGAGAAGAAGAAAGAAAGAAAATAATAATAATAATATTTAATTAAAAAAATAAAATAAAAAAAACACCTCACCAAATCGTGGCAGCAGGTGCGGCCTTAAGAAAAGAAAGGGGGATGCATGTTTGCCATGTGCAAGTGAAAGAAAGAATGGTTGTTACAGCAAGGCCACTAACATGGAGAGTAATTGTCCAAGAAAAAAATTGTGAGCGGTGAGCAGTGTCTTGTTTCAAAGAATATATATATATATATATATATATATATATATATATATTTATATATACACTTACCGTAAATTTTAGTAATACGTACCCCTTTCGGTTAAATTTTTTTTCGAATATTTTATTTTTTTAAATATTTAAGAACTCAAAAAAATATTAAAATAGTAAAATTTTAAAAGGGTTTATTGTAAAACTTTGTAAAGGGTCACGAATAACTATCAAAAAAGCATAATGTAATAATATAGTGTTTTTTTTAATTTTTAGTATATCTGAAATTTTCTCGAATTCAAAGTGAGAATTCTCAAAGGATGTGGTTTATGAAGAAATGAAGAAATAATTTAAAATTTTATACAAATATTATGTCAAGTGGTGACGGTCAACAACCGAGAGAAATTTCGGAGAAGAACAGGAAAGGCAAGGAAGTGATCCACAGGTAGTTTTAAGTGTTATGTGGTGAGTTGGATTTACTTTAAGTAGTCTAAATAAAAATCAAATATATAGTAAAAATATTAAAATAAATTATTAGGTTATTTTTTGTGGTAAATAAATTAAATTGATGTGTATGATATAAATATTGGATACGTAGAAAATTTTTATGTGAAAAAAATATATTATTAGAATAATGAGTTAATTTAATAGTAAAAGAGATAAATAAAATTTGTGACGAATCTTGGTAAATAAATTTATGTGATATATGAGGAGAATAAATTAGTGAAATAATAAGCTGATTTAATAATAAAAGAGATAAGTAAAATTCCTGATGAGTTATGATTAATCAGTAAATATGATATATGAAGAGAGAAATTTTGGAGAATTTATTTCAATGATAAATTGAGAATGATCAAGATAGTCAATTTGAATAGTTTTATGCATGTTATGGTTATATTACTGTTCATATGCATATTTTATATTATTGTTCATATGTATATGCATTAAATAATATAACCGAAAGTATCGGGAAGGGGCCGGTCTAATAGAATAACCGTGACAGCCGGTAGATGCTGGAAATAAATTTCGTGACAGTCAGGATAAGCAGTAAAGAACCGGGAAGGGGCCGGTCTAAGATAATAATAACATGTCGACAAATGGGAAGATGTTCCCATCATAATCATTCTTATATTACATCCGCTTTAATTATTGTTTGCACTACTGAAATGTTGATGTGTGGTGTAATAGTGTGAATTTAATTGTAGATAAATGAATCTCACAGAGAGAGACAGTTACAGTGAGAAAAAGACGGAGAAGAATGATGTGATAGTAATTATTTAAATGTTAGACTATATGTTATTATCCAATTGTATAAGAGATAAATGTTTAAATATAAATGAGCCGATTCTGCAGATAGAATACTTTTAGTAAATTTAATTCACAAAGCTTGTGAAGCTCACCCTTCATTGTACAATGATTTTAGGTAATAGACAGGACTAGTAATCTGGTGGGTTGAAAATCAGATGAAATCATTTGCTGTAAGCCACACATGTGTCAATATCCTCAAACAAATGAAAAAAAAATGAAAAACAATAATTTATTTGTAAATATTCATGCATGTTAAGTTGTGTATTATGTTTAAATTATATCAGATTGATGTATCTCCCCTGTTGAGGGTTGAGGGTTACAGTAAAAATTCTTGTTAGTTTTATTTTGCTTTATTGTTGGATATATGTGTCGTACTGGGATTTTCAAAATGTGATGTTACCGTGTCAAGGGTGGCCAACCCAGGATGGGTCGTTACAGGAATCTAGTTCCTAGACCAAAGAATCACACTACAATATGAACTAAATAGGTATTTAGAAATAAGATGAATGAAAATGGAATAGTAACTAGGAACAATACTAGACTAGTTGCTAAGGGATATGATCAAGAAGAATGAATAGATTTTGATACGACCTATGCTCACATAGCTAGATTAGAAGCTATTTGAATGTTATTAGCCTTTGCATGCTTTAATAAATTTAAATTATTTCAAATGGATGTAAAAAGTGCTTTTTTAAATGGCTTTATAGAATAAGAGGTGTATGTTGAGCAACCTCTTGGATTTGAAAATCCTAGTCTTCCAAACCATGTCTGTAAGCTTTCTAAAGCTCTATATGGGTTGAAGCAAGCTCCAAGAGCATGGTTTGAAAAACTAAGTAAGTTTTTGCCTGAAAATGGTTTTACAAGAGGAAAATATAAACATAACCCTTTTCACAAAAACGCACAAGAATGACACATTTTTAGTCCAAATATACGTTGATGATATTATATTTGGTGCTTCTAATGAATTTATGTGTTAAGAGTTTGCTGAGTGCATGCAATGAGCATTTGAAATGATCAGGATGGGAGAAATCACCTACTTTTTTAGACTTCAAATCAAACAACTGAAAGATGGGATCTTCATCAATCAATCAAAGTACACCAAGGACCTATTAAAGACATTTGGTATGGAAAGCTCAAAGTTAATTGGCACTCCTATGAGCACCTCTACAAAACTTGACCTAGATGAAGGAGATAAGTGTGTAGATACTAAAAATTATAGAAGCATAATAAGATCTTTACTTTATCTAACTGCAAGTAGACCTGATATAATGTTCAGTGTATGCATGTATGCCAGATTTTAAGCTAATCCTAAGGAATCGTATGTAATTGTTGTAAAAAGAATTCTAAGGTACTTACAAGGGACTCAAAACCTAGGCTTATGGTACTCTAGAGAATCATCTCTTAAGCTTGTTGGATATTCGGATGCTGATTTTGCGGGTTGTAGGCTAGATAGAAAAAGTACTAGTGGTACATGTCAATTTTTAAATGCAATGTTAATCTTTTGATTTTCTAAGAAACAAAATTCAGTTGCACTATCTACCACCGAAACAGAATATGTTGCTGCTGGAAGTTGTTGTGCACAAGTGTTGTGGATGAAACAATAACTAGAAGACTATAGCATGAAATTTAAAGATATTCCAATTCATTGTGGTAATACTACTGCCATCAACTTGACCAAAAATCCTATTCAGCATTCTAGAACTAAACATATATAATTTAGGCATCATTTCATAAGAGACCATGCTCAAAAGTGTGATATTAGACTAGAATTCATTCATTCGGAAGATCAAATAGCTGATATTCTTATAAAACCCTTAAGTGAAGGTAGCTTTTGTAAGATTAGACTATTGATGGGCCTGAAAGACTATGATAAATTGTATGTTTGATTGCATCAACATTCATCATTTGCATATTTGACATCTAGTGAATGAGTATTAACTCTTATTTAATATTTCTCTCACTCAATATGGCATAGATAAACATTTACATGCTGAAATCTTAAGTTAGAGCTCCAATTTTAAGTTTTCTGGAGGACCCAGTCGACTAGTGCGTTCAACCCAGTCAACTGGTATCCCACTACCCATTTTACTAGTCAACTAGTGTAAATCATCTAGTCGACTGGTACTATAAGACATTGTTTGAAGCCCAAATTTAAAATTTTGGTAACCTACCCAATCGACTGGTAAGGATCACCTAGTCAACTAGTATGTCTTTGCCAATTTACCTAATCGACTGGTAAGTCAAAAAATTCTCAAATTTAGAAGGGCCCTAACCTAGTCGATTGGTATCACGATTCTATAAATAGTCTCTTCATATTTTTCAGATTTCACACCATTGTTGAAAACCCCAAGCTTTATCTCTCTAGAAAATTCGTGCTTTTAGCCCAAAATCTCTCAAATCCACACCATACAACCTTCAATCATACCCCAAATCATCCATTTTTCAACACTTCTTGGTTGAAAAATCCACATTTCCTAAAATCTCTCAAATCTCTCTCTAAAAATGTTTTTTTCAAATGTTTAAGAGAATCCGCATTAAAACCATTATAGGAGGACCTCACGCGCCCACAAGGCCCTGGTCCAAGAAATCCTCTAAACCAGATGCCAAAGGGAAGGGGCTAGTTGGTTCGTCAAGCAAGAAGGTAAGAATTGAACTAGATGACTCGCTCTTCTGGAGCCCCACTGTAAAGAGCATGTATAATTCCATTATACGCCAAAAAAAACTCATGACGGGTAGATTCATTGACTTTGACTCTATCTGTCATGTAAATTTCGATATTTTACCTATCTTTGAAGCCATACACTTGACACCACTTGTCAAGATACACCAAAAAATTTATCCACAGCTTATTCACCAATTCTATGCCAACCTGGTTAAACTGAGTGCACTGGCTCTTCGGTTTAAAACCAGCGTTATGGCCGTTGAGTTTAAGGTGAATACTGACCTCTTGGTCAGCTTATTGAAGATCCCCATGAAAGGGATCCAACGGAGTCTGGACGGATGGCCGGACAATTTCGATTATGAAGAGGCATACCAGATAATTAAGGGAAACCCTAACTATATCTTTAGGCCCACTACATTTCACACCTGTAGTGACATGCCCCTCGACTCGAAGCTGTTCAACCTCATCGTGAGTTGGACCATCCATCCATGACTTAGAAGTTGGGGCTATCTCTCGAAGATAGATGTGGTATTGATCTGGTGTCTCAAAACAGGACACCATTTCAATATCTACCCCCTACTGCTCGCCAACATGATAAACGGTGAAGCGAATGACTTTAGGTGCTTTCCCTATGGGATTCTTATCACCCTGATCCTACAATATTTTCAAGTCCCCCTACCTACCTCTGAGGCTCAGGACATCGGCTCGAAGGACATCATCAACGTCTCTTCTTTGAAAAAGATAGGACGCACGATCCGAGAGGGTATAATCTACTCCAAGGCAGGGAAGAACATACGGATTGGTGCTAAGGATGACAGCAACGAGGAGGACGATGAGGTTCATGGTGATGCAGCTCCTCCTACTGCGATGGACACTGATGAACGAGCACCTAGTCCACAGCATGATGGCTATGGTACTGGTCAGGTTGGATGCAACGACCTACTTCAGGCTATGACAAGCCTCCAACTGTCTATGTAGTCCGAATTCCAGAGCTTGAGCCCTTCTATCGATCACATGCATCACGATCTCCATACACTTCGAGACAATTTGGAGTTACACCGGGAGAACAAAGAGGGCTATTTAGCTGAGCTTCAGGGTCTTCTTTGAGACAGCTCTGATTCCCCTGCTTGTTGAGCTGTTTTGGTTTCATCTTACTATTATGTATATTTATTAGCTCCATAGATACTACGCACGGACATTTTTTTCATACACTCATTTGCTTGTACTCATTGATATAGCCATCTGTAAAACTTATGATATATGGATGATTATATATAGATGCTTACATTTTAGTTATTTAGCTTTTTGCTCTTATATATGCTTTACTTATAAGCTAAATGATTTCTTAGTTTAAGCACTTGATGTTACCCTATATGTTGTAACTACTTATAAAAATGTAGGCAACTTCTGATTCTTACTGGGAAGTCTTCCCAATTCTGAATCATACCTAGTTTTTCACACATAGGTTTTTTTTTTTTTAACCTTATCTTCATGGCTATGATATTTGTTTTGCTTATTTTTTGAGATTACACTCTTTTTTCTGCTATTGTCAAAACGGAGGAGAAAAATGAGAAAAATCAATAAACTGTATGTAAACTTAGAATAGAGTAAATATTTACGGGGAGCGTTCTTCCAAACACATTGACAAATGTAATTCTATGAGGAAGGGATTAGCATTCATAAGGAAGGTATTGGTTGTAAGGTTTTTGCAACATCCGTGAAGTTGCACGACTAAAGTTTTAGTGGATTGCTTCAAGGAGGTTCCTTGAAGAGATTATACATGGGATCGGAAGGATTCCGATATTGCCAAACCACTATAAACAGAATTTGCACTTTCTCTTCCTTTGAACTCTTTTACTTTCAAGTATATTTTTTTATTGTGTGCATTGTGTATTTAACTATTTTAAAACTTACAAGTTTGATTAGCAAAAAGTTTTTAAAACCCAATTCACCCCCCTCTTAGGTTTGAATCTCGGTTTACAATTTCTAAATAAATTCTATTTTCAGTTCATTTGAAAATGAGACGAACTCCATTTTTTAATTCCATTTTCATTTGATTCCAAATGGACACTTACACTCCATTCGGTATCATGTGGCTTGACATTGTTTAAATAAAATATTCGAGTTACAAATTGTTAAAGTTAAATAATTTGAGATTACGTCATCAGTTAAATAAACTAACAACGTTAAATCTTTCCCAACTAAATTGATACATTAGTCCTAACAAACAGAGATTTGTAGTGGTTTAGTAGTGGAAGCGGAGAGAAGGAATTTTTATGGAGAATATGAAATGGCTTGAAGATGTCGGGTAGTAGAGCAATGAGAATGTTGAAAGAAAGATTTGTTCTTTGGGCAAATTACATTGCATTACCTCTAAGATTGCTGAAATGACACTAACATACCAAATGTATGGATGATTATATGCAGATGCTTACTTTTTCTTTATTTAGCTTTTTGCTCTTATATATGCTTTACTTATAAGCTAAATGATTGCTTAGTTTAAACACTTGATGTTACCCTATATGCTATAACTGCTTATACAAATGTAAGTAACTTCTGATTCTTCCTGGGAAGTCTTTCTAATTCTGAATCATACCTACGTTTCACATACAAGTTTGTTTTTACCTTATCTTCATGGCTGTGATGTTTGTTTTGCTTATTTTTCGAGCTTACACAATTTTTTCTACTATTGTCAAAACGAGGGAGAAAATGAGAAAAATCAATAAACTGTATGTAAACTTAGAATAGAGCATATATTTACGGGGAGCATTACTCCGAACACATTGACAAATTTAATATTGTCTTGTGTTGATTGGTTGGGTTGATATGACTATATATGAACTGCATTGATTACTTGGTTGATATAACTATATATGAAATGCTTAACAAGTTGGTTTTATCCGTAAAACAGAGGAAACTCTGCCCAATTTTTCCTAAAAACCCAACATTTAGTTTTTAAAACTATTTTTCTCTCATTAGTTTTGTCATCATCAAAAAAAGAGAGATTGTTGACCCATATTTGATTTTAATAATGACAAAACACTACGCTAATTGCACTAACAGTTTTATCTAAGTGTTTAAGCGGCAAAAGCATTCAGTATAGAAACAAAGATGCAAGAACTCAACTCGATTAAGACACCGCAACAAGACTGAAGATCTAGAATAAGCATTAAGGTAATTGAAACAATTGTAAATCTCTTATGTTCAATTACATAGCTTGATATGTGGCTCATTTTGCAAAAAAAAAAAAAAAAAAAAAAAAAGACTTTAACAAAACAAACTATACAAAAGTTTCTAAGTTAAAAATAGTTTTAAAACATGAAAAACTGAGTTGAATGACAACCCAGTCAACTGGCTTCACATACCAGTCGACTGGGATATGGGACAGAAAGTTCCCAGTCGACTGGTGTTGAGGATCCAGTTGACTAGTACCTGAGAAAGAAAGTTCCCAGTCGACTGGTGCTTAAGACTCAGTCGACTGGTACTCTCCCATAGCCTAAAAAGTGAAGTTTCTCACTTGACCTAGTCGACTGGTAATTCAAAAAATATGAGTGTTTGAGATGCGAGACTTGATTATTTAATGCCCCAAACCTACCAAGTCAGTGTTAAACTACTATATTAATTCAAGACTATATAAACTCACTTCAATGAGCATTTAAGAGAAAAGAAGAACACATTCAATTCACAAGAAAGCTCATTAATTCTCAAAAGCTTTGAAATACTTATTATTGAGCCATTCTTCAAGCTTATTCTTGAAAGATAGATATTATTCATTTGTAAAAGCACTTATTGCTATCTCTCTACCATTTAATTTATAGCATATCCCATTTATTGTAAAGAGGAAAGAGTTGTAATAACTCTTAAAGTGTTTAGGATTAAACACTTCTTTGTAACTTCCGTGATGAAGGGATTAGCTCCCATGAAGAAAGGATTAGCTTCCGTGAGGAAGGGATTAGCTTCCGTAAAAAAGGTATTAGTTGTAAGGTTTGTGCAACACTCGTGAAATTGCATGACTAAAGTTTTAGTGGATTATTTCAAGTAGGTTCCTTGAAGAGAGTGGACGTAGAGTCGGAAGGATTCCGATATTGCCAAACCACTATAAACGGAGTTTGCACTTTCTCTTCCTTTGAACTCTTTTACTTTCAAGTATATTTTTTGATTGTGTGTTTTGTGTATTTAACTGTTTAAAAACTTGCAAGTTTAATTAGCAAAAAGTTTTTAAAACTCAATTCACCCACTCTCTTGGGTTTGAATCTCAGTTTACAATTTTTAAATAAATTCTATTTTCAGTTCATTTGAAAATGAAACGAATTCCATTTTCATTTGATTCCAAATGGACTCTTACACTCCATTAGGTATCATGTGGCTTGACATTGTATAAATAAAATATTTGAGTTACAAATTGTTAAATTTAAATAATTTGAGATTATGTCCTCAGCCAAATAAACTAACAACATTAAATCTTTCCCAACTAAATTGACACATTAGTCCTAGCAAAAGGGGATTTGCAGTGGTTCAGCAGTGGGAGGAGAAGATGAAATGGCTTGGAGATGTCGGGTAGTAGAGCAATGAGAATGTTGAGAGAAAGATTTGTTCTTTGGGCAAATTACATTGCATTACCTCTAAGTTTGCTGAAATGACACTAACATACCAAACATTTTTAAAACCCAAAATTCACCCCAAAATTTTAATTTTTACCACTAAGAAACCCCAAAATGAATATCTTTGAGAAATAAAATTTTTAATTGGATATTATTTTTCATGATGACCAAAGTACCCTTAGTTTTAAAATATCTCCAAGTAATTATGATAAGTTTAATAATTCTATTTATCAATTATTTATCTCAAAATTGTTTATAAAACAAATTTTTAGGTTATTTGAATTCAAATTTTTCTAAAAAAATAATAAAAAAATACATTATCATTTTAATTTTTAAAATAGAAAAGTTTGTCTTTAATTTTTATTTTATGATGGTCTTTGATATTCATTTATTTGTTTTATAAAAAACATATCAACAAATTTTTCATTTAAAATATTTAGTTTTCTTTTATAATGATCTTTGATTTTCATTTATTTAAGGATGCAATAGGCAATCATATAATAATATATTTTTTTTAAATATAAAATATATGAAGTAAAATTTGTTTTATACCATATAATAGAATATAAATCCATTTAAAATATACTTTTAACAATTTTCGAAAAAATAACGATGATAATTTTATTTTTTAAAAAAAAAACCTTAAAAATTCTTTGTCAAACATGTTTCATCCCTAATACTTCTTTTTTTTTAAAGTAAGTTAATAAGAAGAATTGAAAAGAAATTTTGTATTATTGATGGATGATCTGAATACAAGTCAACAGTCTTATATATAGACTTATTAATATCAAATCTAATAAGACTAAGAGACCTAACTAGATAAGATAGATATAAAATAGATAAGATTTAGGAAACCTACTATGAAACATAATAGGAAACCTAATTAAGACTCTCAATACACCCCCCTCAAGTGGGAGTATAGATGTCATATGCACCCAACTTGGTACAAATAGATCTAACTCGCGAACCATCCAATGGTTTAGTGAATAAATCTACTAATTCATCTGCTGACTTTACATGTTTGGTACTGATAATATTGTGTACAAGTTTTTCTCAAACAATATGACAATCAACTTCAATATGTTTCGTTCTCTCATGAAACACTGGATTATTTGCAATATGAATAGTTGCTTGATTATCACACACCAAACTCATAGGACCTGATTGCTTAATCCTAAGTTCTACTAATAACTATTTTAGTCAAACTAACTCACAAGTAGTGTGCACCATTGCTCTGTATTCAGACTCAACACTCGATCTAGCAACCACAGTTTGCTTCTTACTCTTTCATGACACCAGATTACCTTCGACAAACACACAATATCCAGTAGTAGACCTCCTATCAGATGGAGAGTTTACCCAATCTGCACAGTATAACTCTCAACCTATGTATGACCATGATTTTGATAAAATAAACCACGACTAGGAGTATTCTTTAGATATCTCAAAATATGAATAATAGCATCCCAATGACTAGTCCGTGTAGCATATAGAAACTGATTAACTACACTTGTTACAAACGAAATATTTGGCCTAGTAACAGTCAAATAATTCAATTTCCCAAACAATCGTCTATACTTTCCTAGATCAGATAATAATTCACCATGATCAACAACAAGTTTTGTGTTCCATAGGATTATCTATAGGCTTACACCCCAACAATTCAGTATCACTCAATAAATCAAGAACATATTTATGTTGAGATAAAAAAAAATACTATGATGAGATCTAGCAACTTCTATATCCAAAAAAATATCTCAGTTATCCTAGATCCTTTGTCTGAAACTTAGTACTTAGGAACTGTTTTAGTTTTAAAATTCCCTCCTTGTCGTCTCTTGTGATCATAATATCATCCACATACATAATCAACAATATTCTACCCGTTTGGCAATGTTTATAATAGATATAATGATCTACACCACATCTATTTAGACCAAAATTAATCACTATTTCACTAAACTTGCCAAACCATGCTCGAGGAGATTGTTTCAAATCATATAGGGACTTCTTCAACCGACAGACTAACCTAGGCTCCTCATGAGCAACAAATCTAGGAGGTTGCTCCATATAAACCTCCTTTTGTAGAGAACCACTGAGGAAAGCATTCTTGACTTCTAATTGATATAGCAACCAATTAAATATAACTGCCAAAGAGACAAAAACATGAACAAATGTAATCTTAGCCACATGAGAGAACACTTCAGCATAATTAATATCATATACATGTGTATATCCTTTTGCTACCAGATGAGCTTTCAATCCGTCAATAGTACTATCGGGATGATTTTTTATAGTATAAACCCAACGACATCGAACAGAAGATTTCTTAAATTAGAGAGAAACCAAATCTTATGTATCATTAGTACTCAAGGCATGCATTTCTTCTTCCATGCAGTTTTCTACCTATAATGAGACAAAGCTTCTGTAACAAACTTAGGAACAAAGATAGTAGAGACAGGAGTCACAAATCAATCATATGAAGGAAGAAAATGATTATAAGACATAAAATTAGTAATAGGATGAGCAATGCATAAATACTTACACCTTCGAAAAGCAGCATTGCATAAACGCTTACCCTTTCGAAGAGCAATGGGAAGATCATCCTCAGATGAGATAGTTAAATATGGATCCGGATCTGTTAGCGAGAAAGTAATTGGTGGAGCAACCAAGACAGAAGGTTTTGAATGACAAGTGTAAACTTCTAGTGGAGATACAGACCTAAGAGGAACTAACGAAGGAGAAACTATAGTAGAAGGATCTGACCGTGTAAGGGGGATTGGAATAGGTAATGGAAACGGAAAAGAATCAACCATATTAGATACAGAGTGAGACTAAGAATAAATTGGGATAGTCTCGAAGAATGTAATATTAGTACAAACAAAATATCATTTTAAAGATGAACTATAAAACCGATAACCCTTTTGTGTGCGAGAATAACCAAAGAAAATACATTTAATAAAGCGATGATCAAGTTTGTCAATGTTTGGACTAAGCTGATGAACAAAACAAACGGACTCAAAAATACTAAGAGGTAATTGAAAAGGTGTATAAAAAATAATACAAAGTGCTAGAATTTTCCATTAAGAACAGAGAACGGTGTACAATTAATTAAGTAATAAGCAGTAAGAATAGCATCACTCCAAAATAGGAACATGCATATGAAATAAAAGAGTACAAGCAATATCTAAAAGATGACAATTTTTCTGTTCTGCAACCCCATTTTGTTGAGATGTATAAGAGCAAGATGACTGATGGATGATGTCAGAATTGGTCATGAAAGTAGTAAAACGATCTGAAAAATACTCACGAGCATTATCACTATGAAAGATTTTGATGGACGAACTAAATTGGGTTTTCACCTCAACACAAAAGACACAAAAATTAGAAAATAACTTATAACAATCTTTCATTAAATAAAGCCAGGTGAGCTTGCAATAATCATCTACAAAATTTTGAAAAAAAAAAACACCAAAAGCCAAGTTTAGAAGACACACGACTCAGACCCTAAACATCAGAATGTACTAACATAAAAGGACTAGACACGTGTTTATTAATGTGGGAAGAAAAGGACACACGATGATGCTTACCCAACTGACACAACTCACATTCCAAAGATAAAACATGATTCAAATATGGGACTAACTTCTTTAGTTTCTCCAAAGATGGATGACCAAGATGATAATGAAGCTGGAAATGAGACAACTCAACTAAGCAGACAATAGGTGATAGGACAAGATCAAAATAATAAAGACTGTTGGATTCATTTCCTCCACCAATTATCTTCCACGTCTTCAGATCTTGAATAAGAAAAGAATTAGGAAGAAAGCTAACAGAAAAATTTAGATCTTTTGTAAGCTGACTAACAAACAGCAAATTATACTTAGAAAAAAAAAGCATAAATTACAAATGATAAAGGTACAGAATAACTAGGATGCACAATACCTATACCACTAGTAGTGGCTTTAAATCCATCAACAAGAGTAACATCAGGTAAGGATGATGACTAAGAAAAAGTAGAAAAAAAAATCAATGGTACTTGACAAATGATCAGTCGCTGCAGAATCAAGAACCCAAGGTTTAGATGAAGAACTATTAAAGGGTAAACAAGTAATTAGTGTACCTTTCTATGTTAAAAGAGTAGTCATGGCTACTGTTTTTTTCAAAGAAACTCATAGCAATAATAAACCTAATCCAGTTTGAAACAAATAAACTCAAACCCATAAATTACAATAACCCATGAGATCACATCGGAGATTCACATCCATGATAAATAGTTAGGTCACTAATTGGCACCATCTAACGAAACAAGATCCGAGAACACCAAATCAACAAGACTTTGACTTTTTCATCTTTTTTTTACTAACACTGACTTTGACTTGAATGAGCTGTAATCAATGAGTCAGGAGGAGACAATAGGTTGGATCGGGTTAACAACGTCAATATGCATGTGTTAACAACATCCACATCGGGGTGAGAAACTCTTCTTCAAGAATGATCAAGAACTCTTCTTCTTCTTTTTCTTCTTGAACTCTTCTTTGTTTTCAACTTTTTCTTGAACTCTTCTTATTTTTCAAATTCATCTTGAACTCTTCTTCTTCTTCTTGAAGAGGAAACACAAGAATACATAATAGATATTTTTTTTTATTTTGCCTTTGCTTCGCTATTTTTTTCAACAAAAATAGAGAAACAAAAACATAGATAGAATCTGGCAAAATCTCGTCGAAAAAACAGAAAAACAACCTGCTAGCAGAGTAATGCAGAAAAAATTGTCGAAAAAGTGAAACAAAACTAAAACTAAAAAAAAAAAGTATATATATACACGGTGTTTATCTCAAATCACAACCGGGATCCCAAACCGTGAGCTCAGATACCATGTAAAGAAGAAGAATTGAAATGGAATTTTGTATTATTGATTGATCGATCTAAATACAATTCAACAATCTTATGTATAGACTTATGAATATCGAACCTAATAGGAGTAAGAGACATAACTATATAAGATAGACATAAAATAGATAAGATTTAGGAAACCTACTAGGACACATAATAAGAAACCTAATTAGAACTCTCAACAGTAACATTTATGTTACCTAAAGATACTTTGATCATCATGAAAAGTAATATCCAGTTAAAAATTTGATTATTCAAATAAATTCATTTTATAGCTACTTAATGGTGGAAATTTGTGTTTTGGGGTGAGTCGTGGGTTTTAAAAAGGTTTTGTATGCTAGAATCATTTTAGCAAACTTGGAGGTAGTACAATGAGATTTGCTCTTATTCTTAATATATTTTAGAATATTTTAACTTTTAGAGCTAATTATATGTAACTAATTATATGTTACATATAATTAACTCTAACTATATATGATTAATTCATATATATGTAGAAAAGGTGTGTAAATCTATAATTGCTTATCATTTTTGTAAAATTATTTTTTATTAACTATATGCTTATATTATAATTATATGCTTAACATATTTTAAGGGTTTCATAGAATTACATGATATACATGAACACGTAATTACATGGATATGTCAGGTTATCAATTGATGTAAGTGTAATAAATTTATAATACTAATGTATCTTACACCAAACTACCCATAGCATTTGTTTCCTGAAAATTTCCTTGGTGGTCGGAATCTATGATATTTGGAGGAGAGAGAAAGTAGATCAAAAACTCGAAATTTTAAATTTTTAAAGAGAGAGACATGGGTATTGTTTTAGAGGGAAGATGAAGGAAATCTTTTGGTGGCAGACAATAGTGGTGGTTGGCATTTTTTTTTTTTTTTTGTGGTTCGAATGGGTTGAGGGAGATGATATGAGAAAGAGAAAGGACGCGAGGAGAAGGAGAAAAAAGGAAAAGGGAAAAAGGAAAAATGAAGGAAGAAGAAAAGAGGAAGAAAATGAGAAAGATGAGGAAGAAGAAAAGAGAAATGACTATGCACGGGGAGAGAGGAGAAGAAAATAATTTGTTTTAAGTGACGGAGAGTAAATAAAAAAAAAAAGATGATGTAGTATATGAGGTGGCAAAAAATACATGTGCTAAGAAAATAAATTTTAAAATACATGGATTTAGGAAATAAGTTTTTCAAACACAATCATTTGCTTAAAAAACTCCAAATTTAATGTTGTTAGCTTTATTTGGTTGACTACATAAGTTCAAGACATTCAATTTTTACGATTTGAAACTTATATACTTGATTTATGCAAGGTCAAACCATTAAATATATAGTTTTGTGTATTTTTCTCAATAATTACAAAAGAGAACAATTGCTTCCCATAAATAAAAACTTAATAATTTATTTTTCTTAATATAAATAATACAACTTAATTACTATTTTGATCTCTGAATTTTTTTTTTTGGATTTTCAAGTTTTTCCCTGATATTTCAATTTTTTTTAATGCCCGATGTTACAAAATTAACTCATTGCCACAAAAAAAAAAAAAAAAAAAATCCACCAAGAAGTGTACAAAAATGCTTAAGTGGCATAATTCAATACCAAAAAACTTATTAACAAATGAATTGGCTCAAACCAATGAGTAACATAATTAATATAGTATGATCAACGTTACAAAATATGAGCCAACTTTGAGAAAAACAACTAAATTTCCCTGTTTTGTCATACATATATACGCATTCTCAATATCAAAATGTTGTTCTCTCTTTATTTTTCTCTCGGTTCTCTTGGCTTCTCTCTCTTCTTGATCTCTTTTTTTTCCGTTCTCCTGGTCTCTCTTTCGAAGAGCAATGGGAAGATCATCCTCAGATGAGCTAGTTAAATATGGATCCAGATCTGGTAACGAGAAAGTAGTTGGTGGAGCAACCAAGACCGAAGGTTTTGAACGACAGGTGTAAACTTGTAGTGGAGATACAGACCTAAGAGGAACTAACTAAGGAGAAACTATAGTAGGAGGATCTGACCATGTAAGGGGCATTGGAATAGGTAATGGAAACGGAAAAGAATCAGCCATATTAGATACAGAGTGAGACTAAGAATAAAATGGGATAGTCTCGAAGAATGTAATATCAGTACAAACAAAATATCTTTTTAACAATGAACTATAAAATCGATGACCCTTTTGTGTGCGAGAATAACCAAAGAAAATACATTTAATAGGGCGATGATCAAGTTTGTCAATGTTTGGACTAAGCTGATGAACAAAACAAACGGACTCAAAAATACTAAGAGGTAATTGAAAAGGTGTATAAGAAATAATACAAAGTGCTAGAATTTTCCATTAAGAACAGAGACGGTGTACGATTAATTAAGTAATAAGCAGTAAGAATAGCATCACTCCAAAATAAGAACATGCATATGAAATAAAAGAGTACAAGTAATATCTAAAAGATGACATTTTTTCTGCTCTGCAACCCCATTTTGTTGAGATCTATGAGAACAAGATGGATGATGTCAAAATTGGTTATGAAAGTAGTAAAATGATCTAAAAAATACTCACGAGCATTATCACTATGAAAGATTTTGAAAGACGAACCTAATTGGGTTTTCACCTCAACACAAAAGACACAAAAATTAGAAAATAACTTATAACAATCTTCCATTAAATAAAGCTAGGTGAGCTTGGAATAATAATCTACAAAATTTTAAAAAATAAAATAAAAGCCAAGTTTAGAAGACCCGCAACTCAGACCCCAAACATCATAATGTACTAACATAAAAGGACTAGACATATGTTTATTAATGTGGGAAGAAAAGGACACACAATGATGCTTAACCAACTGACACGACTCACACTCCAAAGATGAAATATGATTCAAATATGGGACTAACTTCTTTAGTTTCTCCAAAAATGGATGACCAAGATGACAATGAAGCTGGAAATGAGACAACTCAACTAAGCAGACAACAGGTGATGGGACAAGATCAAAATAATAAAGACCGTTGGATTCATTTCCTCCACCAATTATCTTCCACGTCTTCAGATCTTGAATAAGAAAAGAATTAGGAAGAAAGCTAACAGAAAAATTTAGATCTTTTGTAAGCTGACTAACAAATAGCAAATTATACTTAGAAAAAAGAGCATAAAGTACAAATGATAAAGATACAGAAGAACTAGGATGCACAATGCCGATACCACTAGCAGTGGCTTTAGATCCATCAACAAGACAAACATCAGGTAAGGATGATGACTAAGAAAAAGTAGAAAAAAAAAAATCAATGGTACTTGACAAATGATCAATGGCTGCAGAATCAAGAACCCAAGGTTTAGATGAAGAACTATTAGAGGGTAAACAAGTAATTAGTGTACCTTTCTATGTTAAAAGAGTAGTCATAGGTATTGTTTTTTCAAAAAAAACTCATACCAATAATAAACCTAATCAATTTGAAACAAATAAACCTAAACCTATAAATTACAATAACCCATGAGATCACGTCGGAGATCCACACCCACGATAAATTGTTAGGTCACTAATTGGCATCATCTAACGAAACAAGATCCGAGAACACCGAATCAATAAGACTTTGACTTTTTCGTCTTTTCTTTTACTAACGTTGACTTTGATTTGAATGAGCTGTAATAAATGAGTCAGGAGGATACAATAGGTTGGATCGGGTTAACGTCAATATGCATGTGTTAACAACATCAACATCAGGGTGAGAAACTCTTATTCAGGAATGATCAAGAACTCTTCTTCTTCTTTTTCTTCTTGAACTCTTCTTTGTTTTCAACTTCTTCTTGAACTCTTCTTATTTTTCAAATTCATCTTGAACTCTTCTTCTTCTTCTTCTTGAAGAGAAAACACAAGAATAAATAATAGATATTTTTTTATTTTGCCTTTGCTTCGCTATTTTTTTCAACAAAAATAGAGAAACAAAAACATAGATAGAATCTGGCAAAATCTCATCGAAAAAACAGAAAAACAACCTGCTAAAAAAACCTGCTAGCAGAGTAATTCAAAAAAAATTGTCGGAAAAGCGAAACAAAACTAAAATTGAAAAAAAAATTATATATATATATACACACACATGGTGTTCATCTCAAATCACCACCAGGATCCCAGACCTTGAGCTCAGATACCATGTTAAGAAGAAGAATTGAAAAGAAATTTTGTATTATTGATTGATCGATCTGAAAACAATTCAACAATCTTATGTATAGACTTATGAATATCAAACCTAATAGGAGTAAGAGACATAACTAGATAAGATAGACATAAAATAGATAAGATTTAGGAAATCTACTATGACACATAATAAGAAACCTAATTAGAACTCTCAACAGTAACATTTATGTTACCTAAAGATACTTTGATCATCATGAAAAATAATATCTAGTTAAAATTTTAATTCTTCAAATAAATTCATTTTATAGCTGCTTAATGGTGGAAATTTGTGTTTTTGGGTGAATCATGGATTTTAAAAAGGTTTTGTATGTTAGAGTCATTTTAGCAAACTTGGAGGTAGTACAATGTGATTTGCTCTTATTCTTAAAATATTTTAGAATATTTTAATTTTTAGAGCTAATTATATGTAACTAATTAATGTTACATATAATTAACTCTAAGTATATATGATTAATTCATATATATGTAGAAAAAGTGTGTAAATCTATAATTGCTTATCATTTTTGTAAAACTATTTTTTCTTAACTATATGCTTATATTATAATTATATGCTTAACATATTTTAAGAGTTTTCACAGAATTACATGATATACATGAACACATAATTACATGGATATGTAAGGTTATCAATTGATATAAGTGTAACAAATTTATAATACTAATGTATCTTACACCAAACTACCCATAGCATTTGTTTCGGGAAAATTTCCTTGGTGGTCGGAATCTATGATATTTGGAGGAGAGAGAAAGTAGATCAAAAACTTGAAATTTTAAGTTTTTGGAGAGAGAGAGAGATGGGTATTGTTTTAGAGGGAAGAGGAAGGAAATCTTTTGGTAGCAGACAATAGCGGTGGTCGGCATTTTTTTTTTTTTGGTGGTTCGCATGGGTTGAGGGAGATGATGGGAGAAAGAGAAAGGACTCGAGGAGAAGGAGAAAAAAGGAAAAATGAAAAATGAAGGAAGAAGAAAAGAGGAAGAAAATGAGAAAGATGAAGAAGAAGAAAAGAGAAATGACTATGCACGGGGAGAGAGGAGAAGAAAATAATTTGTTTAAGTGACGGAGAGTAAATAAAAAATAAAAAAAATGATGATGTGGTATATAAGGTGGCAAAAAATACATGTCTAAAGGAAATAAATTTTAAAATACATGGGTTTGGGAAATAAGTTTTTCAAACACAATCATTTGCTTAAAAAACTTCAAATTTAATGTTGGTTGACTACATAACTTCAAGACATTCAATTTTAACGATTTGAAACTTATATGCTTGATTTATGCAGGGTCAAACCATTAAATATATAGTTTTGTGTATTTTTCTCAATAATTACAAAAGAGAACAATCGCTTCCCATAAATAAAAAGTTAATAATTTATTTTTCTTAATATAAATAATACAACTTGATTATTATTTTGATCTCTGAATTTTTTTTTTGGATTTTCAAGTTTTTCCCTAACATTTCAAATTTTTTAATGCCCGACGTTACAAAATTAACTCATTGCCATAAAAAAAAAAATCCATTAATAAGTGTACAAAAATGCTTAAGTGGCATTTTCTCGCCGCATGGCAGTGTTTTTTTAGGACATATTGCATAATAAACACCACAAACTAAAAACATAGATAATGACTATACAATAAAAAAAACTAAAATATGTATTGTGAATTATTTATTCAATTTATAAATTGATTATTTAATGTGTAATGTGTCATAGGTTTTTGTATATGTTATGTGATTATACAAATCGAGTTTATATTATGATTAAATCAATCATTATATTATGTATATCGACCATTTTAATCCAAAATGAATAAATAAATAAAAAGGTCGAGGCTAAACAGACCTTGCATGACGCAGGGGATGTGGCCTGAGGGTTGTTTAGCCTTAAAGCTCTTAGGGACCATGCTGCTCTATTATAATAAAATTGTGAAAATTACTTAAAAGATTTATAATAAAATAGTTATATATATATATATATATCATGCATTGCGTACATAATTCAATACCAAAAAACTTCAATTGATGAAATTTTCATGAAACAAAAATAATGAAAGCAACTAGTTGATCGTAAAACAACACCAAAAAGGGAATACTAATTAGTTCCTCAATTTTCAATTCTTTTTTTTAAATTTAAAAAAAAATACGTAATGTAGATAATTTTGATTGGGTATTATTTTTAAAAGGAAAAATTTCAGCAAAAGAAAATGGAAATTGAATTAGAAATTAAAACTATCAACAGAAAATCAAAAAAATTAAAATTATAAAAAACAAAAAAACAAAATTTCTATGTCCCTCTCACCAACTCACTCTAATCACCATCGCCGTTACCACCGTCACCAACTCTTAATTTCCAAATCTTAATTTAAATTTATTTTATTTATTTATATTTTCTTTCTCTTTTTTTTTTCCTTTTCTTATCTTTTTTCTCTAACCCACATTAGTCTCATCATGACCGTCACAATCACAATCTGCTCCTCCTTTTCTAGTGTCAAATATACAGTGACACAACTTTTTAATAGTACATTTGCGTGTTATTTTTAAAAGGAAAAATTTCACCAAAAGAAATGAAAATTGAATTAGAAATTAAAACTATCAACAAAAAATATTTTTTTAAAAAAAAAAAACTAAATTTCCACCACCAGCACTTCTTAAATTTAAATTTAAATTTCTTTTTCTTTATTTATCTTTTCTTTCTCTTCAAATTTCAATTTACATTTCCTTTTCTTTATTTATCTTTTCTTTATTTTTTCTCCTTTTACTTTTCCTTTTTGTTTTTCTTTCCTTTCCTCTCTCTTTTCTCTAACCCACGTTACTCTCCTCATCACCATCACCATCTGTTACTCCCTTTTTTACTGTCAAATATACAGTGACACAACTTGTTAATCATATATTTTTTAATTGGGGTGTGGGGTTTCAAATCCTGCTCTTTGTTTTTTCACGTTTATACATCAAATGAGTAACATAATTAATATAGTATAATCAACGTTACAAAATATGAGCCAACTTTGAGAAAAACAAGTAAATGTCCCTGTTTTGTCATACATATATACGCGTTCTCAATATCAAAATGCTGTTCTCTCTTTTTTTTTCTCTCGGTTCTCTTGGCTTCTCTCTCTTCTTGTTCTCTATTTTTCCGTTCTCCTAGCCTAAAATGCATCTCTACTTGTGGTGTCCAAAAAGCAGTGGCCGACCAAGTGGAGCAAAATAAAAAATCAAAGGAAACAAAGAAGAGTGGCATGCTTTCAATGGTGGAAAATGCAGTGCTCCACTTTTGCAAATTAATTAATGCTCCACTGAAATTTCACTCCCACCTAATTGCTCCACTGCCCAGCACACTCCAACAAACTTTCAAATTCTGAAATATTTTAGAATTTGAATTCTACAAAAGTAAAATCTCATTAAGAGATATTTATGTGATTTTACGGATCTTATTTAATTTTAATTAGTTAAAAAAAATTAAGGATCGGCTACAAAATTTGACCTTCTAGTAATTATGAAATTTCATATATATATATATATATATATATATATATATATATATATATATATATATATATTTGGTGGTCGAGCGTCAGGATTGGTTTTGTTCTTCAGTTGAATTTATTTTTCAATTTAGAAATTAATTCAAATGTATTACATACAAAAATAATATATCTATCATGTTAAAAATATATATTCTACAATTGTTCATCATCGATTAGTTCTACAATTGTTTGAATCGGTTTATGAAAATCTGAAACCATGGTTCAACCAAAACTGTTTGTTTATGCGTTTTCCCAATTTGAACCTAAACAAGCACCCAAAAAACTGATCCCAAATTAATTGACTTTCTTAGTCGGCTTGATTTGGGTTGATGGTTTTACTGATTTCGTTTCACACTTTTACTTGACGACACAGTGCTGAAGCACTTTTTTTGCCTCAAATGAATTTTCCAACAAATTTTTAAGATAATTAGCTGATTGCAAAACTTTTAGAGACATGTTAGTTGATGCAACAAATGTATTACATCATGGAGGGTGTGACAGTAATCTTTCGGAGTACACCTTTAAATTCATTATAGAGAATAGAGGTATTGAAACTGACAAAAATTATTCATACAAGATTGTTGAAAGCGAATGCAATTGATCTAAGGCTAGTATAAGTAGATTCATTTTAGTTCAATTCTAAACAAAAAATTAAGAGATAACTATAAGAGAATTAACATTTGCCGGCGCTTTAAAAAAACGCCGCAATATATTAACCGTCGACGTTTATTTTGTGGCGCTTTAAGGAAGCGCTGTAATATTCAAAGAATATATTACTACGCTTCAAAGCGCCGTTATATGCCACTGTTATTACATATTGCGGCGTTTTGAGCGCCGCAATATACCGGCGCTTCCAAGCGCCGGTATGTAAAATGGGTTTCGAGCATCATATTGCGGCGCTTCTATGCTCGAAACCTATTTTACATACCGGCGCTTTGGTCATATTCCGGTGCTTGTAAGCGCCGGTATACGAAATGGGTTTCGAGCATATTTAAGGGCCGGAATATGCTGGAAACCCATTTCACATACCGGCGCTTATAAGCGCCGAAATAGGAAATGAGCATATTCTGGCGCTTTATGCTAAAGATTTTCCACATATAAATAACGCTGCCGTTATTTGCCGCCCCCATCTTTTTCCCTAATATTTTCGTGCTCCAGCTCCCCGCGCCATGATTTTCCTCTGCCGTTCCTTGTCTCTACCGTGAGCCCGAAGTCCTGCCACCGTAGCCTTCATCGATATCAACACCATTTCACCCAATTCATAGCTCCAGCTCCCCGCGCCGTGATTTTCCTCTGCCGTTCCTCGTCTCTACCGTGAGCCCGATTTGGGTTTCCTTTACTTCCACCATTACTGCAGGTTCTTGATTTGTTAGAGGTGAGTCACTTCTCCACTAGTTGATTCTTCCCTTTTTTCTCTTTAGAACCTGTAATCAACGTTACATGCCATGAATTTGATGTGCATGTTGAGCTGGAAAAATCTCTTTCCCTTACCTTTTCCCATCTGTCTCTTATTTATTGACTTGGGCTGGTTGAAAACTTTTCGATGCTCCATCATTCGTTTGTAGCTGAAACACTCAGGGGGTACTATAATGCCTAGTGGGTGATTTTGATTGTTGTTTCATGTTCTTGTTTGATTTGCTTTTATTGAAGAGAAATGTTGCACAGTTAGGGTACCCTATTGTTGGAATTGAGGTGTGCTTGCATATCGTAGGTATCTTAGCTGCCTAGGTTATACAATAATGCTAGTCTTGTTTCTTATTGGATTGTTTTCGTTTCAATTTTGCATTGTGCCGGTTACATTTAAGCAGTTTATCTCCCCGCCCTCTATTTATTTATCATGCAAGCTGGGGTACCCTATTGTTGGATCATGTTCAAGTACGTTATCTAACGACTATGCCAACTTAAGTGACAAAGTTTGATCTAATTGATTGACTCTTACTGTTCCATTTGTGAATGATTTCCACAATTTTCCTTCTGTCGATCAACTCATGCATGCAACTTACTTAAGATTAGACCTAGTAAATGTAAAAAGTATGAACGGATATAATATGATATATATAGTTTCTTTATCCAAATTGATATATGAATTTAATTTTCTCTGTGCTGAATAGCATCAGTTGGTTTTGGGCAATCTCTTGTTGAAATCATCAGTTGGTTTTGGTTGGTTTTGGAGTGCTTAAGATGTTATATGTTTTTCAAATTCTCTCGCAAAAGAAGTGTGGAAAAGAGATATATTTCAAATTCTCTTAAGTGTGGAAAGGGATGTATTTAAATTCTATATTTCTCTAGAATTTAAAGCGTTTTTGGGTTTTAAAAATGAAAACAGTTCCTTTTTTTTTAACTTCATACAAGGTTTCAGCTCTGCTTCTCTCCTTCAACACTACTAACTGGGAAAAACAAAAGGTTACTTGAATAGCAAGAGTGAGTTTGATTCAGATTTTTTTCAAAGGTGCATTAGGCATTTTAATTTCTTTGAACCGAAGAGAGTTTGATTCAGTTTTTTTTTCTACTTTATATATGTTAGGCATTTTAATTTTGCTGATAATATAACATTGCACAGTTCGAACATTGGATAGAGTTGGTTATTGGCCTGCAAGATCAGAATATTTAGCTTTAAGTTGAAATTAGATGACAGTTTGTTGTGTTAGGTTTAAGTTAATTGAATTAATTGACCATTTGATATAATTTAAATTTGATGGTACAATTTAGTCCATCCAAAATAATTAATGAGCTGAAATAAATCTAAATTACACCTAAGGTTCATAATTTACGATTGAAATGAGTCAACTAAGCTATTTAAGACTTTAACAATATTTCTCCTAATAATTGGACTGAAAGCAGAAGAAAATGATACAGTGTTACCAACAAGAATTGAAAATCTTGATTTGATTATATGTACACCATGAGAAGAGTTTGAAATCTTATGTAAACGAAGAAAAAGAAAAGGCAATAACCTGAACTTGACAATCATGGAACATAAGCCTAAGAAAAGCAGATGGTGCAAAAGCATCAGTCAACCCAAGAGATCATTAGGAGGTCAACCCAGCAGGCAAGATTTGCATCAGTTTTTGCATCAATTTTCAGTTACTGACACACTTAACACCTCAAAAACAATTTTTTACACTAAACAGGGGACCATTCAGAAGCTATAAAACTACCCATCACAATGTTTTTTTTTAATTATTTATTATAATGATTTTCGAAAGTAAAATGATCAAAATATTAATAAGGACTCAACATGTCGCACTAGTCCAAGTAATGTTAGTGTCAAAAAATGTTGTTCATATAAATGCTTCCATGTATATTGTATTTTTTATATTTATTCCTTATTTACACTAACTAATCAACATTGCATGTGTATTTTTTTATCTAAAATCTGTAACTGTAACAGTAACAATATATCAATAAACCTCTTCCTTATATGTTCCAAGTTCCTTCACCGCACTACAAAGTGATTGATGAGAAGACTCATAACTACCTAGTATCAAATGTGGACCTTAGTTGTTTTGTTCCTTTTTTTTTTATCAGTGTGTAAATTTCGTGCTATTATGTTGCTCCTTGCTTCAGTTCCTCTTTATTACTATAATGTTGATGCTATTGATTTGATTACATTTAGGAAGTAGGACACTTTCTTGCTGCTTTCCCAAAGAAAGTGAAGTTAAGCAATTCTAATGCTTTGAAGGAAGTAGGACACTTGGATGATGCACATGAACCTCTAGATACTGCCATTTCTACAGCTTTGAAGGAAAGCCGGTTTATCTTAGCAGAAGCTGTAATCTGCCTGGAATTCTTCATCCAACTTTCGTTAGAGATCCAGTGCCATTCTTTCTTGCACCTAAGTATGGTTTCGATCTCATTACTATATTAGCTTTTATTCCTGAAGTTACGTGAATTTGATAAGTTCTCATGATTTGTGCTACAATTGGTTTAAAAATCAATGAAAATGGTGCTGTTGATTTTTAGGCTTGACTACAAATACTGGATACACCTTAGTATAATTCACAAGGATAACAATTAAGATTAAAAGGAAATGACTTAGTAAATCCAGAATATTAATAGTCATTTAATTATAAAAAATCATTTAATTATAAAAATATTAATAATTTTATTGTATATAATAATAATTATTATGATAATTTAGATAATTTTTAGAATTATTATGAATATTAATATTTAAATGTCTTGTAATATTGTAATAGTATTATTATGATCATATATATTATAATGTTTAGTATTATTTTATTTCTACTTATAATATTAGTTTTTAATTATTATTATAATTAATAAGGTATTTATTATAATATAATAATTAATAATAATACTTTTATAATTTCATATTTGTTTATAATATTAAGACTGTAATAATTATTAATATTAATTCTGACTGTAATAATACAAATTTCTGATTATGCCTTCTTTTGCGAAAAATATTACAATTTTGACTTTATTAACATTGTTTTAGGGGTGTCATCTAAAAATGGATAAAAGTTGGATAGATAAACCGAGGTCGAGTAAAACCTATATGGATGGTGTTGCAAACTTCATTAGATTTGTGTGTCAGAAAGCTTATAGTCGTGGTAGTATTGTTTGTCCATGTAGGAGATGTGGTAGTTGTTATTCATTCGAACCAGAAACTGTTCAGGAGCATCTATTATATAATGGGTTTAGTCCAGGTTACACCGAGTGGGTTTTTTCATGAGGAAAAAGTCTCTCGTATAGACCACACTCACACTAGTTCACAGCCCACTAGTGTTCCAAGTAGCTTAATGGGACAAGATGACGTGTTGGGTTTGCTCCGAGGTGCCTTCGAGGTTACTTGTGAAAACCCAAACAATGAACCGTTATGTTTAAGAATCGAACTAGGATCTTCAAATGAGCATGGTGAAGAGCAACAGTCTCATGGTGGGTTTGAGTTCAATAATTGTGGTGATCCTTCACACGTCGAACATCCAATTCGTTCTGCTATTGATGAGACGATTCAGTATCGCAATTTGATGAAAGATTACGATACTGAGCTTTATCTGGGTTGTCAGAATTTCACAAAGTTAAGTTTCATGTTATATCTACTACACCTCAAATATTTGAATGGGTAGTCTGGTAAATCTCTGACTATGTTGCTTGAGTTTATCATCATGGCATTTTTGATGTGTGCTCCATTGCCCTCAAATTATTATAAAGCCATGAAGATTATCAAAAGATTGGGTCTTGGGTATGACAAGATTCATGTTTGTCCTAATGACTGCACACTGTATTGGGGTGCGCATGTGAATGATGAATTTTGTCATGCGTGTGGTGTGGCATGGTGGGTTAAAAACAATGCTGATGATGAGGATCCGTTGAATGAGATGGTTAGTCAATCGAAAAAGAAAAAGCCAGCTAAAGTATTGCGTTATTTTTCACTAATACCGAGATTGAAAATGATATATATGTCATCTAAAATGGCTTCGCTGATGAGATGGCATGATAAAGATCGGACAAAGGATGGGATTTTAAGACACCCTGCGGATGGATTAGCCTAGAATGAATTGGATAGATTATATCCCGATTTTGCAGCTGATCCTCGGAGTGTTAGGCTTGGCCTAGCTAGTGATGGGTTCAATCCCTTTCGAACAATGAGTTCAACTTATAGCACATGGCCCGTTGTTTTGGTCCCATACAACTTGCCACCGTGGCTTTGCATGAAGCAAACATCCTTCATCCTTTCTATGGTTATTCCTAGTGAGAAAAGCCTCGGTAATGATATTGACATCTTTTTGCAGCCTCTAATTGAAGAGTTGAAACAATTATGGGATGGTGTTGATCCACCAATCAAAGCTTTAATCTGCGCGCTTCTCTTCTTTGGACCATTAATGATTTTTCAGCCTATGCAAACTTATCTGGTTGGAGCACCAAGGGTCGGGTTGCTTGTCCATATTGTGGGGAATCTACGCATTCTGTATGGTTAAAGCATGGGGGAAAGTTTTGCTATATGGGTCATCGTTGATGGTTAGCAGAAAACCATGAGTTTCGTTTTCAAAAGGATAAGTTTGATGGCACCATAGAGTTGGGATCTGCTCCTATTCCACCGTCAGGGCACGATGTTTTAAGACAACTAGAGGGTGGAACCTATAGCTATGGTAAAACCTCGAAGCATTCTAAGAAGAGGACAAGAGAGGATGTTGGTACCTCTACAGGGCAAGTGCTAGTGGATGAAGTTGATAACCTTTTTTAGGGTGTGGACAATTTCCTTGAAAATGTTGATAATGAGGATATTCCCATGGATGAGGGAGTTGTACATACGTTGTGGAAAAAAAGAAGCATTTTTTTTCAGTTACCATATTGGAAAAACAATCTATTGCGTCATAATTTAGATGTGATGCATATAGAGAATAACATATGTGATAATTTGATTGAAACAATATTGAATATAGATGGTAAGACTAAATATAATAAGAAGGCACACCGTGATCTCGAGGAAATTGGTATTAGGAAAGACCTTCATTTAGTTGCTCTTCCTAATGGAAAAGATCACTCACCTCCAGCATGCTACACTATGTCCACGAAGGAGAAGCAGAATTTCTTGACAGTTTTGGCAAATCTTAAAGTTCCTGATGGGTATGCATCAAACATCTCCAGATGTGTCAACCTAAAGAATCGTAAGCTGTTAAACTTAAAGAGTCATGACGGTCACATATTGATGCAAGAAATCCTTCTGATTGCCTTAAGAGCATCTTTGCCTAGATATGTTGTAGCAGTTGTGTCTGAGTTATCATCATTTTTCAAAGCTTTATGCTCTAAAGCCCTTGATCCTTATGAGCTTGACTTATTGGAGTCGCGTGTTGCTTTGACACTCTACCATTTGGAGAAAATATTCCCCCTAGGTTTCTTTACCATTATGGTTCATTTTATCATTCACTTAGCCTCTGAGGCTAGACTTGGGGGTCTCGTACACTACAGGTGGATGTATCCTGTTGAGAGGTTAGATGTTCAAAGCTATTTAGTGCACTTGTAAATTTTTTGTTGTATATTGGATACTTAATTTATCTTTAATTTTTTGGCTTTGCAAGGTATTTAGTGCTCTTGAAATCTTATGTACGTAATGGAAGTCGACCCAAGGGGTCAATTGTTGAAGGGTACAATGGGGAAGAGTGTCTAACATATTGATCCCAATTCTTCAAAGGTGTAGAGACAAAATTCAACCGCCCCCAAAGGAACAATGATACTGTAAATTTTCCGGATGAATACATGTTTTCCTCTGGTGGACAAATAATGGGAAAGATTGTGAGTATTGAGCTCGATGACATGTCATTAGCTCAAGCACATCGTTATGTGTTGCTACATAATGATAAAATTTCTGACCTTCGTAGGTTAGTATCAATAAAGGAACTTAATTAGTAAACATGTGTTTAAATTGAGTTTTTATTATCTGTTGTTATCACTATGATGCCTAACAGTTACATAAAAACATCAATTACTGCAGCGAATTTTTGGCTGCTCAAAGACTAACTAACCGTTCCAATCGACCAATACAATGTCTTGAACAGAAGTGGTTGGTTGAGAAATTTCCCTCATGGCTTATGAGACAGGTTAGGCATAATAACAAAAGTCTTCGAATGATATAAGTGTCTTCAATTAAACATTGAATGTTGTAGTCTCATATTAATTGTTGGAAAATGTTTAGGTGCCATGGATGGTGGATAACAATTATTCAGATGAACTAATTGTCTTTGCTCGAGGTCTGAATAATGTTGTTAGGAGATTCAATGGATTCATCATCAACGGCTTTAAATTCCACACGAAGGAACGTGAGAGGTGTAGACGATCTCAAAATTCGAGAGTTATGGTTGAAATGGATGATAAAATGTATTATGGTGTGCTCAACGATATCATCGAGTTGGATTACTATGGGACATTTAAGATTGTGTTGTTCCGCTGTGATTGGGTGGATATTAATTCACCAAGGGGTTTAAAGAAAGATGCAAGTGGGTGCATTCTCGTGAACTTAAATAAGTTAATACACACTGGTCAGTTATTGAAGGATGACCCGTTCGTACTTTTATCTCAAGCGAAACAAGTGTTTTATGTGCAAGACCCAACAATAAAGGAATGGTATCATGTTGTGATCACAAAGCCAAGGGACCTATATGAAATAGGGGAAAAAATGCAAGAAGATGATGATGACACTTACAATCAGTGAATGCCTTCTCATATAGTGGTAGACGATCAATTAGATTGTATCTCAACTTGGGCTAGGATGGACATTGACGAAGATACCAACTAGTTTACGTATATTTCTGTGTAATTATATTTGGATGTGTATTTATGTGATGGACATGTGTGTCAAAGAGTTTTGTAAGGTTTTATTGTAATATATCGGGTTACTGTTGCTTTGTATCACACATAACAAGAGTCCTGAACTTTTTTGCGTACTGTTTGTGGAATGCTACTGTAGAATGTCGTAAATTTCTGTTTTGGTTGTATCATTGATTATTGATTATTCTTTAAATCCTATTTGAATCACTTATTTGTTCATTTGTTCTCAGGTACTCCGAAGTTATTGATTGCTGCATTTGCTGCGACCCCTTGACCATTCCTATCTTTCAGGTGTGTTCTTCTAATTCTTGTTAACTTTTAATGCATTCTTAATAGTGTGAGATATAATCATTTTAATGTTTTTATGTATACAGATTGCAAAATGTATAGGTCAAAAAATATCTCTCAATCAGTGAGAGATAACATGTCAAAACAGTATGCAGCTGAGTCTTCACACCATCAAGAAGATATTCAGCATGAGCATGAGTATTACCTTAATGATGATCATGACTCTCAAAAAAATGATTCTGAGACCAATCCAATAACAACGGGAAGTGATCACAATGACAGTGAACAATACGAGATAATTGGTAATATTTGTGGTAGAATACATTCTCTCTATAACTAGTTTGATACCACATTGTTATACTACTTATAAAATTTATGTTTTCAATGTATAGATTCTGAAGGGAGGGCGAGGAAGCAAACATGTGTCCTCAGAACCTCACAAGTGTGGTCCCTTGAACGTGGGGAAAAAATTGTGGTCCACTTCAATGCACGTCATCAACCTATTAAGAAAGGTGGTCAAATGTTAAGTAGCTAGTTGGGCAAGGTTGCGAAGAGAAGGAACTTTTGTCCGCTTAATTACACGGATTGGAAGAAGGTCCCTTCTAGCTACAAGAAAGACCTTGTTATATTGATTCGGGTTAGTAACAACTTAATAACCATTGATTGCCTCCAATGTTTTTTGTTTTTTTTTGTATTCTTGGTGTTGTACATGCATAATCCCTAACACCAATAATACTTATCTGACATCGATTTCCTTTTTTTGTGGTAGAGGAAGTTCCATTACCCTACGATTGAGGCAATAGACAACATTTTGTTGAGGATGATAGGGAAAAAATGGAGGGACTGTCGATATGTGCTAAAGAGGGACTATGTGAAGAACAAAACTAAACAACAAGTTTTGACCAATGATGTTCCAAAAGGCGTAGATCAAGACCAGTGGAAGCAACTGGTGAACTATTGGTTCTCTGACCAAAGTGAGGTTGTTTTAAGATAATTATGTTAATTTAGATTATCATTGTTTCTATTTTTCTAATAATAACTGATTATTCAATTGGTTTATTATTGGTGTAGAAATATTCCAATATAGGGATAGTGGCACGTGAAAGACAACAATGTCCTCACACGTCCGGTTCAAAGAGTTTTACTAGACGACGGGATGAATATGTGAGTTAATTTGCTTTATTCATCCAATCTTTCAGGTTGCTATTGTAGTGTATTGAGTCACAATTTTAACTCTTTTCATACATGGTAGGAGATGACACATGGGAATGAGCCCGGGCGCGTAGAGTTTTTTACTGAAACTCATAAATGCAAGGATGAGACTTTTATTGATGATGCATCACGATAATTTATGGTAAGTTCACTGTACAATTTATGGTAATTTGATTTGTAAACCAACGTGCCTTATTATTGTGATTTATGAAGAGCTAGACTGGAATATGAAATTAGGACTTTATTTTTTATGTGTGAGTTCTTTTTTATTTTTTGTTTTCCTACACTAGATTGGATTTTGTACCCGTGAGTAGAGTTGTTCAGCTTGACTTGCTATTTTGTCAGTTAATTAAGTTGGGTTTTCCCTCAAATCCTTTTTCTATTCGGTTTTGAAAAGTCTTGAGACTTTGCTATTTTGTAGAACTACGTGTTCTAGTAGTAATCAATTTTTATGTTAATTAGCTTCTTTTCCTAGTATTAGGAATCTTCCTCTCTATATAAAGGAGGTCCTCGTGAAGAATCGAGGTAAATCCATAAGTTCAATAGACGGAGATTTTAGAACTAGAGCTAAATTTTGAGTGTAAAGAGGAGATAAAAACAACTATAGCTTTGGCTGTACCAAATAAAGAGGGGGAAACAGGGTATTTGGACGATCGGATCAGTGAATTGCCGGAGGAATTACTTGTTTCCATTTTGTCGTTACTAACAGCGAAAAAAGCGGGAAGAACTAGTGTCCTTTCTTGCAGATGAAGATATTTGTGGACATTTATTGTTAGTTTGCATATCCTTTTGACTTAATATAAAAATAGTACCCCATTTGACTTAAATTTATTTTAACTCCTTGACATTATTGACGTCTTCAAGTATTGTATATACTGTATGCATGACCAATTTAATTATAGTCTTCCCAGAACCTTGGGAATCTTTCTAAGGACAATAGTATGATGTAATTATTGTATTTTAGGATGTTGGTTTTTAGCTCTTACATCTATGAAAAGGTGGGCGTATAGGCAGTTCAGTAGTTACTGTTTGGGTTATATGCAACTAATTACTAATACTATGATATAGTTACTGTATTTTAGGATGTTGGTTTTTAAACTTAGTTACATCCATGGAAAGAAAAATGCTGTGAAACAGGAGATATTCTTGCTTAGAGTCGGCTATGAGATAAGCTTTATTTGATTCTTGATATAGCATTATATGCATTATATGTAAATTAATTTATCTCTACTGTATAATCTTCATAATTCAGGGACAGAATCTTATCGTTGATTGCCTGCACCAAGGTGAAAAATGAAGCAACTGTCAATCAACAAATGTTAACCTAAGATTATAGTTAAACTTGTCCATTCAATTTCATTAAATTTAGCAGAAAAATTCTATTAAAGATCAAAATTTTCTAAAACAAGCGCTAATAACAGTGGCTGCAAAGAATGGTAGATACACTTTCAAGTGTCTACTGGTATCTTCATTTTTCAAAACAGTGTTGCTGCAACTAGAGTGTAACGTGCATGTGTTAAGCAAGAAAAAGACTCCTACAATGAATAGTTGTAGATACACTACAGTGTTTGCAAAGTTCAATGAGGTGCTCATTTCAATAGTTCAAAGAAATCTAGCTTTTTCACATACACTTATGGCATTATATGCTGGCAGTATGACATAGATTGCATATTCTCATCAAACAAAAATTTTTAAAGTTCGATATACCTGCAAGTATATAATAAAGTTGTGTGTGTGAAGCTGTGATCAATGTGTACTAATAGGGGTGTGCACAGCTTGTGTTGGGTCGAGTTAAAAACCAGGATGATTTTGTAACTTGCTCCATTCAACTTGCTGATATGTGATTTCCAGTAAGTACGTGGTCAGGGTTTCGAATGTCATGCATTCTGGGCTTTTAAGTTATTTATACCTTTTAAGTTATTTCTACCTTGTTTTTCAGCTTGTTAATCAACCAGAAGTACTTGAATATGAAAAATTAAAAGTATGTCATCTCTTTTATTAGATGGATATATTTATGGCATGTTATTCAGTATCTCCATTGTAAATAAATGGGTATATGCTCTGGGATCAGTTTATCAGTAGGGCCACTATTATTATGAAGAGAGCTTATTCTTTCTAACACCCGAATTTCACTGATCATTGAATCAGAAGCTGACTCTTTACACTTCTTGCACGGCTAGTACACCGCTCAAAGGACTTCTTCCTCTTTGGGTCGACTATGCTAGGAATCCTAACTTGAATTCTTTGAATGAAAGTAGATTTACTCATAAAACTAGTGGAGTGGTATGCATACAAGTTCTTCTACATATGTTAAAGCTTTTTTGGTATTTTTAAATTAACTTCTAAGCATAGCCTATGTAACAAATCATTGCAAGATGGCACAAGAGACATTCTGTTGATTCTGATAGGAAGATTGTCTCTAATGCAGATTTGAATTTCTTTATTAATGATGTATGTTATTTTTTTTCCTTTTTTGGTTAGACTGTCAGTGATATATTCTCTTACATTCATGTATGTGGGAAGTCTTTAGATTGTATTGCCTTGATTGTAGAGTTTCCGTGGTTATAGCTGTTGGTTGTATAATCTTTTTCAACATCGATGTTTGGATTGTATATTTGTTAAGTTGTGAATTAGCTACTTCGTTTGGATTGTATATTTGTTTTTCTTTTGCAGGAGGTTTTATGGAAAAATAGAGGAAATTCTGCCCGTTTTTCTATAAAATATGATAAGCACCTTTTGTTTTATGTAAATATAGCTGTAATTAGCTACTAAATATTCGAAGAAGTTTAATCTTTTATTGTTTCCTAATTGTAGGTGATAGCTGAAGCTCGTATTGTTGAACTTGTTGTAGCTTCCGGATCCTCTGATGCTAGCAATAATCTAGCAATACAAAATGAAGTCTTCACCGAGCTTATGGGTGAAGATAGTTCCAGTCGTGTCCGAGGTCAGGGTTTTGAAGTTACACCCTCTGCTGTGTTTGGACTTTCAGCTCAAATGAGGAATGAAATGGGATACTATGGGGCTTATACTGAAGAGATAAATAGTCTGCGAGCACAAATGGAAGAAACCAATCAATAACATGCGCATCAAATTGAACAGTATGCGTATCAGATTGAACAGCAGTCGCATCAAATTGAACAGCAATCGCATCAGATTCAAGAAATTACAGGTAAGCATGATGATCAAATGAACAGTATGCAATCCCAAATGGATGAGCTGAAGTCTTTACTAAAACAATTGGTTAGTAAAGGACCTCAAAATTGATGTCAACTGTGATGGTAACTATGATTGTTTTATTTTTTATACATGAGATGACTTTAATTTGTACTGAGTTAAAGAATTTTTTTAGATGATGTTTTATATATTGAAGAACATTTTGAAATTTTATGGTACATTTTATATATTGAAGAACATTTTAAATTTTATGGTACATTCTATTTATTGATTGGTTCATTTTATTGTATAATATTAAACCAAAATAGTGTGAAAAAAAATTAAAACAGTTATATATCGGTGCTTAGAGCGCCAGTATATTTAAAAGGGCCGACATATACAAACGCCGGTATATTTATATGTATATTGCGATATTTCTGGTATATTGTGGCGCTTAGAAGCGCCGGTATATTGCAGCGCTTAAAAGCGCCGGTATATTATACAGGCACTTCTAAGTGCCGAAAAAATAGACACATTGCGGTGCTTTCCCTAAGCACTGGTATTTACGCTTCGACACCATACATACCGGTGCTTTATCCAGTGCTTCATATTCCAGCGCTTTGAAGCGCCGAAATATGCAAAATAAAGCGCCAGCGATAACCTTTTATCTTGTAGTGAGAGTAAGAGAGAAAAACAAAACAAAAAATGGGTTTTCAAAAATCATCCAAAATCATTGACATGCCTTTGCTAATGATATTCACTTTATCATTTACTTTGGACATGTCAATCACATCCTATAATCAAAACCATGAAGCGCATAAATCAAGTAATTTGAGAGGACACGATGAGGTGATGAGACTATTTGAGAAGTGGCTCTTTTCGAACCACAAAGTCTACAATGATTTGGAGGAGAAGAAAAAGAGATTTGAGATATTTAAGGATAATCTAAGGTTCATTGATGAACAAAACTCCAAGAATGAAACTTACAAACTTGGGTTGAGCAAGTTTGCTGATTTAACCTTACAGGAGTTTAGTAGCATTTATCTAGGTGTGAGAATCGACGATGCTTATTATAACAAGACCTTCAAATCAAGTAACCTGTATGAGCCACATGTCAACGACAATTTGCCCAAGTCTGTTGATTGGAGAAAAAACAATGTTGTGACCAGAGTCAAAGATCAAGGCCAATGTGGTAAGTATATCTTCCTTAAAATCAGGATAACAATGATATTTATATTCACCACCTTACAAAATAATTATAGAATTGTTATTATCGGTACAACAAATATATACACGTTGTTAACAAGAGTATAGTTTTTGTTTGATGAATTTAATAAATAATTGAGTAGATAGTTATACTTTATTTCTTAAGGAAATATATATATATATTTTTTTATGTTTTGAAATATTAAGGTTTTGTTTTGCTGCTCATATATTTTGACGTGATAAATTATTGACTATTACATTCAAAATGAAGGGTCTTGTTGGGCATTCTTGGCCGTTGCTACTGTGGAAGGGATAAACAAAATAGTTACTGGAAACTTGATCTCACTATCTGAGCAGGAAGTGTTGGATTGTGAAAACCCTTTTTTTGACGGATGCAACGGCAGTAATCCAGAGAAGGCCTTTGAATTTATCATAGAAAATGATGGTATTGACACTGACAGAGATTATCCATACAAAGGTAAGGCAAATGCAATCAATATAAGGTTGGTAAAAACATTAATTCTATTTGATAAAAAAAAAAATGGAAATAAACTTATGATGTGTTGTGAGTTGTAGAAATTTTTTCATTTTTTTTATAATTTTTTTCTTCAAAAAATAGTTTTCAAATACAATTTTTTCTTTAAAATTTTGATTATTTTCTGCAGTAAACGCACCATTAATCTCCTCACTCTCTAATGTTTTATCTTTGACAGAAAGGTATCAAAATTGTTACAATTGAGTCTTATGGAAATGTTCGAACAAATAACGAGAGTGTGTTAATTAATACAAACAAGGCTATTCAATTATATAAATCGGTAAGATCTTTTCTTTGTTTTCATTACTAATTTCCATCATATGTTACTAAGAGTCTAAGATCAATTCTACTTGGTAAAGAAATAATAAGCTATTAGGTAAAGGCAAACTTTGTTTATAAATGCAGGTGCAAAAGAATACATACAAATAGCTACCAAAATGAGAAACACAAAAAATAATTTTTTTTACCTCAAAATATCATTCATGTGGGAGTCAAGAAAATTATTTAATGAAGTTAAAAGGCATATTTTGAAACTCTGTGAATTTTTTTGTAATGAAAAAAAATCTTGATTTGTATTTGTAAAGTTTAATAAGAGCAGTGCTTAAACCCAAAATATATATTTGGGGATTTGTGTGAATTAAATAAAAGATAAAGAAGGTATTATTGTCTCTTTCCTTTTCTACTATTTTGTAATTTACCTAGTAAAATATTTGCAAATTGGTCTTTGTATGTTGTAAAATAACCTAGTAAATAAAATCTTATAGTTATTAAATAAATGGTGCAGATCTCATTTTTCTTTGATATAATTCAAAAAAAAAAATTGATCAATTGCAACGTACGCATGGTCAGAGGAGAGCGAGTGAGTGCAAGAGCACATGAGAGAAATTAGTATTTCTCCACGGATGAATTTTGTGCTTGTAATGTGTTGGCTCATTTTCTTATTGATGTGTATTAAAATTATAAGTGAAAAACACATGTGATAAATATGAGTTTGTTCAAAGTCTACAAGAGTTCTTGCTATTGAGTTTTGAGGATAAAACACATTTGTAATTTTTTTTGTACTCTTAATATTTTATAGTAGAAAATGGGTTCTCTCTCCAGAGATGATGAATTTTAACAGTTTCCATCAATTTTAACGGTGTGACTTATTCAAAATTGATCAAAATGATCACATTGTAACTCTTTAATCAAGTTTAAGAATTTAATTGTAATTTTTAAAAAATCTTGGACTAAATCATAATCTACTTCTAAAATAAAAGACTAAATTTGTAATTTGGCCAAATGATTTTGATTTGTTAATACGCCAAATTCCAAGGTCAATGTCATAAGTTAACATGTCGTTAGTGTTATCGTTACAATGAATAACTAGAGTACTTAATTTTTGTGACATGTATTTAATATATAATTGCGTAGATAAAATAATTTCTTTAAGCTTATTTAATGTTTGTGTAATTGAGAGTTAAGTTTGCTGTTTTTGTGTGCTTAAACTTATTTCTTCTTGTTATAAAAATTATAAAAAAAAAAAAAGGCTAACACAAGGGAATGGATTCACTATTTCATTAAAAATGAAGGGTCTTGTTGGCATTCTCTACGGTTGCTGCAGTGGAAGAGATAATCAAAATAGTTATAGAAAATTTGACCTCATTATCTGAGCAGGATGTGTTAGATTGTGACGATTTTTTTTTGGTAAAGGTTATTGTTGATGCCTAAAATATGTTGTTTAGTTGGAGGTCGATGCTTCATTGGTTTACACAGAGAAATATGAGTGAATTAGAGAGTCGTCGGAGTAGAGGGAGGGTGACGTCGCCAGAGTAAAGGGAAAGTGATGCTTCCGATGACACTCCGACACTCTTGTCAGTATAAAGTTTTTAAAAAAATAGAGAGGATAATGATGCTTAATGCTTTCAGTAATGAGCTTAAAATTGAAGATCATAGCTTGGATTGGTTTTGCGTACCTTAGACCTTTTATAGGATTTCAGAGGTGAAGTTGTTCACGTGATAGAGATAGGGCAATCCCGAAGATCTCGTTCCTCCACCGGGAGATCTAGTCGAGTGTTCATGCTTTGATCCCTGTAATCACGCTTTCATGTCTGTGTAGGGGAGTCCAAGAGAGGTGATGACTACCTACTGCTTTGTCTATGTGTCACAGTGCTATTGGTTGGGAAACATCTGTGTCGTCGTGCTATTGGGAGAAAACTGTCCACGTGTCGTTGTGCCATTAGGTAGTGCATGTGAGAACTATCAATGTGTCACAATACTATTAGTTGGTAACTGTCCACGTGTCGTCGTGCCATTGAAAAATGCGTTTATTGGCTATATCAAGTGCAAAAGTGGTTTTTTTTGGAATATGTCTTTTAATTCATCATAAAAAAAATATAATATTAACCGTGATAAAGATTATCCATACAAAGCTATTAAAAGCAAATATAATCGACTTATGGTTGGTATTTACTTCAACGTAAAGAAACTAAATCCATTTGAAAATAAAAAAGAATCTTATGGTTTTTCCTTTTTTTATTAAAAATTTCAAAAAAATTATCTTCCAAATACAAAATTACAGTAACAAAGGTAAGAGAAAGACAACAGTGGCTAAAAAAAGCGTAAATAAAATAATAATATAAGATTTGTCTGGTACTGTTCGAAATAAAAATGTAGGTGTTTTAGTGTAGATTTTCCTTGAAACCAATACGTACAAAAATTGTTAACCTTTCAAAGAACTCATAAGTCAAGAACATTTATAATTTATTCATTATTCTCTTTTCCTCAACGATTATAGATGCAACACCCCAGAATTTTTCGTTGAGGAGACATTATAAACTTTTTTTTCGAAAAAAATAGCAAACAAATTAAAAGAAAAGATATACTATTTGTGAAGCTGTGGCTAATGATGAAATGAAACTAGCCAATTGCCATTCAAGCAACCAAAGCCTGAAAGACATGGACCTAACACCTTCACCAACCACACATCTCTCGGCCATGAGCACCCCACTCTTGAACAAACCAAGCAAATCCATGCCCACATGATCAAAACCCACCAGATCCCTCTCATTCCTTTACAACCCCACTCAAGCCCTCAGCACAGTACAATTTCCTAATAATATCATACACTAAAAACTGCTACCCCAGAAAATGCGCTTTACATCTATTCTTATAAATGGACTCTGAAGTGGATAATTTTACCATACCATCAGTCCTAAAAGCCTGCGGCTAACTCTCAATGACCCATCTGGGGAGAGAGATTCATGGTTTTGCATTAAAGAATGGATTAGATACAGATGTTTTTGTATGTAACACTCTGATCCAAATGTACAGCGAGTGTGGGTCAGTGAGCTCTGCACGTATGATATTTGATAAAATGTTGAAGAGAGATGTTGTTCCATGGAGTACAATGATTAGAGGCTACAGTCGTAACAGATTATTCGATGAAGCATTGGGAATTATAAAGGAAATGCAGTTTATGAGAGTAAGGCCTAGTGAGGCTGCCATGATCAGCACGGTGAATATCTTCGCAGACTTTGCAGATATACAAATGGGTAAAACAATACATGGTTATGTTGTGAGGAATAGCAACATTGAGAAAATTGGTGTTCCTTTAACTATTGCTTTGATTGATATGTATAGCAAGTCTGGAATTTAGCTTCTGCAGTGAAACTCTTTGATGGATTGAGTAAAAAAGGCGTCGTTTAGTGGACTGTAATGATTGCAGGAAATATTCTTTGCAGTGAATTAGAAGAGGCTGTAAAACTTTTTGTTAGAATGCTGGAAGAAGGGATATACCCAAATGAGATTACATTGCTGAGTTTGATTGTAAAATGGGCTTTTGTGGGAGCTTTAGAACTGGGCAAGTGGCTTCATGCCTACATCTTGCGAAATGGATTTAGCATCTCTTTAGCTTTGTCTACTGCTCTGGTTGATATGTATGAGAAATGTGGAGAAATTGAATTTGCACGAGCACTCTTTGATGGATTAATGAAGAAAGATGTCATGATTTGGAGTGTTATGATTTCAGCGTATGCACAAGCTCATTGCATCGATCAGGCTTTCAGTCTCTTTGTCCAGATGAGGGATAGTGGAGTAAGGCCAAACCAAGTAACAATGGTTAGCCTACTTTCACTATGCGCAGAAGCTGGAGCCCTTGATATGGGCAAGTGGGTTCATGCTTACATAGACAAGTAAGGTGTTGAAGTAGATGTAATAGTGAAAACTGCCCTTGTCGACATGTATGCCAAGTGTGGGGACATAGATGGAGCTTACAGGCTGTTCAGAGAAGCCTCAGATCGAGACATCTGCATGTGGAATGCTATGATGGCAGGATTTGGAATGCATGGTTGTGGCAAGGAAGCTTTGGAACTTTTCTCAGATATGGAGAAAGTGGGTGTTAAACCTAATGATATCACATTTATTGGGCTTCTTCATGCTTGTAGTCATGCTGGATTGGTGGAAGAAGGAAAAAATCTTTTTGAGAAAATGGTTCATTACTTTAGATTGGTTCCAAAGATTGAGCATCATGGGTGTATGGTTGATCTTCTTGGCCGAGCAGGACTGCTTGAAGAAGCTCATGAGATGATTAAAAAAAGGCCCATAAAACCAAATACCATTGTCTGGAGTGCTCTACTCGCAGCCTGCAAGCTTCATAAGAATCCTACCATGGGGAAAATAGCAGCAACGCAGCTTCTTGACATGGAACCTCAAAATTGTGGTTATAATGTCTTGATATCAAACTTATTCGCAGCAGCAGATAGATGGAATGATGTTGCAGGGGTGAGAAAAGTTATGAAGAACTTAGGAATGAAGAAAGAACCAGGTCTCAGCTTGATTGAATTAAATGGATCAGTTCATGAATTCAGGATGGGAGATAAGGCGCACCCACAATTTGGAAAAATTGATGGTATGCTATCTGAGATGAGCAAGAAACTGGAGGAGGCTGGCTATGTGCCTGACACATCAATTGTCTTACAAAACATTGATGAGGAAGAGAAAGAAAATGCACTTAACTATCATAGCGAGAAATTGGCAATGGCTTTTGGCCTTATTAGTACTGCACCAGGCAGTCAAATTCGGATTGTCAAAAATCTCAGAGTATGCAATGACTGTCATACTGCAACCAAACTACTGTCAAAGATTTATGGAGGGTATAGTAAGAGATCGTAAACGTTTTCATCACTTTAGAGAAGGATCTTGTTCCTTTGGTGATTATTGGTAGCAATTTTAAAAGATTTCTACAGAGTGTATCTTGTATTTTGAATGCATATATTAAGAGAAAAATTAACAGTACTTAATGGAATCTTTATTCATTTAATTAATTGATTTGGTATCCACTTGATGGAGTGGTCGATCTCCCTATAAAATCAAATGTTACATCATCCATATATCTATTTGGTGCATGTCCTTAATTTTTAACTCCTTTTGGCAGAAAAGGATTGTGGACTTTAGAGATTTCACAGCATACAGGGAGAAATTAACTATATTTTTGTCAGCCAAAACTCCATTAATTTATAAGAAACGTTTGAAATGAGAGACTGGAACTTTGTTTTCCATCAATTCTTTTACCAAAACTGCAAGATGAAATTTGAAAGGAAAATTTTCAGTAGGAAAATATGATGAATAATGAAATACAAATTTTTTCTTGTAACTATAAAACAGGAAGAAAGCCTGTTAAAAAAATAAAACAGGAAGAAACTGAAGGAAAACATGGTTCCTTTTTCTTTCTCCTCCATTCCATCATAGCCCATTCATGGGTGACCGTTTTGAAAGCTTAAATGGTTAGTCAAAGGGTATTCTGGCTACGTTTACAACTTAAAGGTAGAAGCCATACAAGAGGAAAATAACAAAAAAAGATTAAAATTTTATAAGTTGATAGTATCACTAAAAAATGGTTTACACTGTAAATCATATAACATTAAAACTACCAGATAATTTCAATTTGTTCAGGATATGAGTTGCAATTATCCATTATGCAATGCAATGTGAAAAGGTGTTAACCCAGCCACTGTTGAGCACGACGATCCCCACTACCTCCAACAGAACGCCGAATGCTGATTTCCTCTGTAGAATATTTTTCCTGAAGCCATTCAAAAGCAGTCATATCGAGTTTCCCAGTTACTGATTTCCCTTGCTTCCTACGAGTATGCTGTTCCCTTATAGAATTCCAAAGATTCTCTATGGCATCCCTTTGCCGAGATGTGAACCTTGCAACATTATCATAGGCATGCTTGACCATGATGTCTAGGACTGTTTGGCACCTAAGAAGAAAAGATCAATTAATCTCTTTGGATGATAGTCAACATGCTTATGCAAGCAACAATTAGAAAATTTGAACATATATAAGCTGAAGTATTTTATATTAGTATTTTAAAGAAAAAATTCTTACCATGGAGTTTTATAACGACATGCAGCAATCTCCAAACAAGTAATCAAGGCTTCTCTCTGTGGCTTCAGAAATCTCTTAGTCTCTTCATCATCCTCCTTCCTGATTTTGGCTGCCGCATCTTTCTTTCCCTTTGTTCTATCATCTTTCTTCACTGTGCTGGGAATCAGTGCATCAAGCCCAAAAGGATCAGACTCATCCTTTTTATTTTCTTCAGACGAAGCAACTACAGGCATGTCTTGTTTCTTTTGGCCATCTTCACCGTTTATATCTGCCTCATCTTTCAGGGCTGCAGCTTCCTCTATGTCATCATCCTCAGTTGAAACTGGAAGATCAGATATGGCCTCTTTTATTCTTCCAGCTGTTTTAGAAAACTAAATGTTGGTCCGCAAAAGCAAAGCACAAGCACAGAAACATACATCAGTCATGGTGAAAACGTGGATGGAAATAGTTTGATAATAATCATATCTTCATGTGGACATGCCATCACAATTCAATCTACGCTCTACTGATTTGGTCATGATCATTGAACAAATTTTCATAATTCCAAGAAGAATCAAATTAAAAGAAAAAATGATGCAGCTAAAATCAGGACAGACATCAGCTCTATCAGCATAAACTCACACAAGTTGATGTGAAGACATTCTTGCCACAAATATTTCAGTTGTCAACAGAACAACAGTGAGCAAGAAGAATGACTCTTTACAATCACAACTTACAAAAACATCAGGTGTTACAATGGTGTTGAGAAGAGGAACTCTCAAACACTGCTTAACCAAATGATGATTTCGTCTCTCATATATTCAAATTTGGAGAACTCTTTTTCCCCTCAGTAAGTAAATTCCATTAACAAGGAACCAATGGAGTGCCAACCCATATACACAAAAGAAGTCATTTACAAGACAAGAATTCTATGAATTCTATAAACTTACAAAAGAATTCCCATCAAACCCAAAAATTTAGGGTGTGAAGCCACCTATCCTTAGCCAAGGCACTCTTTCCACCCGATTGAATGCCCTCCTATTTCTTTCATTCCATACAATCCAAAAAATAAAGAGAGGTAGAAATCGAAAATTCAAAAGGAAATTTTCAAGGAAAATTGGTCCCTTCAAAGGACGTGAGTTCTTACCAATGCAAATCTCCAAAAACAAGGAAGCATTTCTCAAGAAAGAAACACCTACACTACATAATCTTTTCGGATACACCCATCAGAAAATTCCTGTGCATTTTTCCATTTCCTTTCCAGTCCTTTGGAATGGTACTTTCACTTACATTCTTTATCTATATATATTACTAACAAAATAAGGTGGAGTTTCAACGCAACATTCTGAAAAGAAAAGAAAATAAAAAAACAAGAATGTCTTCAACAATGGCATACCTTGTTTTAGTAAAGGATACCTAACACGTAGTAATTATTTCATAATAGTAAATTTCCCATTTTAGACCACTAGATTGAGACAGCCCCCCAAATTTCAACAAAGATTGCACCCTTATGTTCCCATTATGACAATAGCTCTCGTGATTTTCACAAAGAACTCAGTAAATAGCACCTAGGAGCAAAAGAAGATTAAAATGGTAACAATATAATGCCCCTATTTAACTTTTACAAGCATTTTAAAAGACATATGCTCACATTCAATTACAATTTCCATTGTTTTAAATCTTTGGGCTACAATGAATTATGGTTGAGTTTTACAAAGGTCATCCATCTCAGTTCAGACTGCAGTTCACAAAAAGGCTAAACATCAATTATGAAGAGAAACAGACATTAAATCTCATATTAGAGAAGTGGTAGTAATGCTTGGTTTCCACAATGATGGAGATGTGTGCACAGTCCGCACAAGCACATGCATGGAAGCTTCAGTCTTGGGTCGGTGAGAAACTCTGGTACGGGATATTTGACCTAAGCCACCGTCTTTAGATAAGAAAGAGCATCAAAAAGACACCAAGGACAATCAGCGCTTTCTCTAACCAAAATGATCTACTGATAATTTTTATTATGCTCCTAGAACTCGAGAACGATTCATTGGCTCCAATAATATTCAATCACAACCTCCATCAAAAATAATTATCTGCAATGCCTTGCCCATTATTAAATATAGCAACATGAATCTTCTTCTATCACTCTAACCCACAGGTTCCGAAAGCCACAACAAGAATCTAAATTTACTTACCAGAATAATGACCAAAATCCTTTGAAAACATCACAAAATTTACTCAAGGAGAGAGATGAGAGAGAAAAGGGGGAATTTACTTTATCTAAGCCAAAGTATACAGTGTTTTCCATTCTTTTACTCTTTCTCTTTTAACATCAAGCATAAAGTTCAACGTCGAGTATCACATCTTCCAATAGTTCCTTCCAAATGACAACAATTAATTATTAATTGATTTATTATTTTAAGTGACACAATAATTTTTGGTTAATCGTCTCTGTTTTTCTATCTTCCTATGACAGGATTCTTATAGGTTAACATGACAGGCTGTGATCTACATTAAGGATACTAGCTTATGCCACCTTTCAGTTAATGCACTTGGACCAACACACTCACAAAGTCTTAGGAAATTCTAGTCAATTAAGAAGACTTACGCGCTGATTTCTCTCTCTATATTTCGGATTGTGTAGAATGAGAGGAAGTGTAGAACGTTTGATGGTGTAGAGAGGTCTATTGATGTAATTGGATATAGATGGTTAAATACCCTTAATTTTTTATTTAAAGGGAAATTTTTTGTAAACGAGATAGAGGTTATAGATTTTGTGGAGCTTCTCTCTCGTAATTAAGCCTTTGGCTTTGAGTTCCACCCTCTTGGTGCTTTTAATACAATTTTGCTTATCAAAAAAAGAAAATTCTAGTCAATTAAATGACCTTAGTGGAATAATTTTATTGCCCACTAACATGTTTACTTCAAAGAAAAGTTTTCTTGGAACTGGTCTCCGAAACTATACTTTTTTTTAACTATAAAGTAAGTTTCACTTATCATCCAAACTCTACTACTCCAAGTTTCCAAATGTGCTATGTTTTTCCGCCTAGTTGAACATGTAGTCATTTTGTTTATGTCGTTGTTTCAAAAGACTCAACTCAACTATCAATGAAAATTTATGAGGAGAAAAGGTATTCAGATATCACTTACTAAAAATGTCAAAAATGGATGGTACATATAGTCCAAAAGATACCCCAAGATCAGGATAGTTAAATGTTTGCTTTATCAAACAAGGCTCATATTGTTTTCATCTTCTTATCATACAAAAAATTACAAATGATAAATATAGTACAGATGGAAAAACAGTGTGTCATTAATACGCATCTCAATTTTGTTGTAGTTTTCCATACATGGCATGATATGAACAAATATTCAATGCATAAGAGAAAATAAGATAGTGTATATATAATCACAAAGATATATTGTATCCACCAAGGCATACAAATTAAATCCAAAAAAGAAAAAAATGAATTGAATTTAAGAAAATAAAGCATGCATTTACGATTTTGGAAATTTGTATGGAATGCATGAATGTCAAAACCTGTCACATACCCTAGAATACTTCTCATTGTCAGACTCAGAGCATAAGAAGAATATCATTTAAGATATGACTTAGAAAGATTGACAACCAAACTTACAAAATGTATGCCAAAGTCCGTACCATAAAGCTGTCATCAGTGAATAATTCATTTGCCACAACTGCCCTAATTGTCCATGTAGTTAATAGATTCTTTTGCTTCTTATTGAGACACTGCAAGAGAAACATGGTAAGATAATCCCTGAAGAAGAAATTTCCCTCTGTAAACAAGTTAAATTTTCATATTATTTTATCTAATCAAACTATAATCTTACATAAGCTGCATCCTGTGCCGCTGTGAACAATGCATAATAGTTTGCTCGAACTGAAGGATCTGTACAAGAGATGGGTGACGACATAGCAGCCTCTAGTATGGCAAAGAAGTAATCGCTAGTTCCTGGCTTCACACTTCCAGCCTGAATCAGCTGTATGGCAAGCTTTGAAGCCTTAGCAAACTTAGAAGGGTTCTTTATGTGTGATGCTATCTTCTGCATGGCCTCTATAACTTGCATTTCCGAGGCATCTGTTGTTGTTTTAAACCTCAAACGCCTTTCAGGTGCAGCGGCTGAGAATCACAGTGAATAATTTAGCTTATATTATGCGGAAAAACACTTCGATATCAATGCACTAACATATATAGTAATGTATCTAGAAAGTATATGGTCTCTTTTCCAGAGCTTATATAATTTGATGCACTGCCAGTAATTCAAATAAGAGAACCATCTATACATAGAATTCTCCAAAAGTCAGTCTCACATCGTAAGACAAGAAGACTACAATCGAGGCCTTACATTTTCTCTTGTTTTGCTTTCTAGGGCCAATTAAACAAGAGTACAATCCGCTTTTTTTTATTAGAAACCGGAAGAGTACGACGACTCAAAATTTGATTTTCTTTTGATTCCAGCACTCTTCTAATAACTAACACAGTCACTAAAAATCAAAAGAAAATTTGATTAATTATATTGATGGCAATGACTCAAAACTTGATTTTCTTTTGATTCCAACACTCTTCTAATAACTAACGCAGTCACTAAAAATCAAAAGAAAATTTGTATAATTATATTGATAAACCGAAGCTACCATAGTTCGAAGAATCCCTAAAATCCTCGGACAAACAATGAGAGACTTAGCATCAAATTATCCATAACCTCCTTCAGATTTTAAGAACATGAAACAAAAGAAATGGTAATTAAATATTAATGCTAGAAATCCATTCCACAATTGGGACCCAAGAAAACTAAATTTAACTGATGCCTGACATGAATTACTATATTTTTTTTCTATATATTTAGCAGCTCAAACTATTTAACTTTTGAAAACAAGAATACTGTTATGAAAATGCAAGCAAAGGAAAACAACCCATCAAAAAAATTAGACAGACAATTAAGTATTCGCAAGTCGCAACAAAGAAGACACGGTTTTGACGGAAAACGATGGCACCTTCCAATACTTAGAATTTTAAACTGGAAGCAATTTTCGACCTTCCCAGAAGGAAAAAAAAAACAAAAACAAAATTCGACTCCAATTTCACGCCAGGAACAAGAACAGCACTTTCAAAATGCAAACGAAGAAATGAATTACAGGACCCACAAATCGAATTCACGGACAAGCAAGAATCTGCGCAGGGAAAAAAAAGAAAGGAAAGGAGAATATACATTTACCTTCTGGTTCTGGGGTAGCTTCAGTGGGTTTGGTTCGCTTGAGTGCACTCTTTAGAACTGGCTTTGGAACGGGAGCTGGAACCGGAGACGATTCTCTTTTTGGCGATTGACTTTGTTGTTGTTGTTGTTGTTGTTGAGAAGGAGGTGGTAATCCTTCAAACAGATTTTCACCCATTTTTGCTTCTCTCTATCTTCTCCCTCTCACTCTCGTGCATGAGCCAAGAAGTAACCCCCTTCTGTAAACTTTGTCACGGCCTCTACTCTCAAGAATCCTCTCTTTTTTCTTTTTTTGTTCTTTTAGTCGGAGAACACGGTCTCTCGCTTCTCGCTTTTCGCTTTCTTTAACAGTAATACGCACACGCATAAAAGGGTAAAAAAAATTTGAGAAAGGGTACATTACAAAAACTGATAAGAAAAAAAAATTAAACATTTATATTGAAAAGTGAAAGCATACCAATGAAAAGACACTTGCATAATGCCAAAACATGGGGTTAAATCATCCATATAAGAATTTGTGTAAGTGGTGAATCTCAACGAGGCCAATATAAAATTATAAATAAAGATAATTGAAAATTTGCTAATGAATGGTGCATAAAATTCAAAATCCATTGTTTAAAAATAACAATTTAACTTTTCATTTTAATAAATTGGTACACTTCTTATTATTCATTTGATTCTGTTTAATTTTCATCAAAATTTTTATCACTTACGGCTCATATCAATTCTTTGACGTCAAAATTCATATCACATCAATATTAAACATTCTTACATGTAAAAAATTATAAATAAGTAAAAACAATTAAATATAACTGTTAATTAAATAACACAAATACAATAGAATACTAGCCACAAATTCTCAAATTTCATCATCACCTTAAATAAAATAAAATAAATATAAAGATTTGGAGGTTAAGGCTAATTGTTATACGTATTGCATTTTTGTTTTTTAACAGTTTGATTGTTTTTTATGTTATTTTTAGTGTGCAAGGTTCATCAGTATTAATGTTGCGAGAATTTTGATGCTAAAAAACTCATGTAAATTATACGTGATAGAGATTTTGACAGAAATCTAATGAAAGACAGAGATTGTACCAAATTGTTGAAATCATGCTTAAATCACTTCTCTTGAGAAATAAAGGGAAAATGTACCACTTTAACCTAAACTGAAAACAAAAATTACAATTAAGCTAATTTTACCTTTTTTTTTTTTTTTTTTTTTACACACCAAAAACACCCACCATATTATTACTTCACAGGATAAAGATACATCCATCAAATTTTGATATCTCAGGGTACAAACCAATTGAAGCTTGCCATACGGTGTAAAATGGTTTTTTTTTTTGTTAGTAACGAAATTTCTTGGTGTTATCAATCAAGATTAAAACAATTACTAATGGATATTCTGAACTAAAAATTGTCAAAAATTGCTTTCACCCCAAAATGTACACCAGAATTTACCTGTATTAGCGTTGTACTTAATATTTTAAGGTCTACATGAAAAGTTTTTCTTCACAAACTAAGTGGGATTCTATTTAATTTGTAATATTGAAACTTAGTCAAAATTTTAGTTTTTATTTATGGAGGAGGTAGTAGTTGAAGTTATTAGGATGGAAGGGAGAAAGAAAGCTATAGAACTAATGGTTCAGCTACGGTGCCCTTTTTGTTAAACGTTGAATCTTCAACGAGTTAAAAGTCTTTCAGGATCAGCTCGGTCCGGGCTTGCCTTTGATGAGCCTTTTTTTTATAATAAAAAATTGGAGACTTCTTTTAATTTTATATGATAAAAGATTATTAGGCCTTTTTCATTTTGAAAACATTATAAAAAATGGATAAATTTCAAGAAATATTTTGTGGTTTGGTTGATTTTTATCTTATACTTTGAAATGTTTTCTCTAGCAAAATAAACTATGTGATTGTATCTGTTAGTAGAAAGAATTGACAACAGTTAAATTGCAAAAATAAAAAACCATTTTATTTTTACTTGTTTAACAAAAATACAGAGTTGTAATCAAAATCTCTAACAAAAATAAGAACAATTGTTTTTGCTCATGTATCTTACTACTCAATTTTTTACATGTTACTACGAACTCAAATTTCGTAAATTAAACAAAAATAAAATGATTTTTTATTTTTTATAATTTAACGGTTGTCAATCTTTTATGCTAACAGAAACAACAACATTATTTATTTTGTCAAAAGAAATTGGGGTATAAAATAAAAATCGAAAAAATCATGAAACTTAACCTAAAAAGAAAGACAATTGTGGAGTGATTGGTGATAATGTTTACATGATAGTTACCGCCACATTTAATTGGGCTTTATTTTGGATTTTAATTTTTCATTGGTTTTGAATTTAGGTTTTTTCTCACACTCAGTTATGCTGTACTTAATATTGTTAGCCTCATTTATCAGTAATCATATTTCAACTACTCAAAGAGACCATCAAAATAAACACCAGAACATAAGACCAGTGAAAATGTAACATGTAATAAGCCCAAACTAATAAAATAACAATATCATCATTAAAAAACAGTGTAACGAGGCTGTAGCAGAAGATGAATGATGCGGTCCTCCTTGGTATGTATAGCAGTGCCCCTAATTTACTGATGCTAAATGGTAAAGATATGCTTAACCTTCAAAATTGATATCTATTTTCGACATCTTGAATAATGTATTAATAGTTTTATGTCATGTAAGTTTGAATTTGACTAGTAACTGATATTTTATTTTTGAAAATCAGTGTAACAAATGGAAAAAACACTACAGCAAATGAATAATATCTTCGTGTTAGTTCATTCTTGGGTAAAAAAAAATTAGTGTCAAGAGCTTCGTGTTAACCTAGCAGCACTGACCCTAAAATGAGATTTGATATTGAGTCACGGGCATTAAATCACTTGGATATTGGTCAATATCTTGGCATAAACCATATTTTCATGTCTTCGTATAAAGCATAAGAGGAGTATATTATATAATATATTTACGAGGAAATATAATTAAACATTATAAAGAAAACCAGGATTATTTTACCTATTCTCCCGCTAAAAGGAAAAATAAAAGAAAAGAGCATTTCATTCATCACATTACATTACATTTTATTATATATTTGCTTTTTTAGCTTTATTTCTGTTTTTTACATGTAAGTAGAAGTGATTAAACTTCGAGTTCTGCTCCTACGAAACCCGAAAATTTTACTGGTAATTACAGAGAGTTGCAATTATAATTGATATTTAAATGTTTTATTTTTTTTTCAGTTACTACTGTAATTCTTTGTAATTATCAATAAAGTTCTTCAGTTCCATGGGATCAAAATTCTTAAACCTTACCTCTACTAAAAAGAGGTCTCGATTATTCCTATTTTCAATTATAAAAGAAAATATTAGGAAAAAAAAATTAATGATGGAAACACACACAAGTTGATGGAATTTTAGAGGGAGAAATCACTGCACAAATCTCCTATTTTTAGTATCATCCATGCTTACAGTACCAAGGCCTTTCTATAGGCTTGTTGCAAATATAATTACTAGTAGAAATAGAATAGCTAATCCTACTTAAAATAAAGTAACTAATCCTATTTATAATAAACTAACAAGCTAAGTATAACAAAATCTATTAAAAACTAAAGAAAAAAAGGTTTAACAAAGTCTAGTCTATTTGGTCTATAATTAATTCTAACCAAAAAACAAACACTCATTAATGTTTTGTTTGCAGCCTACAATAAAAATAAAAATAAAAAACCCTTAGAAAATCCTACTTTATATAACCATATAGTACAATTGCCTCTGTTCACAGTAATATATTGCAACAAATCGGGTAGAACAATAATATATCGAAATAGAGAAAAACACGATTTTAACATGCTATATATATATATATATACTTGTGGCCAACATGCACAATATACTGATGAGCTTGAATATTATTTAAATTAATAAAATTTTTAAAGGGTGAGGGTATTTTTAGAATTTAAATAAAAAATCTTATACATACTTTTTTCAAGTTTTGTGGAAAAGGGAATAAATGTGGATTTTTGTTTAAATTCCAAAAACACTTCTCATTCTTTTTTAAATTTATTAATTTAAGTTGCATTTAAGCAATTCTCAAACAACATCATGATATTTAGTTGCTTGAAACAACTGTCTTAATTCTAAATGTGAGAATTTCTATCCGATCCGTTTTTGACCTGTTATCCGCTTGCTAAAACACGGATATGGACAAGAAAAATAAGATCTATTAGGAAGCAGACATTTTTAGCCCGTATTCGTTGACTTGTTACTCAAAAGACCCGATTCGCATCCAGTTCGGGTCTCAATTTTCTCTCCCAAGTAGGAGAATTTTTTCCCATATCTTTTTTTAACTCATTATTCGCTTACTAAAATACGAGTATGAGCATGAAAATAAAACCCGTTAAAAAACAAATATTTTTAACTCATACCTATTGATTTGTTACCCGCAAGACCTGAACCGTACTCAACCCGACGGACCCATTTCTCACCTCTATTTAATTCAATGATAATTCTCTTTTGACTCTCAACTAGTTAACCATAGAATTTTCGGGAGGAGATAGATTATAAATTTGTGAGAAGTTAAATGGCAGACCTCTTAAAAGACCAATAATGTAATATTCAAAGACCTTAGAGATGCCAATGAGATAAACAAAAAACTTTGAAAAAGGGTATAAAATTAATATTTCTACAAATTCATGTACCCCTTTAGCAAAGTTAATTTAGCATGATCGGGTAATATATGTCGGGACGTGAGAGAAGGACGTGCACCCCACCTTCTCACGCGGACTCAGGACCCCACACTCCAATAAAAACCCTAATTTCCAAAGAACAAGAAGAACATCACCCATCTCTCTTTTCCCCATTTTCTCAAACAACAATATTCACTACTTACTGAGTATAGGGAGAGAAAATATAAACAACACAGTACCCCAACAAACCCAAGAGAGAGAAGAAATTTTTAAGGCTCTAAAATCTTTGCCTCTTTGTCTTTGTTTCCCTTCTACTCTGCTTATATATACAAATATATAATTTAGTTTTTCTCACTTCTTTTATATTATTATTACACTTCTTTTCATCTTCTCTTTCTTGATCCAGCTTACATATACTATAATTTCTCCTAGTTTCTATTTTTTTTTTATCTATAACATTAATTGATCACTTGTAGTAGTACTTAATTTGAGCTACATAAGAAAAGTTAATTAGCAAAGATTGTCTTCTGGGTATTCTTCTTTTCAATTATTAAATCCATCTTGTTAGTCTTTCATCCAGAAAAATGGCGAACCGATGGTGGACCGGGCAGGTGGGTCTACTCGGGATGGACACGTCAGCCACCACAGTACCATCTCCAATGAAGAAACCAGATCTGGGTATATCAATGACAAGCCATGAAAGTGGAAGTGGAGGTGGAGATCGAGAAGAAGAGGAAGAAAGAGAACACAGCGACGAGCCTAGAGAAGGCGCTATCGAGGGCGCCACGAGGCGGCCAAGAGGACGTCCACCGGGTTCGAAGAACAAGCCGAAGCCTCCCATCTTCGTCACAAGAGATAGCCCTAACGCCCTAAGAAGCCACGTCATGGAAATCTCCAATGGGTCCGACGTGGCTGAAACCCTAGCTCACTTCGCCAGGAGACGACAGAGAGGCGTCTGCATCATCAGCGGGAGCGGTACTGTCACTAACGTAATGCTCCGGCAACCTTCAGCTCCTGGTGCAGTTATGGCTTTAAATGGTAGGTTTGAGATTCTTTCGTTAACCGGTGCGTTTTTGCCGGGACCGGCTCCACCGGGGTCGACGGGACTTACCATATACTTAGCTGGAGGGCAAGGGCAAGTAGTGGGAGGAAGTGTGGCTGGATCACTGGTGGCATCGGGGCCAGTGATGGTGATCGCGGCCACGTTTTCGAATGCTACTTATGAGAGGTTGCCGTTGGAGGAGGAGCAAGAGGAGGGTGGTAGTGGCGGCGTTACCCAAGGGCAGCTCGGTGGTGGTGGTGGTTCATCCTCGGGGATTGGTGGTGGGAATCAGCAAGGTGGAATAGCAGATGGTTCAGTAGGGTTGCCACTTTATAATTTACCACCAAATTTAGTGGCAAATGGGGCACAGTTGAATCAAGAGGCTTATGGTTGGGGTCATGGGAGAACACCTTATTAATTAGAAGCTGCTTAAAATAAAAAGAGAAAGGGAGAATTTGTGATGATGTGTATTATTAAGAGATACAATGGTGAGTTTATTAGTTAGAGACAAAGAGAAGAAATTCATATCCTATATATATTTTTGGGTATGTTAGTTTACTATGGCTATATATATGCTCTCATTTCTAATACTATTTTTGGGTATGTTAGTTTACTATGGCTATATATATGCTCTCATTTCTAATACTATTTTTGGGTATGTTAGTTTACTATGGCTATACATATGCTCCCATTTCTAATACTTTATGTTTAATATTTTTATCTTAATGCTTTGATTTTTTTTTTCTTTTTTTTGTTCCATTTTAAATTCAAAGTGCATTTTATGTCTGAAATTCTTTATCTATTGTTGTTAACGTATACTATATATAAAATGATGGAGAGCTTAATTATTTTCTTTTATTTATTTTTTTCCTCTTAAGGAAGGATATCCGTTTTGTTACATATTTCGTCTCTCTTCTTCTCATGAACATCTTCTGGTTTCTATTAGGTCACCTGTTATTCCAAAGGCTTGTTTTCGAATGATACGATGGATGTCTGTTCTCTCTCCGGTACTTGATCTCCTCTTCCAATTAAGTATATCAGTATATGTTTTTTGACTGATGATGATAGATTAGCTGGTTTTGAAGAGATTAATTAGCATCTGAGTTAAGATATTTCACACTGTTTTCAATCTTAGTGTTTGATCGATTGAGAAAAAAAAAACACAGAAACCAAAAAAAAAAAAAAACACTTTTCTGTTGATTGGTGTAAAAAAAAGGATTGGTGAGAAGACAAAAAAAAAATGGAAGATCTAACTTTTCTTACAATTTTTTTCTTTTCAAGTTATAATAATCAATTCTCTCGAAGATTAAAGAGTGAAGAATTTTTTTTTCTTCTATTTTTCTATGATCTTTACTAAACACAGAAAATAAATTTTTGTATCTTTACCTTTACCTTTAAAAAAAAAAAAACTAAATTAGGTTGTTCAGTCTCCTTTGATTAATTTGCACATATCACATGCAAAGAATTGAAACAGAAAAGAAGTGATTTGCAGCCTTAACTTACTGTTAAAAAAAAAAGTAGTTCCTGTTCACGCAAGAATTCATACTTGTACTAATTTTCTGGTGATATAGCCATGCATGCAGCAATAGTTACAAGCTAGCTGTTTTACTGACACGAGATTTCATAATTAGCTAGGTACTCATCTTGTGGAGGCAGAACTTGGGTTAAGCAGGATTTTGATCAAAAGGGTTTTTCCTTTCCCCTTCTAGTCACAATTTCAGACCAAAACACCTGGAATTATAGTATAACAAAAAAGAAACTCGTCTGAAGACAATTAAGACGAGAAAAGGCAAAATTACAACTACTAACATTTATGGTACTGGAATTAATCACGATTACAATAATATCTATCAATAAATTAATTGCTAATTTGCAGCCGTCGGTGGGTACTCATCAGTGGCTCTGCTGAAGTCGGCAATCAATAAGAACAACAAGTGTTGTACAATTTTCTTCAACATTAATGTCTATGAGGTTTGAGCTCTTCAAAAACATGTTGCTGTCCTTCGAGAATCGATCATTCACATACTGTGGAGAAATTTTAAGCTAAAATATGGGGAAATTATAATAGCTTAGGCCAATTATTATTGTCTATGTAACAATAGTTTATGTCCACCAAACTACCAAGAATTGAGCTTCATTAAAAATTCCTCTACTCCTTTCATTGTGGCCCTCATGCAAGATGATTGGTATGTATAGCAAATTTTTCAAAGAAAATATATATATTGTTGTAGCTAGCTATTATATAATTCCCCATATTGTCTTCATCTAAGACATCTTTTCCATTTTTTTTTATATAAAAGTCATTTATAGCAAATGAGTTAAAGATTAAACAAAGTGAAAGAAAAAAAGAGAAGCAATCTGCCAATTCAAGTCAACACTAGACCATAAAACTCATAAGAGTAAGCCATTCATAAAATAGGTTCCTTGAAGCCTCTTCAATGCTAGTGTGCTCCTCCTATTTATTTAAAAATGACTTGGCAGTATTTTTTAATATGGCTTGAGGTCAATAATATCTATGGAGGATGCACTTATGCACAATCTCAATACCTTGAGATTGGGTTTTCAAAACAATATAACAATCAACCAGAAGCACATTTGGACACTCAATATATATGGTAGCAATGTTCTTTTAACATTAATTTAATTAAACCTCAATTCTATCCTCTGGAGAATTAAAATTACAGCAAATTAATGAGAGTACTTCAACATAAATTAATCATGGTAAATGGAACTTTGGGAGGATGCAAGTGTAATAAATTCAAGCATTAATTGTGGCAATTAATAAGTGGAGGTAGATGTAATAAATTCAAGCATTAATTGTGGCAATTAAGTGGAGTTAGATGTGCTCCACTAAGCATTAATTGTGGCCAAATTAATTCAATTATTCTTAGTACATTTCTCCTATAAATAGGATAACCATAGAGTATATTAAGAGTTAGCAAGTTAGAGTGTTAGAGAAAAAACACAAGGTGTATGCTTAAGGAATGTTGGTTCATATTCTCAATGGTTGTATTGAGAGTATAAGGTATATGTAACTAACCTATATATGGTCCATGTTTAACCCTTTGGCTATCCATTGATTGTGGTAACAAGCATATGGAATACGGACAGACGTTCTTGATGGAAGAACATGTATAAATTGATTGTGGTAACAAGCATATGGAATACGGACGGACGTTCTTGATGGAAGAACATGTATAAATACAGGTTTGGTCCCTAGACTCGGTACTTCTCATTTTCTTTCATACACCATCAAATTGAAGAGAGTTCTGAGAGTTTAGAAGAACCAATATCTAGAGAACAGTGGATTGTGTAAGCGAAAAGTTTCAATGGCTGGAGGTATGTTTACGGTCTTTATAATTCCGCATTTAATCTATATGCTATTTAAGTTGTTTAGCATGTTTAGATTTTATTTAAGTTCTAACAACAAGTACTATTTACAATTAAATTTGGATCTGAAAAACAGGTTTTGCTGTACTTATATCCTTGATCTGGCTACAAAATTTTAACATATCAGAAAAATAATGTTATAGATGATAAGGCTTCTTCCACAATCACCAGATTAGAAATAATACTGGCTAAAGAAAAAGGAGTTTTACTAATATAACTTTATTGCTAAAATCAGTATATAATGTCCCCCCAAAAGGATGTTTTTTCTTGACACTCAAAGGATCCTAGAGTTTTAGTTAGCAACATGAAGGACCCTCTGCACATGGATTCACATGCCATTGTTTAAGAACCCTAAGATATTTATTATTGCCTAGTTACTTACATACAACATTCTAAACAGTAAAGCAGGAATGCCGATGGATCCCACCTAGGGTTTAATTAATAATTCAATCTCTTTTATCAAGATAAGCTTAATTCATCTCTAGAGACTAAAAACAAATAACTTTTCCTCTCTTTTTACTCATCATTTATCTTTATCAGTGTAGTTTTACCAACATTTGAAAACCCTAGCTATATATATTTAAAACCCTAACAAGCTAATTAACTATAATACTATGAAAAGGAATCCGTAAAATCAGCATTAAGGAAATGTGGACCACCCAATAAAGACTAATGCGGATAATAAAATAAGCTGTGTACTATATAATTAATTTAATAAAGGTCGATAATGGGGAATCATGCATCAGCAATAGAAAATTGAGAGCATCGCTTTCCAAGTCCTCAATGCTGAAAATTTTATTCGCGTATGCATACTTGCCGTGGATTAAAAGTTGTTTCCAGCCGAATAAGGTGCCATATTTGACCTAATTTTCAAAAAGTTGCGCCTTCTCTACGGTTAGATCATCTTAGTTTCATTCATTTGCTAATCGTATTAATGCGCCATATGTTTTGTGATAAGGGCTTTGTACCATTAACAAAAGAAGTAGCAACACTCGAAAGTGTTTTCTTTCTATACATTTATAGTGAATTGCTTCAACACTCCTATGAATTAATTATACACTGATATAAGAACAGTCACCAGCTCCTTGAAGGTAGGGGTGGTAATTTTGGACACGACACGTGAACCCGATACGACACGACACGAAATAAAACGTGTTAGTGTTGAGTATAATCGGGTTCATGTCGTAATCGTGTCGACACAATTATGACACGGAATAATCGTGTCGTGTCGCGGGTTGACCCACCAACCCGAAATGACATGATTATAACATGATTAATGGGTCGCGGGTTGATGGGTCGTGTTGACACGGTTATGACCCATGACCTATTTATGACCCATTTAAAAAAATATCTATTAAATTAAAAAAAAATCTTAATATATATATATATATATATATAAAATAAACCCTAATACTAATTTTACAATCCACAGACACAGAAATGGGTTAAGTGTGTCGTGTCGTGTCGGGTCTAACACGACCCGTTTATTATATGGGTTAAACGTGTCGTGTCGTGTTGTGTCGAGTCTAACACGACCCGTTTATTATACAGGTTAAGCGTGTCGTGTCGTGTTACCCGTTTAATAATCGTGTCGTGTTCGTGTTGGGTTTTCTTGACACGATTAATAATCGTGTCGTGTTCGTGTCGACCCATTAATAATCGTGTCGTATTCGTGTCGACACGAACACGATCCGCCAACCCGAATTGCCACCCCTACTTGAAGGTGACATAAAAATTAGAATTATAGTGAACAGTTTTGTTATTTGAACTAAGATGATTTCACTATAGAGAATAAATTTCACTAAAATGTTTGGGATCATTATATATATATATATATATATATATATACACGGGGATTAAAATATGCTGGACTCTATGATTTTGAGTGCTACCTTTTTTGCTTCGTCTTCAGAAATTTCCGCAATGAAATTATCAGCTTTGATTCGTTTAATCATTCTACTTTCTAAGATATCTTTATTAATTAATTTTCATTAATTACTATTTCTTGATATATATATACACACACAAGGATTTAGATATAAGAATGAAACTATTATATTTGACTCATTAACTTTTTAATTCTACTTTACTATATATCTTTAATTAACTTTCATTAATTATTAATTACTATATCTTGATACAAGGATTTGGATGCAAAAAGAAGTCTAATGATAAGAAATCTTTGAAGAAGCTCAGAGGATATTATTATGTAGAAGAAAATATAGATTATGTTTGACAAATAAGAAAATTAAATGAATTTATGTGTATTAAGAATCTTCCTGGTTCTGAGTGGATACTTAATTCATTCGATCAATCAATCAATCAGTAATTATGTTCATATGTGTGAGAATATAATCTTTAATTAGCTAGATTTAATTAGTTCTAAATCCTACCATTGACCTAAGAAAAAATATTTGCTTAATTGGGGTAGGATAAGAGTTGTTCATAATTCATATATGTTAGACTATCTAATTTGTTTATGATAATAATAATAATCACCAACCAGATTGGAAGTACAATGACTTTGAATTCATTCAAATTTGGTTGTTTCATTTTTTATTTATTCTTTTTGAAAATTTCTCAAGGAGGTTCTCTGACTATTTAGGTGTGTTTAGTTGTTAAAAAAAATCAAAATTTTCCAAAAGAAAATTTGCATTTGCGAGGTATTTTTTTAGACAAACTCGAGAATTTTCTACAATTAAACGCAACAACATTCTTAAATAGCTAACTAAGTATGTATATGCATGCCAATTTTACTTCACAGAAAAAAAAAATAATTACCACTTTTATCCTGGAAGCATTGAATTATTGATAAATGGAATCATGTGTAATTGTATTGCTTTCAACGCGAATGCTTTTTGTGATTTCATAAACTTGAGGGGCAACACTAATACTTCCATAAACTTGAGGGGAGGTTTCTGATATTTACCAGTTATGATGAAATTACAATGAATCCACAAATAGACTTATGGACAGACAAGGGTAAGGACAAAAGATGGGTTGGTGGTACCAATTCCAAGGAAGTGGGTCCCATCAAAGAACTGGATCTTGTTGACTTTTTTTATTGATCAAGTGCATACACATGTACCCGTGGCACGATGTGAGCATTTAAACCTCCCTACACACCGCCCGGATTTGGGTTACCCCTGTTCTAAGCTTGGATGGATGTATCCGGAATTTGGATAAAATGTTGACTGGGGCTAGTGGCCGATTCCACGTGAAGAGAGGAATTTTTAGGTGGAAATTTTGAAGAATTTTACATAAAATATTATTTTTTTGAATCTTACACTTTATTATCAATAAAATTTTAAATAAATTTAAATTTTTAAAATTATTAATTAAATTTTAAATCCGAGCTGATCAAATTTTTTTATTAAAGGTAAGATTAACTTGTTACACGTCACAGAATTTGTCTTACATGCGCCTGGATTTGGTGATAACTCAAAAGCTTGGAGAACTGCTTAGCACAAAGAAAAAAAAATTGTAGAATGATTAGTTATTACACTATTTGGAATCAAATGAAGAAAAAATTTATTTTATTTTTAAATAAATTGAGAAAAAAATTCATTTACACTTAGAAATCTATAATTTTCATGAAATTCATTTCGCATTCTATAGTTATCATTTATAAAGAAAAAAAAAACTATGAAATTCATTTTAAAATGAATTCATTATGACATTTAATTGGTTTGTTGCAAATTCTATAAAAATTGATAAAATTTACAAATGAATTCTACAAAATAAAAAATAAAGAGTAAAAAGTTATGTTGATCAAAACATTTTCTTTCCCTCCTTTTCTCCCTTTCTCTCATCTTTTGAATTTTTTATTTATTTCAAACATTTTAAATATGAGAATTCAAATTAATTCTACAATTTAAAATAGAATGTCAAACATAAAATTTTATTTCAATTCATTTATAAATTAATTCTATTTTTAATTTATTTAAAAATAAAATTAATTTTATTTCCTTTTGATTCCAAACAAATTTTAGTCTATTATTGTTCAGTCTAGCATGCATACAGAACATCGAGGAAACAAAGAAAAATAAGCAAACACATATTTATTAACCATTGCCCAATGAACACCCATCTTAGAAAACCCGAGCAAATCTCATTTGGCAGATGAAGAATGAAAATACTGATATCATACCTTAGAATAATAAGCTCATCAAACTATTACCCCAATGAACGTACTATCCAAGGCTCTGAGATAGGTTTTGGCTCGCTGAAGGAAGACTAAGAACCATGCTCTTGACTCTATCAAAACACTCTCCGGGAACAACACCATTATCAACAAGATACTAAAGCATACTATAAATCTCTAGTAATTACATCGTGTTTTCTGTGTAACATGACAAATTGTAGCAACTAGCAGGATAAATAAGTCTACAACAGGAAACTGGACTACTAGAGTGTGTCAGCCCAAAAATTGGTTTCCTACGCATCTATTCATTCCTTGTAACAACCTCACTAGATGGAAACAGGGAAAACATCCAGAAAAGAAAGGAATTTTTCAGAAATTAAATTCCTTTAATTCATCCGGACTATCAAAAGGAACCCATAAAAGTCGAGTAGGCAAGTTAACTTCTTAAATATTGTAACAATGAAAATGGAAAGGCTTCTGAAGAAAACAATACAATAAGAGAACTAGAATGCAAATCTTTTCAAATGGTACCTCAGCAAGAAATGTCTTGATTGATTAGTTCAAATGGGCTTTTGGAATTTCCCATGAACCCACACCCTCTGCATGTTCTTCCCATTTCGGCGGTTCACTGACTTGACACAACAGTATTCAAGCTCAACCTGCAGGTACATGAACGATATAAAACAAGCAGCTGTCAAAAGAACTGAGTAATTTTATTTAAGTTTCAATCTTCAAACAGTACCAGTTTGGTTTATAGTTAGTAGTTTCTCACCCAATGGCATATTTGATTGTCATGCGAAGAAATACTAATTTTTCTTTTGGATAAAGAGGTTAAGAGGATATATGGACAACAACTAGACAAAGAATAACAACTCGAATCCTATATGAATGTAAGATTCTTTTTGTTTCCTATCAATTCAGAAGCAACCTTGCATACACCCCACTACACACAAGCATATCAAAATTACAGTTACCGCAATTTACAACAACCAAAATGCAGGAATTTAGTACCTCATTGAAGCCTGCACCAACAAAGAGATTCCTGACAGTATCCAGACAGAAGAAATAAGAGCGGGTTCCATCTGACCTCATATATTCCCTGAACTTTACTCTTTGGTCTGGCTTAAATCTCAGCATCGTCATGTCATAGAGGCCTGAGTTTCATCACACTAAACATTTATTAGCGGGTGATTGATATACGTATTCTAAAACATAGCAAAAATGACTGAGAACTTAGGGTTCCAGAAATTCTATTAATTGAAACATTTTGCATTAAATCCAAAACAGTGATATCCATTGGTTGGTCAATTACCATAATCTCTGAATAAGAGCAGACCACCACTCTTTAAGACAGAAAAGCACTCTCTGATGGCTCTTGGCATCTGTTGGAGAGGTACTGCTGATAGTGTGAATATCTGACATCGCAAAAACAGGTAGAATTGAATATTTAGATGTCATTATTTTTGCACAGCACGTAACACAATTAAATGGAATAGAAAAACTCAGAATGTCAATAAATGGAGAAGTCATTAGGCACGCACTATTGACGATTCCATATCAAGAGAAGGAAGGAGGTCTCAGGACATGGTAACCATATGCAAGAAGCATAAATGAAAACTCTATGTAACTGTATTCAAACATTAAAAAATTATTCTCTGTTCTGATAAAATTATTTTGTGGTTAATGTCCATAGGTGCATGAACTTACATTTAAACAAGGATGGCAACATACTGAAGACATAGGAAGACAATAGAAGAACTAAAAGCATGATGTGAAATGAGATTTCTTAATCAATTTGGGCTGATTCGCATACACAATGTATCATTGCACTCCAACACCAAGTACAAACTGTTGCAATTATAGAAGCATGTGTTTCACTATTATCAGTACAATTTTCCACTCAAGAAATGGGCTTTACCCAATAGAGATTCTATCAACAAATCATATAAAACGTCTGATTATGGATTAGCAGACAATCCCTCAAGAAATGGGCGTTGCTCTAAGTATCCATAATTTGATTCCTCAATCAGTTACTATTTTCCGATTTAAGTAAAATGGTACGTAGATTCAAAATTTCAATCTAGCAATAGTGGTAGTATTTTACCTCACAAATACTATTTCCCTTCAGTGAAGGTCACAAGAACAGATCCATTAAGAAATGGGATTTAACCAAAAGCTAGTGTGTTTGTGTGTGCATGTGTGTTCATTAAAAGAGAGATATTTTGGCAGCGATTTTATACGTGTATTACAACTGATGTAAAATTTTCACACAATTCATAATTGTTTGTGGCACTCGTGTGAAATCAGATCCACCATTAGACTGAATGTGACTCCATGCTTCTCAATTTTAAATATCAAATTGATCAATAGTGGGAGCTGTCACCTTGAAAATTAGAAATTTCATTTCCTTAACTGTTGCTTTTCAGATGAAAATGCAAGGATAGGGGTCACATGGTTCCTACTTCCTATATACAATCAGTGTGATAAATAGTATGAACTGAACATGTAGATAGATCAATTTCTATATTTTTAAAGCACAACCAAATGCCGCAGAGTTTTGCATAATAACCTACTTTGATGCAAGAGAGATGCATACCAAGGTGATAAAGTCCACTCCACCAATGCAACAGACAACTTGTTTTGATATATGTGTATCATGTGAAAGCATTCCATCATTCTCTTCAACATCTGAAACAAGCACCTAGAAATTTAGAGTCTGTAAGGTATACAAAGCTGGCCATAACCCACATTGAATAACAGAGACAGTAAGGAAGCAGGTACAGTTAACAACCTGAAAAGCAATTCTGGTGCTTACAAGAATTGCATGCCAACCACTTCGGAAACCCAGTTGTAGAAAAGTCACAATGGAAAGGGCGGAAACGATCTGGGACAATATTAGTGGCATCTACAAACTCTTTAGCCCTCTCAAGAGCCTCAGTGCTACAGTCGCAAGCATATATAATCACGTTCTTGTTGCCACTGCAAAACAAATAGTGCGTTCTATAAAATAACAGATAGATGGAAAGAAATCCAGTCAGGATCCTATAGAAAAGGCCCTAACTTAATCAAACTGTTATCACTCTTTTGCAAAAAATTTAAACCGAATAGAAGTGCCAAATTTATCACTGGTGAGCTACATTGCAAAATCATAGAAGGAGAATCTAGTGATCACTGTAAGTCACCATTTAAGACAGGATTGCATAAAACCAGTCGACATTGAATCTTTTCTGAGTCTTATCTATTTCAATAAACTTAAAGAACATTAGTGGTTATTCCATTCTAGTCATGCTATCACTATATTTTCAACCTTTTACAACTAGAAAACAGAAATGCTTTTAAGGTAAGACAATTTGCAATCATCATAACCTAAACTAAAGGTTGTGATGGACTGGAAGCAGATTTCTACAAACATAACTTCTACGCGGTGATTATAAACTCATATGTTAAAGCTAAAACCTATGATAATCTTTGTTTGGAGACACAATAAATTTAATCGAGAGTTTTCAGTATGCAATCAACAATGCAGGACAAATACTTAGTACACATAATTTAAATGATTGATGCCATCAATTGAATTTAACATAAAGTGCCAACAAAATATAAAAGAAAGAATTTAAAAGTAGGGTTTTTTACCGCAATATTGGAAGCGCAGTACTTCCATTACCACATCCAACCTCCAAAACCTTAGAGTATTCTCCACAAGAAACTAGTTCTGGAAATTCCTTCAATAAATACCTTCTCTCCTGCATCCAGAGATAACGAGTCAGATAAACACGACAAAAAGAAATGAAATGGGACCCTATTCCTATAGAATTCAAAACACTACACAAGGAAATTATATCTAGCCAAAAGGCCTAAGCTTAAACTCACGAAATCGTGATGCAACACATAGCTCATCAAAATATATAAATTTGAGTGCCTAGCCCGAAATTTCTAATATTATATACCTAAAACTTTCACTTCGGTAAATTTCAGAACATCAGATTAAACATGAGCTAAAAATTATAGTTCAAGTAGTGTCATTGCTATATATCAAAGCTTAGACTTAACATTTCAGCTTTATCTCCCATCTCATACTAGTCTCTTGTATAAATTACAAGCTGATTTTAAAATCATGATATCCCCCAAACTATGAATCATGCTTAATTGCAGCTCATTCCTGCTACTATCACATTTAAGATGCAATTTTCTAAAGTTTGGCTTCCAACTCCATCTTCAACTTGCCTATCCTTGGTTACAGTTTCCTATCATCATTTTGGACAAGAATCAAATAGATTATTGACAGATACTACACATTGAAAAAATATTTTTATTTTTATTTTTTCAATGGATAGTTTGCATATTATCAATTCAAATTCCATTAATCTTCTTTACAAACTACCCTATTGCTCCACTTATGGCTCCCGTTCACACACCAATGGATTTCTTTCCTAGAAAACATAGTTTTAAAAGATAATGCTATATATATATACACACACACACACATACATATGTTTATTCATGTGGGTGTATGTGTGTATATGTGTGTGTGTGTGTGTGTGTGTGTGTGTGTATTAAACGCAGAAGAGAGGAGACCTTGAAGAATTTGCCGGATGAGTGGCGGGTGTGGAAGCTTTGCCATGCTTGTGCATCTTTCGGAACCGAATCTTCTTCATTTCCTTGCTGTTGTTGCTGTTGTGAAGAATGGAAAGGGAGAAGGTGGTAGTGGAGAGAAGGATCGTTTTCTATTTGATTCTTCAAGTCTTCCCATTGGAAGTCCTTCGCGTGATACTCTTCTGCTGATTCGCCCATTTTTCTTTTGCTTTCGGTTTGTGTGTTTGTGAGACTTCTAAAGCCTAGTTAGCCGGGAAGAAAGGAGGACAACTTTCTGGGGCCCAATTTTAACTTCCTATGAGATCAGAAGGTGTGGGCTCTGGCCCAATTTTAAATAGAAATTGATAAATCTATAATCATATTATATTTTTATAATTTAATTATGTAAATTAAATTTGCTAAAAAATACATATTTGATCATTTTAGATAATAACATTAGATTTTTATAATTATATATTTTTCAATTATCCATAATAATGATAACTGATACTCATATTAAATCAAATAATAAAAAATTGAAGCCATTTTTAAGTAAATAAATATATCTTTCATATTTTACCAACAAGATAAATTTCATGATATGAATAATCAAATTATATTTGTAAAACCTTATTATGTAAAGTGAATTTCTTAAATGACAGACATCTTTTGGTAATTTTAAATTCTACATTACAAAGGATTTCAATTAATATCCATGGCACTTTATCCATCTCCCCATCCAATCCGTCCCTTATGAATCATGTCTAATAAGCTTGAGAGGGATGCTAGGCACATTGCTTCGACGCTCGCGAAGCAGCTTTTGCCATTTCACAAAGACATGTATACCTCAACAAGTATAAAAAAAAATTGCAACTTCAAAATAGGATAAAAAAATAAAGCAAATTAACACATTTTCTTGGGGAAAATGTTGTTAGTAGACTCAAAGTATATATATATATATATGTATATATATATATATATATACATGTTTTCTTTTCAAGATTTTGATTTGATAGATTAACATATTTGTCATATAATATTATTCCTAACCTCAATAATACATCATGAGAATCGGAAGATTAATTTTTTGGGACAAGTTTGCATCCGATAAAGATCAATACGTATATGACAATATCAACGTTAGCATGGTAGTTGTGACTTTCTGATTGATATTAAAAGATTTTATGGTATGATCAATGTTTTCCTATTTCATTCTCTACATATATCTATTTATATAAAAATATAGATAGACGAAATTGCCATATTTATCAAAAGTAAAATTTCAAGTTATTATTGTTATTTGAATTCTTATGTATATAAATATATATATTTTTTTCTAATTAAGTATTTAATATACATGCTTATTCCTATCGAGTGCTTGCAGAAATTATTCAATTTGATTTAACTGAGGAGCTTTGGTTCAACACGTGGATAAAGTGCAACGAAAATATCAAGTCCTGCTAAGGAAAACATATGCGAAAAATTAACTATGGATTTTAAAAAAAAATAAATTAACCATTAATAAACTTTAACAATTTATATTAGCTACATGATCAAAGCTACGATAAGATATTTCAATGGTACCATTGAAGTTTTGATGTTTGGGAAGTAAGCCAAATTCATGTTGAATTATTTAATTCCCCAACTTAAAAGATATATCATCAATCCCAATACGATTTACTTTAATTGATTTGTTATTATTAAATTGTTTATGAATTATCTAACGTTACGTTTGGTTATATGATATTGAAGATTGAAATTAAAATCGAAATGAAATTATTTTTTTTTCATATAAAAATTATTGAAAAAAATCATAACTTCACTTTTATTCCAATTCCAAATCTCAATTCCATATTACCAAAGTCAACTTCTTATGTACACAATAGATTTTAAATGAATCGATACAGGACAACCTTCACGATTTCCTCGTCACACTCCTTCACCTGCCCGTTGCAAAACTTTTCGAAGCTCATCTGCCATCTCTTGTAAAAGAACAGGTTTTCGGATCAATCCATTCATCCCCATCTGAAGGCATCTCTCCCACGCGTTATCCTCCCCACTTGCTGTGATGGCTATAATCAAAGGCCAATTGCGGCTGCGAAACTTCCGAATTCTCATTGCCACCTCAAACCCATCCATCTCAGGCATGTGAAGATCCAAAACGACGATTCTGAAAGGATTGTCAGCATGGGTCAGTGCACTAAGGCACTTAAATCCAGATGAAACAGCAGTTACTTCACAACCCAGCTTCTCAAGTAGCTTCTTGGTTACAGTCCTGTTTATATCATCATCATCAGCTAGTACAACTCGAAGGCCTCTTAACTGAGAGTTGGAATTTGGTTGCTCTGACGAATTTCCAGCACCAAATATGGTTTTTCCAATGGATGGTTGGATCTGAAACCTGAGAATGAGTGTCATGCTTTGTGCTAAACCAAGGGAGTTTGGGGATATCCAGATACTACCTTGCATCATCTGCAGAAACAGTGTTTTTAACAGAAATATCAGAAGTTGCTAAATCCACTAGTGTCGTCAGAGACACATATAATGGGCTCTTATTGCACACATAGACATGTTAATTTATCATGGTTCTACATTGCAGGATAATAAGAAAAGCTTTTGAGAGTGTTTTAAAACAAAAGAGACGAGTTCTGAAGTGCACAATGTGGAGAAAAAATTCGTATCCCTGTCTGACGAGAGAGCTTTTTATGCTACCACGGGTGTCACGGGTTGCAAGCTGAAGTTGCTAACCGTGCGACCTTAGGCTAGGAAATGCTTCCTGGGAATGCCTAAGTCAGCCTTCCTCTTGGCTACTCAAGAGAACCGCCCACAAAGCTAGACCCGCTCAAAGAAAATAAGCACACAAGAGAGAAGATGAGGCAAAGCTAGAGAGCTTGCTATTGCTTGTATAAGTGAATGAGTGATTTACAAATGAGGGGGAAGCCCCCTTATATAGGGAGAGCTCCCTTACATCCATGGCTATCATCTTTGCCATGTGTCACAATCCTATGCAATTCTAAGTGTATTACAAGTGTAGTACAAGTGTACTACAAGTGTAGTACAAGGTACTACTCTCTAATGCATGTGCATTACAATGTTGTACAGTACTATCATGTAGTGCATGTGCAATATAAGGCTGTACATTATAATCAGAGGGGCACTAGGAAACCCTCGAACACATGGTTTTACGCGGGTTGTGACATTCTCCCCCACTCAATCTGGCGACGTCCTCGTCGCATTCTCGGCCTGAAACTGGTCGATTCTCGTCTGGAATTGCCACAAGGCCTCAGCTGGTTCCCAACTAGTCTCACTGTCGGGTTGTCCCTTCCATCGTATCAAGTACTCAAGCCTCGGCTTATAGTACTTTCGTCTCAAGACTCGGTCGGCCAGTATGCTCTCAATGTCTCTGTCATAAGAGGCCCTAACTCCTATAGGGGCTCGTTGTGACTCACCTCGATCCGGATCATCTTGGTCTTCATGGAATGGTTTCAACATACTCACATGGAAGACCGGGTGCACCTTGAGCTTGGATGGTAGCTCAAGTTTGTAGGCCACATTGCCTACCCTTCGAAGAACTCTGAAAGGTCCCTCATATCTGCGCACCAATGCTTTATGGATCCCTTTTGTGCGAAGTACCAAATATAGCTTTACAAGCACATAGTCCCCCACTTGGTACTGCACATCCCGTCTCTTTCAATCAGCCCACTTCTTGGAACGCTTGGCTGCCTTGTGTAGGCAAACTCGAGCCAAGTCGGTTTGTTCTTGCCACGCCTTGGCAAATTTATAGGCTGCTGGAGTTGACCCTGTATATCCCACGGCAATAGTACTCGGAGTGTGAGGCTGCTGTCCCATCACAATCTCGAAGGCACTTTGGTTAGTGGCCTCACTCCTTTGCAAATTGTAGGAAAACTGAGCCACATCTAGTAATTTTGGCCAATCTCGTTGCGAGGCACTCACGTAGTGTCGGAGATATGTCTCCAACAAAGCATTCACCCGCTCAGTCTGTCCATCGGTTTGGGGGTGCATACTAGTGGAGAAGTTTAGATCCGATCCGAGCAATTTGAACAGTTCGGTCCAGAACCGTCCCGTGAATCGTCCATCCCGATCACTAACAATGGACTGTGGTACACCCCAGTACTTCACCACATACTTGAGAAACAATCGGGCTGCCTCCTCTGCTGGACATTCTTTGGTAGCCGGAATGAAAGTCCCATACTTCGAAAACCGATCCACCACGACCATGATGCTCCCAAATCCCTCATTTTTGGGTAGCCCCACAATGAAATCCATGGAGACACTCTCCCATGGACGCTCCGGAATTGGCAATGGTTCCAAGAGACCTCCAAGTGATTTTTGCTCAACTTTGTCTTGTTGACACACAAGACAAGTGTTCACATAGACCTCAATGTCGTCCCTCAGGTGAGGCCAATAGTAGCGTTCCTCCACAAGCGCTAGGGTGCGGTGCACACCTGGGTGACCAGCCCACTTGGAATCGTGGCACTCTTGCATCCTCCTTCCGCAATTTCCCATGAAGCGGCACATATAACCGATTCCCCTTGGTATAGAGCAAGTCTCCCTCGAGCCAGAACCTCCGGGTCTTCCCCTTTGTGGCATACTCCATCAAAGACTTAGCGGTTGGATCATGAGACAATCCCTCTTTAATACGATCCACCAAGGAACCTTGTGGTCGGCTAATGGCAGCAAACTCTACCTTTCGGCTTAGTGCATCCGCTACCGTGTTGGTCTTCCCTGGCTTGTACTCCAACACAAAATCAAATTCGGCAAGAAAATCTTGCCATCGGGCTTGCTTGGGAGAGAGCTTCTTTTGAGTCTGAAAATAGCTTGTGGCCACATTGTCAGTCTTCACCACAAATTTAGACCCCAAAAGATAGTGCCTCCATGTGCGCAAGCAATGGACCACGGCCGTCATCTCCTTCTCTTGAACCGTGTATCGTCGCTCGGTCTCGTTGAGCTTTCGGTTCTCAAAAGCGATCGGATGGCCATCTTGCATCAGGACCCCTCCAATAGCAAAGTCGGATGCATCCGTGTGGACCTCATAAGGTTTGGTGTGATTTGGTAGGGCAAGGACTGGCTCTTTTGTGATTGCTCGTTTCAGTTGCTCAAAGGCTCCTTGACATACTGAGCTCCACTCCCACACTCTCCCCTTCTTGAGCATATCAGTCAAGGGTGTGGTGATGGTTGAGTAGCCTCTGATGAAACGCCGATAATAGTTCACCAACCCAAGGAACGATCTCAGCTCGGTAACCTTGGTTGGTGGCTTCCAATCAACGATAGCCTGGATCTTGCCCGCATCCATCCGAATCTTTCCTCCACCTACTATGTGGCCAAGGAATGGCACCTCATGTTGGGCGAATGAGCACTTCTCTTTCTTCACATAGAGCTCGTTCTCTCTCAGAACTTGGAATACCTGTCTCAAGTGCCTCACATGCTCCTCTAGGGATCGACTATAGATAACAATATCATCAAGGTAAACAACCGCAAAGCGATCTAGAAAGGGTTGGAGTACCTTGTTCATTAGAGTGCAGAATGTTGCTGGAGCATTAGTGAGTCCGAAAGGCATCACAAGAAACTCGTAAGAACCATAGCGAGTGACACACGCTGTCTTTGGCTCATCCCCCTCGGCTATCCGGACTTGGTAGTACCCCGATCTCAAATCTAGCTTGGTGAACCATCTGGCATCCCCAAGTTGATCAAACAAGTCTGCAATGAGTGGGATAGGGTACTTGTTCTTCACTGTGAGCTTGTTGAGGGCTCTATAATCGATGCACATCCTCATCGATCCATCGTGCTTCCGTTGGAACAAAACCGGTGCACCATAGGGTGCTTTGGAAGGTCGCACGAATCCCGCATCAGCCAACTCCTTTAGTTGTCTCCTCAATTCTTCAAGCTCGGGAGGCGACATTCGGTATGGAGCTCTGGCTGGTGGTTGGGCAGTGGACACCAACTCGATCTTATGATCCACCTCTCTCTTAGGTGGGAGCTTCTTGGGTAACTCTGGAGGCATCACATCAACAAATGACTCTAATAGCTCTAGTACCTCAAGAGGAGCCTCTTCCTCGGGCTCTAGGACCTCCTCCAGCTTCAAGGTGGCCAAGTAAGTGACTTCATCCCTTCTCAGCCCCTTGGCTAGTTGGATTGCCGACAAAACCCTACTAGCTTGGCCAGAGTCTCGTCTTACCGGCACGAGACATTGGCATCGGGAATCCAGGATGCACAAACAATTGGCAAATGGTACTAGCAAGGCATTTATCCGATCAAGGAAATTTAACCCAATTACAAAGTCATAGTCATCAAGGGGGATTACCTCAAGAGTTTCCTTGCCCTTCCAATCTCCGAGTTGTAGCTCCACCCATTGTGCTACACCCATTGTCGGAACTTCTTTGGAATTGACAGTCTTGATCCACCCGTTGCCTTTCTCCACCTTAAGGTGTAATCTCTTTGACATTTCTTCGGATACAAAGAGATCAGAAGCCCCAGTGTCTATGAGAGCACTAACCTTGGTGCCAGCCACCATGACATCAGTAAACATGAGTCCCTTCTGTTTGCCAAACCTTTTGGCTTTGATCGAGCTAAGCATGATGGAACCAAGCTTGAGAGTATCTCTCTCCGTTACTCCCTCTTCCCTGGCAATGGCAGAGATCTTGGTTCGTCTCGGGCAATCTCGTACCCGATGAGGGCCTTCACATAAGAAGCATGCTAATGGTTCCCTCTTTTTGTCCCCTTCCCTGGTGGATTTCCACTTGTGCATGGGTGGTTTCCCCGGACCGCCCTTCTGATATCTGTCCCTGTCTGCCACACCTTTGCCCTTGTTCTTGGAGGAGTCGAATCTTTCTGGTTTCTTGAACTCCACCAAAGATTCCGCCACGGACATGGCTCGGGTGAGGTCTTGGACATCCCTTCGTTGCAACTCTTGCTTGGCCCATGGCTTGAGGCCATCCATGAAGGAGAAGAGAGCCTCCTTCTCTCCAAGATCGGAAATTTGGAGCATGAGTTCTGAAAACTCTCGTACATACTCCCGCACTTCCCCACGTTGGGTGAGCCTTCGCAGTTTGGCTCGTGCCTCATCTTCCGCATACTCAGAATAGAAATGTTGGCGAAATTCCCTTTGGAATTCTTCCCACGTAGTAATGGCAGCACTCGCACACCTACGTCGCCACCATAATAAAGCAATATCGACAAGGTACATAGAGGCATTATTTACCTTAGTTATGTCCTCTGTGATGTTCATCCCTCGAAAGTATTGCTCCATGCCCCAAAGAAAGTTGTCTGCATCCTTTGCCGCTCGGATGCCTTTGAACTCCTTTGGCTTTGGCACATCCACTCTAGGATGGGGTGCCATGGCAAGCATGCCCCCTCCGACAGTTGCTTTGCAAGCTAAGAGCTCCCTCTTGAGCTCTTCCATCTCTTCCCGCATCGACACCACCATGGCCTCAAGGGTGTCGTTCTTCTGTGTGAGGACATCTACGGCCTCGTTGAGGGCACCTTGCATCGCTCCTTGGAGATCCTCCCTCATGGAGTTTAGCTCTCCGATGCTTCCTTCGGTATCCTCGAACATGTCCCGCATTTCCCCCACAGCTAACTCCACCTTAGCCAAGCGAGCATCCATGCTTGACATTAGGTCCCTTGAGCTGGGCTTCTTGGTTGCCCTCCCTCGAGTCTCGGGACCGTCATGAGGTTGATTGCTAGCATCGGAAACGGTTGCCATCTCTTCTCGAAAGTTCTCGATGAACTTGGCTCTGATACCACTTGTCACGGGTTGCAAGCTGAAGTTGCTAACCGTGCGGCCTTAGGCTAGGAAATGCTTCCTGGGAATGCCTAAGTCAACCTTCCTCTTGGCTACTCAAGAGAACCGCCCACAAAGCTAGACCCGCTCAAAGAAAATAAGCACACAAGAGAGAAGATGAGGCAAAGCTAGAGAGCTTGCTATTGCTTGTATAAGTGAATGAGTGATTTACAAATGAGGGGGAAGCCCCCTTATATAGGGAGAGCTCCCTTACATCCATGGCTATCATCTTGCCATGTGTCACAATCCTATGCAATTCTAAGTGTAGTACAAGTGTACTACAAGTGTAGTACAAGGTACTACTCTCTAATGCATGTGCATTACAATGTTGTACAGTACTATCATGTAGTGCATGTGCAATATAAGGCTGTACATTATAATCAGAGGGGCACTAGGAAACCCTCGAACACATGGTTTTACGCGGGTTGTGACACGGGAACATGGATAAGGCTTGAAAATATGCTTAAAGTCAACTACATAGATTTTTTTTAAAAATTTATGATTGAAACATGAATGTTATAAATCAGAGATAATTTGTAACTGAAACATTTCATTACGTTTAAACAAATTACTTTTCCCCCTTCTTACGTATGGTTAGCAACACTAAAAGACCTTCAAATCCCTCAAAACCCTAGTTGCAATATACTAGCAACATTGCAAGTGATCAAGTCCTTCGTTAAGATCCTACATCTTTACCTAGCAGAAGTCCTCAAATGTCTACCCATAAGAGGTACAACAACAATAACAGGGAGACCTCGAAAAGGGAAACCCTTATTTAAAGATTTTATATATTTATATCATGGGTCATTTGCTAGACAATTTCCTTCTTAGGTTATAAAGAAGTTAGAATAAAATGCCAAATATGTCACCATTTGCAGCAGGATATTTAATGTGATAGTCTAAGCATGCTCCAAGTAAAATTGCTAGAATTAGAAATGAATGATGTAGAGAGACATAATAGACAGAGACTGTTTTGAGAAGTTTGACTGGAGAAAAATCAAGGTTCATGATTCTTAATCTAAGGGAGTGAGGCTGGGGAGTCCTTTACAATTTGAGTGTAACAGAAGTCTGATTTACTTCCAAGCTTACAGAAGATGATGGTGGCTGAAATGAGGATGCTGCGTTGAATAGTCATACAAGAAATGACAAGATTAGATATGAATGCATTCCAGAGAAAATAGGTGTTGCACCAACAGAAGATAAAATGAGGGAGATGCACTTACGATGGTTTGGACATGTGAAACGAAGACCCACAGATGCACCTTTAAGGAGATGTGACTTAATGGAAGATGACCATATTATAGGGTGAGGGAAAGCCTAAGAAGACTTGGTTAGAAACTCTAAAGGAAAGATCTCACAGAGGAAATGACCCTTAACAGAGCGGAATGGTGTAAAAAGATTCATTTAACCAACCCCACATAGGTGGGAGAAAGCTTAGTTTGGTTTGATTTTTAGTCCAGGTACATCCAATGAATGCATGGGTGATTTCATGTAAATTGGAATGTTTTTTTTATTAGTAAAACTCACAAACACCGCTTGAACTTGGACCTTTAGGATCCAAGGCCTCAGCCACCAAGGCCTTCTCGGCGTGAATTGGAATGTATTTAGAGAGGAGTCTAAGATTGTTTTATAAAGAAGCACTAAGACCTCTTAAAAGCTCTATTTTTGACCCAAGACCACTCGAACTTGGACCTTTAGGACCCAAGGCCTCAGCCGCCAAGGCTTTCTCAGCGTATTGGAATTTATTTAGAGAGGAGTCTGAGATTGTTTTATAAAGAAGCACTAAGACCTCTTAAAAGCTTTATTTTTTATATGTTATCAACAACACTAGGGACTACCTAAACCAAGTGGAAAAAGCTCAAAGGAAGAGAAAACCTAATTGTTCTAGAGTTACTAATGAAACCAGCCATGTTTGCAAATGCTTTTCGCAAACCACTACACAAATGCCTAACAAATATAGCTAGGAAAACAAACAACAGAAATAAAACTTATGCAAAAAAAAATTTAAGGCACTCACCTGCACAAGCTTTTTGCACATGTCGAAGCTTAGCCCCTCCTTGATTTCTTTGCCGTTGTGTCTTCTGCCAGGTTTCTTTGAGATTGATCCATCTGACACAGAATTTCTCTCGATAATCCCAATTTCAAACTTTATAGAGACGTAATCATCTGGCAAACATGATTTCCACAATCCCGAGGTTCTGTTATTCTTGTCCTGGCTTCCACTGTCTGAGAAAACCCGAAACATGAAAGTTCCTCCTCCATCAGAGATGTCCAACAAATACCCAACCATATGCAAAATCAATTGAAACGTCCTCTTCTCATCACCTACCACTTGATCAGGCAAAGAGCTCTGAGCATCAACTTGAAAACCAAAGCCTTTGTATATACACAAGCATTTGGCAAGGCAAGAAGCCTCCTTGATCATAGAATGTAGTCGAAAGCGCCTCATTTCTAACGGAGATTTTCCATTATCTTTTGCCGACATATCCATCACATCATTTATCAGTGTTGAGAGAACATTGATGCTTTTTACCAATGTCTCAACAATGATCTTCTGGTCGACACTCATGTTCTCATCTTGAAATATCGAAAGCAGGCCCAATATAGAGTGCATTGGCCTCCTCATCCCATGACTCATCACCTTCTGAAACGAGTTTCTTGCCTGGCTTGCCATCATTGCATTCTTCCTAGGTTGCTGCAATGTGCGATTCTGCTCACCCAGTTTCTCTCTCATTAGCTGAGATTCTTCAAGAACTGCAGCATGGGATAGAGCAACAGCTACCTGATCCGCAACCACTTCCACTATTTCCATTTCATGATAGCTCCAAACCCTAGAATTTGCCCTTGGAAGAACCAAAACCAGTATAGCATAACAAGTATCAACAAATTCCGGTGTTCCCCCTTTGAAGTTTGAAACCTGGAGCATTGGCATCCGGATTGCTGCCACAGCACCTGACTCGTCAGATCCACCCCCACTTGCACTCCCTAGTGCTGCATCTGGCCTCAGAATCCTCACCCCCTCGCTTTTTTTTATCTCCAAGACATCCGGGTCATTAATTGGGATAGAATAGTGAAAGTTCCTTGAAGAACTTGCTTTCAACTCATGGGTGAGGTTCATCTCTGTTCTATTCTCATTTGGCATCCACACAGCACAATTCTGCAAATCTAAAGTCTTAGAAAGCTCAACTAGAGTGGTGTACAGTATTGTATGTTTATCAAGTGACTTCCTAATTTCGCGTGTTAGCATCCTAACATGCAAACTCGCTTCCTTCTGCCTCTTCATCATCCCAACCTCTTGGTCTAATTCCAACACATTTTGCTTCAAGAAAAGCTCTCTTACCTTCCACTTGAGAAGAAGAGGGATCAAAGTTAAAAGAGTGATCGCAGTTGCACACGAGACAAGGGCTGTGAGGAATTTGGCAATTGTGAGGGATAGCATCAACTGGAATGAATGGGGGCCATAATAAGTCCATCCATTGAGCAAATGTGTCAATCCACAAAGGACTATAAATGCTATAAACTGAACAAGCACCCATTTGAATGGGATGTTTGAGCAACTAATAAAGTAAAGGAGCTCAAGGGGTATCGAAAAATAGGCCACTGCAATCAGGAAATCACTCACTTTCTGGCACTCAAGAATGCTCTGTATGCTCCAATAACCCTCATCATCACAATTACAATTTGCGAAATCACTATCGTTGCCAGAAACCGAGATAACAAGATAAAACATCAACAACCCAAGAGTTAATTCTCTTAACATTGCAGCCAATTGAGAACCAGTTCAATCCATTCATGTATAAGTCCAATCTATCAAACCCCTCATGAAACAATACAGAAAGAAATAAAAGCAACAGTACTAGAATCCTAAGCTTGATTTCTTATTCCCTCGAGCATATTCTCACCAGGGAAATTCAAATCCAGCAAACACCATAAAACCCATCTCCAGTCTTCCAAGATCTAAGCTTGATTTCTTATTCCTTCAAGCATACTCTCACCAGGGAAATTCAAATCCATCAAACACCCAGCAAGTTCTTTCCTTCTGTAAGCAACATATATAATGATTGATTTCAAGATCTAACAAGCCCACCAGAAAGAAATTCCACAACACCATTTCATTTCTAGTTTTCACTCATAATAAAAAAAATTATTGGTAAACTAAACAAAATTTGTGATCCCTCGAACCATAATAAATACTCCTAAACAAAGAAATCCACAACCAAACTGGAAACAATCGATCTTCACTCTGTAAAAAGAAAGAAAGAAAGAAAGGGAACAAAAGTAGAAACAAGAACGAAAAAAAAAAGGGCTAGAGTAATCTAAGAAAGCACACACCTCGTACTTCACGCGGCAAAAGCAACACCACTCTCCATCAAAACATAATTGCCTTAATCAAACTTTCTTAATAAAAATCCCATGACCCATAAACCAATCTTTTTAACTTTAAAAGCAACAATCAATCACAAACAAGAAAAAGGAAGAAAGTGAACGAAGAAAAGGACTGCCTAGTGCCTATACAAGAGCAGGGAGATTTACCGTATTTTCAGATTTACCAATCTCTCTCTCTCTCTTTCTCTTTCTGTGTCTATCTCACGATTCAAAGTCATATTGACAAAACCAGAGACTAGACTCGACTCGACAACTCTTGAGAGAGGCTTGTCTATAAAGCTAATGAATAAAAAACCCAAAAAAAGTTATTTCTTTTAAATTATTAAAAAAATAAAATAAAAGAGAAATGCTTTGGGTTTAAGTTGTAGGACCCGCATGTTTGTGTGAAGAGAACCTAGACACACTGCTCTCTACGAAGTCCAAACTCCAAAACCGTTAGGAGTATAGTGGTGAAGAGTTTATATTGATTATTTTATTTGCAGTCTAAATTCTATAAAAAACATAATATATTTTATTGGGCAGTACCCTTATGTTCTCAACCGTTGGATTGTTTGAACTTGCGACGTAGATCTCAAGGACATTTTCTTTTTTCTTAATTGCAAGCGGCAGATTTATTTGAACTATTCAAAAGATTAATTGGTAATGACGTGGCATTATTGACCGTTGCGTAGCATTGGCGTTTACGTACTGACTCGGACGAAGGAGAGAGAGGGCCGAGTGTTCAGTCAGTGTACTGCAGGTTGATAATAGAATCCTTCAAGGTACGTTACTCGGAAGGATTTATTATTCAAGGGCAGTGATAAATACACGGCTCTTTTCTCCTTAATATCCACGGTTTTTTTTCTTCAAAACTTGTAAAATTAGTAAAAAGTCCTTGTGTTTAATATTTAAACCCTCATAGTTAAAAACTTGTCTAAATAAGACAAAAAAAATTTATAACTGGGACAATTTAATCACTTTAAATAAAATAATTATAGTAGCAAATATATTAATGACCCGCTATATGAGTATTGAGTATTGTAATTTAGATATTGAATATAGAGAATTTAAGTATAATAGTTATTGCATCACCAGTTAATTAACTAATTTTTAATGGTATTCTAACAAAAGTTGGTGATTGTCCTAAGTCAGACGTTTAAATTTTAATTTGCATCCTTAAAAGATTTACTAATCGTAATATATATAAAGATATATAAATATTAATTTATATATATAATTAGGGTCAATAGCTACCCGTCATCTAAATGTCAAACCCAACACCTACTCCAAACTGACTAAACCCATTAATTTTTTTTTTTTCAAAACCATGCCAAGTCTGTTAAATTTAAAGTATATATGTGTTAGGGTAGCACTAAATACACTCATTTTCTCTTTATATCCACAAATTTTTTTTTTTGTCTGTTTTGGATGTGTTGGGTTTGACCCTTAGGTTACGGGTTATAATATTCGTATTTTAAAAGTTGGGTAAGTGTATATTTTGATCAATATGACAAAGAGTTAAATCCCTAAATGGTTGAATGAAGATTTCTGGAGACCAAGGTTGAAAAGTTAAAAAAAAAAAAAAATCAACTTGGAACAGTAACTCGGGGCAGCATACCTACTGCCACCGAGAGAACAATTCCAAGTGGATTGATTTATATATTGGTTTTATTGTTTAGTGGGGAAGTGGAGAACAAACATAATGATGATGTTTTTATCATTATGTTTGTTTTATATTAAATGGTATCTTATGGAAGACTTGGGGAAGAGAGAGGGGGGCTGCTGATTTTCAGCCGAGCTCCTCTATAAATATGGGAAATTGGTTCGTGTAATTACATGAAGAAATTTTTCTATAGTTTCAAATAATTCATCTGTGTTCTTAAAACACTTTGGAGTTTAAAGAAAGGTGGAAGAAACAAATTTGAGGGTATTTTCGAAAATATTTCGGGAAGCTATCAAAATAGCATAAGGTAAAAAGGTAATGTTATTTTATCATTTATGAAAGTTTCAGGAGGTTAAAATAGAAAATTTTCAAACTGTGTGATTTATGGAGAAAATAAGAAATAATAAGAAATTTAAATTCCAATATTATGTCAGGTATTGGTAGTCAACAATCGAGAGAAAATTCGAGAAAGATCGGGAAAGGCAAAGAGGTGGCCCACGAGTAGCTTTAAAGTGCTACGTGGTGAGTTGAATTTACTTTAAGTAGTCTAAATAAAAAATCAATTATTTTAGTGATAATCTTAAATTTAATTATTTAAGTATGTTTGGATGATAGATGAAAAAGTGATTTATGAGAATGATAGAAAATTTGGATATGTAGAAATATTTCTCGGTGAGTAATAATATTTTGGAATTTATAAGTTGACTTGAAAATAAAAGCAATAAATAAATTATTGATGAGACATACCGATGTTTTAACACGAATTATGACGAGATGAATTTTAGCAGATCTCGCTAAATTTTTATGGATGATTTAAGATGAATTTTAGTGGATCTTGACAAATTCTGATGGACAATTTGAGATGAAATTCAGTGGATCTGGACAGACTTTAATGGATTATTTGATGTGATTTGGGAAGAGAAAAATCTTATGGATAATTAGGATAGCCAAATTAAGTGACTTGAATCTTTATATTGTTTTTATATTTCTGTTTATATTACTGTTTCATATCATTGTTCATGCACATATGCATTAAATAATATAACCGAAAGAACCGAAAAGGCAGCCGGTCTAATGAAATAACCATGACAGCCGGTATATGCTGGGATGAAAAATAAAAACCGTGACAGCCGGTATATGCTGGGATGAAAAGTGAAAACCGTGACAGCCGGTATATGCTGGAATTAACCGGGAAGGCAGTCGGTCTGATGAGAATAAAAGAACCGGGAGGGCAGCCGGTCTAAGATAATAATAACCTGTCAACAGGTGGGAAGACGTTCCCATCATAATCATTCATGCATCTACATCTGTTTTAATTATCGTTGCATTATTTGAAATGCTGAGTTGTGGTATATTAATTGTGAATTAAATTATAGATGGCTGGGTCTCATAAAAAGAGACAGCTATAATGATGAGATGTGTGAGATACTGAGTTGTGGTATATTAATTGTGAATTAAATTATAGATGGCTGGGTATCATAAAAAGAGACAGCTACAATGATGAGATTTTCGAGATGCTGAGATGCGATACTTTTTGTGAATTTAATTATAGAAGGTTGAGTTTCATATAAAAAGACAGTGATAAGACTTATCTAAATGATGGACTTTTTGATATGAACCTCATTACGAGGTAATTAGGAAATAATTGATAGTCTTAAAGTGAACCAATGATTGAGAAGAAGAGATTGATAGTAAAAAGTTGTCATCAGGTTATGCGAAAAATAAATTTAATATTAAAGAATTATTGATATAATTTGGAATACTTTCAGTAAATTTAATTGGCTGAGCTTGTGAAGCTCACTCCTCACTGTTCAATAATTTCAGGTAGCAATCAAGATAAATAGTCTGGTGGGTTGAGAATCAGTCGAGATCTTTTTCTGTAAGCCAAGTACGTGTTAATATCCTCAGACAATCGAGTTAAAGACTTGTAAAAATTTTATTGTAAATATTCATGCATTTATGTATTTTATGTTTAAGTGAATATCAGATTTGTTTACCTCTCCTGTTAAAGGATAAAAAAAAAAAAAATCTGGTAGCATTATATTTATTGTTGCATATATGTGTCGTGCTTGGATTTTCAAAATGTGATGACACCGTCTAGGAGTGGCCAACCTAGGATGGGTCGTTACAATTTTGGTATCAGAGCATTAGGTTTTAAGATTCTGTAGACTGCATAAGAACCTAAAAAGTGGAAGATCTAAATAAATAATATTCTTAAATGCAGAGTCTAAGGATGACACGTGGTCGTGCGAGAACTAGAGGTAGAGTTCAAAATAAGAGAGGACGTGGTAGACCCCCAATTTTTAGGAGGACTGAAGCAGAGGAAGAAGTTGAGTCAGTGGTTCCCGCAAGGGAACATGGTGATAGTGCAGCTGGTACGAGTAGAGCTGGGGAAGTATCTAAAAGTAAGAATGATGAATTGCAAGATGCTCTTAACCGTGCTTTAGAGATGATGAATGCAGCCGAGGAATGAGCTGCTAATTTGCAGAGAAGATTAGAGGAAAGGGATTGAAGAGAACCAGAGGTAGTGAGGCAAGAGGTTCCTGATGGAGGGGTATTTGCAAATGAAATGCAAGGGGATTGTTTTGTGAGGTTTCTTAAGTTTAAACCTCAATCGTTTAAAGGATCTGTAAATCCGGTGGAAGCTGAACAGTGGATTGAGCATGTGGAGAAATATTTTGAGGTCTTACCGGTGTCTGATAAACAGAAGATTGCTTTTGCTTCTGTTGACCCTCGCCCGTATTTTAATGATGGCAAAACACAACTGTTATTTAACTAACATGTTTAAACTAAGTTGTATTAAGGATCAAACACATTCAACCAAGGAACAAAGTGCAAAAACTCGAACCAAATCAAGTATCAAGTGAAGACTGAAGATCTAGTATAGGTCTTAAGGTTTAGAACCAATGTAAGTCTCACTCATACATTGTATTAGCTTGTTCAATGGCTCAAACACAAATGGTTTTTCTAAAACCATTAATTTTAAAATGTTTTTAAATGAAAAACAGAAGAAAAACTGGGTTGGAAGACAACCCAGTCGACTGGGTACATATACTAGTCGACTGGTATATGGGTCAGAAGGTACCCAGTCGACTGGATGAATTAACCCAGTCGACTGGTACTTTGACCAGTAAGTATCCAGTCGACTGGATGATATATACCAGTCGACTGGTAAAATGGACAGAAAGTCCCCAGTCGACTGGATGATATATACCAGTCGACTGGATACCCAGAAGGTCTGAAAACGTATATTTTTCAAGTGAACCCAGTCGACTGGTAGTTCAAAAATATGACCGTTGGACTCCAAATCTGAACGTTTTAAAGTAAATCTTTTTCAAATTAAAGTCCAAAACGGCCATATTAATTGATTGCTATATAAACCCACTCAGCAAAGCATTCAAGAATAAGCAGCACATATTCAAAAAGAGTTGATCTCATATAATCAAGTTTTTATACTCTTGAAACACAAAAAGCTTTGAAATAATCTTATTGAGCCATTTCTTCAAGCTTTACTTTGAAAGAGAGACATTTCTGTTGTAATAAGCTTTCATTTGTTGTCTCTCTACCTTTTACTTTACACCATCTTTGTAAAGGGATTACTTCCGAGAGGAAGGGGAAACTTCCGAAAGGAAGGGGATTTTTCGGTTTAAGCAATTCCTGTAAATTGCTTGTGTACGGTTTGTGCAACACCCGGCTAAGTTGTGCGACTAAGTTTTCTTAGTGGATTACTTCAAGGTGTTCCTTGAAGAGAGTGGACGTAGGGTCGGAACGAATCCGATATTGCCGAACCACTATAACTGTGTTTGCATCCTCTTTCCTTAAACTCTTTATTTACAGCTTTCTACTTGTATTAATTATTTGTTGCTTATCAGTTTTTATAAACTTGTATAAATTCCGCGAAAGTTTTTAAAAACCCAATTCACCCCCCCTCTTGGGTTGAAACCTCGAGCTACAATTGGTATCAGAGCCTCGTTCTCTTTATAAGGCTTAAATTCCTAGAGTTGATCCAATGGCAGCAAATAGCTACTCTGAGGGACACTCTTATACTAGACCACCATTGTTCAATGGATCAAATTATAACTACTGGAAAAATAGAATGAAAATCTTCGTCGAATGACAAGATTACAATCTATGGAGAATTATAGAAGAGGGACCTAAAATTCCCTCAAAAGAAATAGTTATTGGAGAGACTCTTCATACAATGCCTAAACTCAAAACTGAGTTTACTGACGAGGATTGTAGAACGATGTCTCTCAATAGCAGAGCAACAAGCATGCTACATTGTGCATTAGATATTTCTGAATATAACAAAATATCTGCATGCGTTTCTGCTAAAGAAATATGGGACAAATTGCAAGTCACATATGAAGGAACAAGTGAAGTAAAAAAGTCTAAAATTTACATGCTAATTTCTGAATATGAATCTTTTAAGATGTCTCCTAACGAAACCATTTCTGAAATGCACTCACGATTTACTACTATTATAAATAGTTTAAAATTGCTTGGCAAGAATATTGAGGAAGTTGAACTAACCAGAAAAATCTTAAGATCTCTACCTCCAGAATGGAAACCAAAGAGGACAACCATTCAAGAGGCCAAAAATCTTGACAAGCTTGATGTTGAGACGCTGCTTGGGTCATTATTGACATACGAGATGGAAGAAATGACTCCCATCGTCAATGATGATGAGAAGAAGAAGAAGCAAATTGCTCTCAAAGCTTCTACGAGCAACAAAGAAAAGGAATTAGAACAAGAAGCAGAGAGCAGTGAAGAGGATGGTGAAATGGCTTTAATCACCAGACGATTCCATAGGTTCTTAAAGAAAAGCAAGAAACCTTACTCAAAGGATCCCACCTCAAAAAGGGAACCACTTATGTGCTATGGCTGCAAGAAGCCAGGACATATAAAAGCTGACTGTCCGGTTTCAAGCAAACCATACAAGGGCTTCAAGAAGAAAGCTATGGTAGCAACTACCTGGAGCGATGACGAAGAAGATGAGTCATCAGACAAAGAAATTGGATACGAAGAGATTGCCAACCTCTGTTTAATGGCAATCGATGATGAAAGTGAGGTAACATCTTCTCCCTCTTCAAAAAATAATATTGTTACTAGTAGTGAAGAATTACTAGAAGTCATAAATGAAATGCATGAAGAATTAAAGAAATTTGATTCTAGAAATTCTGTTCTTAAGAAAGAAGTATCATCTCTTTCTAAGGAAATGATATTTCTTAGAGAAGAAAAAGAAAAATTATCATCTTTACTGTATAATTCGTCTCAAGATTTTCTTAAAGATGAAAATGAAAATTTGAAAAATAAAATTTCTGAATTAAACAGCACTGTATCTAGACTTATGCTTGGTAAAGAAAAACTTGATGAAGTGCTTTCTTCCCAAAGATTAAGTGGAGGAAAATCTGGTGTAGGATATTCTCCTTTGGGAAAACAAAAAACAAAAGAGAGCTTATTCATGAAAGCCTCTTGTGTAGATGGAGCTTCTACTTCGAAAGCTCCTAACCTTGTTAAAAGCACTCCCTTAATAAATCCGAGGAACTCTAGAAACTTAAATGATCATACTAAATTGAAGCATCCTAAAAATACTCATGCTTATTTGTATGCTCATTCTAGAAATGCTCATACACATCCTAGAAATAATCATCATGCTCATTCTAGGAACAATGTGTATAATCAAAGAATGCATTCTGCTCATGCTCAACCTAGGAATCACCATCATAGCTATTCTAGAAATAACTTGCATACATATGCTAGCATGTATCCTAGAATGCATCATCGTTCATTTTCTGGAAATGACATGCATTTTCATACCCCTTACCATAGAATCATGTATCCTAGGAACTATCATCCTAAGGATTATAGGAATGCACATGTAAAATTTCCTAGAAATTTCTATGACTATAATGATAGGTCTGTGCATCATCAACATGTTCATAGAGCACCATATATTGTTAAGAAAGTATGGGTCCCAAAAGGAACCGTATTTTCAAGGACTAACCCCAAAGGACCCAAGAAATTTTGGGTACCTAAAAATGCTATCGTATATCCTTGTGTGATGTAGATTTGTCTTCACACCAAGGAGAAAGGTAACTGTTGGTACCTTGATAGCGGTTGCTCGAAGCATATGACCGGTGATAAAAGCGTATTCAAGGAGCTAACTCTAAGAGATGGTGGACTTGTGACCATTGGAGACAATACTAAAATAAAGATCATCGGGCATGGAAAAGTCGGTAATGATTTCTCAACTTTAGATAATGTATTGCTAGTACAAGGCTTAAAGCCAAATTTACTTAGCATTAGTCAATTATGTGACAAAGGATATAAAGTCACATTTGAAACCTCTCATTGTCTAGTTATAGACATCAAGAGCAACAAGATCAAATTCATTGGCCATAGACATGAAAATGTCTATATAGTTGATTTGAAATCCTTACATTCCAATAATGAAAAATGCTTTCCTGCTTTTAGTGAAAATCAATGGCTGTGGCATAGAAGGCTTGGTCATGTAAACATGAACTTGCTAAAAATTGTTTCAAGAAAAGATTTAGTTATTGGTCTTCCTAAAATCAATTTTGAGAAAAACAAAATTTGCAATGCTTGTCAAATGGGAAAACAATCAAGGATATCTTTCAAAGCAAAAAATGTTGTCTCAACTACTAGACCTTTGGAACTTTTGCATATGGACTTATTTGGTCCAATTAGTACCATTAGTCTAGGTGGCCATCAATATGCTCTTGTTATTGTTGATGACTATTCAAGATATACCTTTGTTATTTTTATTGCTTATAAGGATGAAGCTTTCAAAGGATTTGAAAAGTTTTGCAAAAAAGTACAAAATGAAAAAGGAATTTGTATTTCAAGCATAAGAAGTGATCATGGCAAAGAATTTGAAAATCAAAGCTTTTCAAAATTTTGTGATGAAAATGGAATTAATCACAACTTTTCAGCTCCTAGAACTCCTCAACAAAATGGAGTTGTTGAGAGGAAAAATAGAGTTCTAGAAGAATTTTCAAGAACAATGCTTTGTGAAAATAATTTACCAAAATATTTTTGGGCTGAAGCCGTGAATACTTCTTGCTATATTTTAAATAGAATTTTGATAAGGCCCCTGCTTGATAAAACTCCTTATGAACTATGGAAAGGGAGAAAGCCCAATATTTCCTATTTTCGTGCCTTTGGTAGTAAGTGCTTCATCTTAAATAACAATAAAACTAACTTGGGTAAATTTGATTCCAAGACCGATGAAGGGATATTTTTAGGATATTCTACTACTAGTAAGGCTTATAGAGTTTTCAATAAGAGAACTCTAGTAGTAGAAGAATCTGTGCATGTAACTATTGATGAATCTAACCCAATGAGTAGTGGAGAAGTTTCCTTTAAAGATGATGCAGATTTTATTCCAAGAATGGAAACTTCTACTCCCATTGTTGACCCAAAAGTGAGTTCTTCTCAAACAAATGAAGGGATGGCAACTCCAAATTTGGACCAACCATCCTCAAGTCAACAAGAGGAAAATCTACCCAAGGATTGGAGGTATGTAAATCATCATCCAATTGATCAAGTAATTGGTGACCCTTCACAAGGGGTAAGAACTCGCTCTTCCATTAGAAATATTTGTAATTTTGTAGCTTATTTGTCTCAAGTAGAACCTAAGACATTTATAGAAGTTGAAAAAGATAATGATTGGATAATTGCAATGCAGGAAGAGATAAATCAATTTGAGAGAAACAATGTTTGGGAACTAGTTCCAAGACCTAAAGATCATTCAATTATTGGAACTAAATGGGTATATAGAAATAAAATGGATGAAAATGGTATAGTAACTAGAAATAAGGCTAGACTAGTTGCTAAGGGATATAACCAAGAGGAAGGAATAGATTTTGATGAAACCTATGCTCCCGTAGCTAGATTAGAAGCTATTCGAATGTTATTAGCCTTTGCATGCTTTAATAAATTCAAGCTATTTCAAATGGATGTGAAAAGTGCCTTTTTAAATGGCTTTATAGAAGAAGAGGTTTATGTTGAACAACCTCTTGGTTTTGAAAACCCTAGTCTTCCAAATCATGTCTACAAGCTTTCTAAGGCTTTATATGGGCTGAAGCAAGCTCCAAGGGCATGGTACGAAAGACTAAGCAAATTTTTGATTGATAATGATTTTGTAAGAGGAAGAATAGATACAACTCTCTTCACAAAAACTCACAAAAATGACACTTTGATAGTTCAAATATATGTTGATGATATTATATTTGGTGCTACTAATGAATCTATGTGTCAAGAGTTTGCAAAGTGCATGCAAGGTGAATTTGAAATGAGCATGATGGGAGAACTTACCTACTTCCTTGGACTGCAAATCAAGCAACTAAAAGGAGGTATCTTCATCAATCAACAAAAGTACATCAAAGATCTACTAAAGAGGTTCGGGATGGAAAGCTCAAAGCCAATTGGAACGCCTATGAGCACAACCACCAAACTTGATCTTGATGAAGGAGGTAAAACTGTAGATTCTAAATATTATAGAAGCATGATAGGTGCTTTACTGTACTTGACTGCAAGTAGACCTGATATAATGTTCAGTGTATGCATGTGCGCTAGATTTCAATCTAATCCTAAGGAATCACATGTAGTTGCAGTAAAAAGAATCCTTAGATATCTACAAGGGACCCAGACCATAGGATTATGGTATTCTAGAGAATCATCTTTTGAGCTAGTAGGATATTCGGATGCTGATTTTGCTGGATGTAGGTTAGATAGAAAAAGCACAAGTGGAACATGCCAATTCTTAGGTGCTATGTTAACTTCTTGGTTCTCCAAGAAACAGAATTCAGTTGCACTATCAACCGCTGAGGCGGAATATGTAGCAGCTGGCAGTTGTTGTGCCCAAGTACTATGGATGAAACAACAACTAGAAGACTATGGCATGAGTCTCAAAAATATTCCTATATTTTGTGATAATACTAGTGCCATCAACCTAACCAAAAATCCTATTCAGCACTCTAGAACCAAGCATATAGAGATTAGACATCATTTCTTAAGAGACCATGCTCAAAAAGGTGATATAAGATTAGAATTTATACCTTCAGAAGATCAAATAGCTGATATTCTTACAAAACCCTTAAGTGAAGCTAGTTTTTGCAAAATAAGAAAGTTGATGGGATTGCTTGATTTTGATAAATTGAATGTTTGATTGCATCTCATTTCATCATTTGCAAGTTTGACATTGAGTGATAGAGTATTAATCCATGTTTAATTATTCCCTTCACTCAAAAATGTCATAGATAAACAAATTCGTGCTAAAAATTCAAGACTGGAAATTTTACTAATGGTCCAGTCGACTGGTAAATGTGCTCCAGTCGACTGGTAAGTCACTGCCTGATTGTCCAGTCGACTGGTAATTTTAACCCAGTCGACTGGTAACTCTCTGCCAAAAACTCCAGACGACTGGTAAGTCTTCTCCAGTCGTCTATAAAATCAAATCATGCTTGGAGCCAAATTTTTTCATTTTTTTGAACCCCCAATCGACTGGTAACGATAGCCCAGTAGACTGGTATCTCACTGTCAGTTGATCCAGTCGACTAGTACATTTACCCAGTCGACTGGTAAGAGAAACTGTTCATCTTTTCAAAGGGGCCCAGTCGACTGGTAAGTTTACCCAGTCGACTGGTATCGCGATTCTATAAAAGGGACTGTTCATTTTCGCCCTTCTTACGCCATTTTCAAAGAGCCCAAGCTTTCTCTCTCTAGAAAAATTCATCTTTTTGATCTAAAAACCATCCAAATCCCTTCTAAACACACCGATCTACTCATTCCTAAAGAGATTTTTAACTTTCTACGGTTAAAATCTCTCATTTTTACCAAATTTCCTTTTTTTCAAAAACTTCAAATTTCTCGAAAATGAGTGACAAAATCCGTATAAAACTCACAACAAGTGGACCTAATGCGCCCAAAAAGCCTAGGTCTTCAAAACCTTCGGCTTCGGAATCAAAAGGGAAGGGAGTAGCAGGGTCATCCAGCAAGGAGCCCAGAACAGAGTTGGAGCAGGCTCTGTTTTTCAGCCCAGCTGCTCATAAGAGGTATAACTCTATAATCCGTCACAAGAAAATCATGACGGGTAGAGTCGTTGATTTCGACTCCATTCGTCATGGTAATTTCGATATTCTACCAGCCTTTGAGGCAATAAATCTGACCCCACTGGTCAGTATTCATGAAAAATATTACCCGCGACTGATTCACCAGTTCTATGCGAACTTGGTGAAACCCAGTCCTCTGGCTCTGAGATTCAGAACCAGAGTTAGCGGTGTGGAGTTTGAGGTCAACACTGACCTCTTGATGAGCATTCTGAGAATCCCTATAAGGGGGGTTCAATAGAGTCTGGATGGATGGCCAGACAACTTTGAAGTTGATGAGGCCTGTCGGATAGTCAGGGGCGACCCTAACTATGTGTACAGACCCACTACATTTCACACATGTAGTGACTTGCCCCTCGACTCAAAAATGTTTCAATTGATTGTCAGTTGGACCATCCACCCGAGACTCGGGAGTCGAGGGTATCTATCTAAAATAGATACGGTATTGATTTGGTGCCTAAAATCTGGGCACCACTTCAATATATATCCTCTGCTGCTCGCCAACATGATAAACGGTGAAGCAAACGACTCCGGGTGTCTTCCTTATGGGATGCTCATTACACTCATCCTCCAGCACTTCCGGGTACCTTTGCCTGCCTCCGAGGCTCAGGATATCGGATTGACGGATATCATCAACATCTCATCTCTAAAGAAGATGGGATGTACTGTTCGTGAAGGGTTTCTCTATCCTAAGGCCGGAAAGCGCCTAAGGATTCGAGAGGATGCGAGTGACAGTGATGAGGATGCTGATACGGCTGCTGAGATGGAGACAGATACCCGAGCACCTCCCATTGGTGACTCGAGTACTGGTCAGACTGGATATGATGACATCCTACGAGCTATCGCGAGTCTTCAGATGACGATGGAGTCCGGTTTTCAGTCCATGCAGTCCGATTATCAGAGGCTGAGCTCCTCCATAGACCACCTACGGGATGACTTCGAGTTACATCGAGAGCACACCGAGGGTTCCCTAGCTGAGATTAGGGAACTTCTTCGTGACAGCTCGGACTCTCCCGCACCATGAGTCTCTCAGTTCTTAGCACTTTTCCAGTTTTTGTCACATAGCACGGACATCTCATGTTTGTTTTTCTTAGTTATGGCTCTATGAGGCCCTACTTGTATTGACTTTTTCTCTATAATGATGTAATACTATTAACCATATTTATTGCATTTATTTACGCTATTTGTGATATGTTAGAACTGTTTTAAATATCTGTTTAGTCACTAAATCTGATATAAAATGCTTATATGCCTGAAAAACTTCCGGTTCTTCCCGGGAAGGCTTCTGAAATTCAAATGAAGCCACATCTTCGCGTACATATTTGTATTCTTATAACCTATTTGACTATATTGGCTAATTAGCTTATTTTTTATGTTATGCCCCCTTTGGTTGCTGTTGTCAAAACGGGGGAGAAAAATGAGAAAAACAAGAAAATCTAAGTAAAACGCAACCAATGCATAGATTTAGGGGGAGCATTGCTCCATATCTGTGTAAAAATGTTTATTGATTGGTTGAGTTTAATTTTAGATTGGTTGAAAGAAATATAAACTGTGTTTGCTTGTTTACAGGGTGGTTTTTCTCGAAAAACAGAGGAGACTCTGTCCAAATTTTTGTAAAATCTTAACACTTAGTTTTTAAAACTGTTTTTACATTATTAGTTTTGTCATCATCAAAAAGGGGGAGATTGTTGACCCTTGCCCGTATTTTAATGATGGCAAAACACAACTGTTATTTAACTAACATGTTTAAACTAAGTTGTATTAAGGATCAAACACATTCAACCAAGGAACAAAGTGCAAAAACTCGAACCAAATCAAGTATCAAGTGAAGACTGAAGATCTAGTATAGGTCTTAAGGTTTAGAACCAATGTAAGTCTCACTCATACATTGTATTAGCTTGTTCAATGGCTCAAACACAAATGGTTTTTCTAAAACCATTAATTTTAAAATGTTTTTAAATGAAAAACAGAAGAAAAACTGGGTTGGAAGACAACCCAGTCGACTGGGTACATATACCAGTCGACTGGTATATGGGTCAGAAGGTACCCAGTCGACTGGATGAATTAACCCAGTCGACTGGTACTTTGACCAGTAAGTATCCAGTCGACTGGATGATATATACCAGTCGACTGGTAAAATGGACAGAAAGTCCCCAGTCGACTGGATGATATATACCAGTCGACTGGATACCCAGAAGGTCTGAAAACGTATATTTTTCAAGTGAACCCAGTCGACTGGTATCTCGACCCAGTCGACTGGTAGTTCAAAAATATGACCGTTGGACTCCAAATCTGAACGTTTTAAAGTAAATCTTTTTCAAATTAAAGTCCAAAACGGCCATATTAATTGATTGCTATATAAACCCACTCAGCAAAGCATTCAAGAATAAGCAGCACATATTCAAAAAGAGTTGATCTCATATAATCAAGTTTTTATACTCTTGAAACACAAAAAGCTTTGAAATAATCTTATTGAGCTATTTCTTCAAGCTTTACTTTGAAAGAGAGACATTTCTGTTGTAATAAGCTTTCATTTGTTGTCTCTCTACCTTTTACTTTACACCATCTTTGTAAAGGGATTACTTCCGAGAGGAAGGGGAAACTTCCGAAAGGAAGGGGATTTTTCGGTTTAAGCAATTCCTGTAAATTGCTTGTGTACGGTTTGTGCAACACCCGGCTAAGTTGTGCGACTAAGTTTTCTTAGTGGATTACTTCAAGGTGTTCCTTGAAGAGAGTGGACGTAGGGTCGGAACGAATCCGATATTGCCGAACCACTATAACTGTGTTTGCATCCTCTTTCCTTAAACTCTTTATTTACAGCTTTCTACTTGTATTAATTATTTGTTGCTTATCAGTTTTTATAAACTTGTATAAATTCCGCGAAAGTTTTTAAAAACCCAATTCACCCCCCCTCTTGGGTTGAAACCTCGAGCTATAGCTTCGTTTATGCTGGAGGGTGAGGCTTCTCAATGGTAAAATGATTTTTTGCCCAGGATGAGTACACAAATAGATCAACCTTTGACTTGGAATAAATTTAAGGATGAATTCTTTGCAAAATATTTTCCAGATTCTTTTTGGGCACAACAAGAAAGAGAATTTATCCACCTAAAACAGGGAAATTTATCGGTGGTTGAATATGATAGTAAATTTGTAGCCCTGCCAAGATTTGTACCCGAGTTCATGAATACGGAGAAAAAAAAATGCAAGATATTTTTAGACGGATTGCACTATGAAATTCGTTTTAAACTCTCTTACATGGGCATAGGAAATTATGTTGTACTGGTAGATAAAGCATTGTAGATTGAAAGAGATTTAATAGAGTTTAAAGGTAGGAGGGATTGGTTGAAGAGAACTAGATTTGGGGGATCTAGAGGTGGTAGCAGTATGGCTGTACAGGGTGGGAGACCACCCCAGAGGGGGCGTTCTTTGTCACAAAGAACGGTAGGGCAGACTCAGAGGCAAGCAAGATCTGTTACTTCAGTAGCTCAGAGTAATACCAGTGGGACCCCTTGATTTGGGAGACAGGCTATGGGGATTAGGAGTTATGGTAGAGGAATGAATATGCCACCAAGGGGAAGTGAAAATCTGATTTATGATCGGGAGTCAAGGGTTTGCTTTAAATGTAATCAGATGGGGCATTTATCTTGGAACTACCCTACACATATATGTTTTGTATGTGGTGAGGGAGGACATGTTGCTGCAGATTGTCCAGCGGGGAAGTCAGTTGAAGCAAGCATTGGAAGTGTCGGGAGAAAACCGATGGAGAAAGGCAGTGGATCAGGAAGTATGCAGGGCAGAGGTCGAGGATCTGTAGCAGAGCGAGGACGTGGCAGTCAGAGTTATTCCAGAGATGACAGAGTCTATGCATTGACCCAGCAGGATGCACAAGCCACTCCTGATGTTGTTATGGGTATGATATCTATCCTTGGTAGGGCTGCTAGATTATTGATTGATCCTGGTGTAACCCATTCTTTTGCATCTAGTAGTTATATGAAATCTATTGATGCCAGTGCTAGTCCTTTGATGCATGCCATTATTGTTGAGGTTCCTACTGGAGACAGAGTTATTATCAGAACAATTTATCAAGGTTGTGTGATTAATATTGCTGACCGAGAATTTGAGGTTGATTTATTGCCTTTAGATATGACAGATTTTGATGTGATTCTAGGGATGAATTGGTTAGCTGCATGTCATGCATGGGTAGATTGTTTTAGGAAAAATGTGGTGTTCAGGATACCCAGGCAGGAAGAGTTTAATTTTCAGGGAGAACGTAAAATACTTGTTAATTGTCTGATTTCTGCCTTAACTGTTAGTATATGGTTGAGGAAGGGTTGTGAGGGGTATTTATCATATGTGATGGATTCTAGCAAAGAGGGTAGACAATTAGATGAAATCTCGGTAGTAAAATATTTTTTAGATGTATTCCCTGAGGAGTTGACGAGATTGCCTTCCAATAGGGAGATCGAATTTTCTATTGAAGTGATTCCAGGATCAACACCTATATCTATAGTACCCTATAGAATGGCACCAGCTGAATTGAGAGAGTTAAAAGTTGAGCTTCAGGAGTTGCTAGATAAACAATTTATCCAACCTAGTACATCACCCTGGGGAGCCCCTGTGTTATTTGTCAAGAAGAGGGATGGTACATTGAGGTTGTGCATTGATTATAGACAATTGAATAAGATCACAATCAAAAATAGATATCCTTTACCCATGATAGATGACCTATTCGAGCAATTATAGGGAGCTAGAGTGTTCTCTAAGATAGACTTGAGGTCAGGATATCATCAATTGAGGATAAAAGAGGGGGACATGCCTAAAACTGCTTTTAGGACACGTTAAGGTCATTATGAGTTCTTGGTGATGCCTTTTGGGTTGACCAATGCTCCTGCGGCATTTATAGATCTTATGAATCGGGTGTTTAAACCATTCTTGGACAGATTTGTAATTGTGTTTATTGATAATATTTTAGTATACTCTAAGAATGAAGAGGAACATATGCGACATTTGGAGATAGTGCTGGAGATTCTGAGGAAGGAGAAATTATATGCGAAATTCTCTAAATGTGAGTTTTGGTTGAATGAAATATCCTTCTTGGGACATGTTGTGTCGGGAGAAGGAATAGCAGTTGACCCACAAAAAGTAGAAGCAGTGTTGACTTGGGAGAGACCCACGAATGTAACTGAAATTAGAAGCTTTTTGGGATTGGCTGGTTATTATAGAAGATTTATTCAAAAATTTTCTATGATTGCTAGACCTTTGACTAAATTGACCAGGAAAGACGAAAAGTTTAGGTGGTCAGAGAAATGTGAGAGAAGTTTCCAGCTGTTGAAAGAAAAACTGACTACTGCCCCAATATTAGTGCTTCCATCTGGTGATGAAAGATTTGTGGTCTATAGTGATGCGTCACATCAGGGGTTGGGATGTGTGTTGATGCAACATGGAAAAGTTATAGCTTATGCATCTAGGCAACAGAAGAATCATGAGAGAAATTACCCGACCCATGATTTAGAATTGGCTGTCATAGTCTTTGCTTTGAAGATTTGGAGACACTATTTATATGGAGCCAAGTGTGAAATTTTTACTGATCATAAAAGTTTGACGCATTTACCAACCCAGAAGGAGTTGAATTTAAGGCAGAGGAGGTGGATGGAATTAATTTGTGATTATGATTGTACAATTCATTATCATCCAGGAAAGGCTAATGTAGTAGCAGATACATTAAGTAGAAAAGCTACAGGGAAATTAGCTGCTTTTAGGAGTCATGATACTAGCTTGATGATAGAATTAAGAGAAATGAGGATGCAATTGAGTGTCAGTGATAAAAGAGCATTAATGGCAAACATGGTAGTTCAATCTCTTATTATTGATCATTTATTACAGCTACAGAGTAAAAATGAGGGAATAGAGAAAATCAGGCAGGAATTGTTGAGCGGGAAGCCGACCGAGTTTAGAATCGGAGAAGATGGTATGGTAGCATCGGGACAAAGAATTTGTGTTCCCAATGATAGGAACACTTTGTGTTACATTAACACTTTGTGTTACGTTTTTAATGCCTTTCCTACCCTATTTGGCTTTGTAATTCTCTTAACTTTGTTATTTTGAGCTTAGTTTCTTTTCTTAGTATTTAGAAAGCTTGTGAACGTGGGAATGGTAAAATAAGGTGCTAAAATGAGTTTTCCTAGTTACTTTAGGAAATCTAAGTGGATTAAGAAAATAGTCTTATTATTCTAAGAAACTTTTCTAATTATAGAAACTTTCCTTATCTATTATTTTCTGATTTCTTTGTAGGGTTCCACCTTGGAATTATTTGGATGATGTGTCAAAACACAAGAGAATATTGGAGTTCATTAGTGACATGGGTATGTCCAACCTAACATGGGCTTGCCCAACAAAAAATCACATAATCTCTTGTCAACTAAGCAAGGTGCAAGATCCAAGCCCAAAGTGGAGGAAGATTCGGATGCAACAGCCTACTGGATTTTGGCCCATCATAACAGGCCCAAACAATATCATTTTTGAGACTTTCTTAGGTCCAAATTGAAGTTCAAGACGTCTTCTTTCCAGCCCAACAAGTTTCAGCTCATTTGGAGATGTGTGGAAGAAGATATGACCGTTTGAATTCTACTAGTTGGGTCCTCCTGAAATTTCGGGATTGTATTCCTTTTTCTTACTTTTGGCCATTCCTTGATTCTTTGCATGTTTTAGGGATTGTTTCCTTGCATGTTTTAGGTATTGTTTCCTTGCATGTTTCATGGCTTGTTTTTAGCATTGTTTTCTTGTTTTTCCTAAGCTTAGAGGGTTGTTCTAAGCTCTATAAATAGGGTGTTTGTAAGCTGAAAGAGATCATCTTTTCTCTTGGAACCATCTCTACTCAAAATTCAAGAAGCAAAAGGCTGAAACACTCCACCATTCCATCTCCAATTGTGAGCACATTAGGACTTTTCCAAAATGTGTTCTCCTTCATCTATCATCATAGCCGTGAGGTTCATCACCATTAACATCTCAAGCTTCCTTGAGTATGTTCAAGAAATGTACCCCTTACGGCTATTCTTTTTAATTGTTTCAGCCTTGGATTCTTATGTTAGAGATTATTATTAATTCAATGAGTTGGTTAATTTTAAGATTTATTCTTTAATGTTTTTGAATTGTTCATGATATGTAGACATATTAATTCATTACATATGTTGAATTTTCAGTTCTGTTATATTGAAAACTTTTATATTGCAAATCATTGAAGCCATAATCGCACTTTCGATCACCTAATTGATCTGGAGTACGATTTAAAGTGGTAAAAGCTATGAACAATAGCCAATGTTCTGAAAATTGCATGTTCTTTATCCATGGACTTTTTCATAGGAATAAGGAACATGTTATTGAATCATAATTGCTTTTGATCTTAATGATTTGTTTAAGTAATTGTAAGGATGCGCTGAGTATTAACTTGATTGCTTAAACAAAATAACTAGCTGATGGACTTTTCCTAAGCTTAGTGATTATCTAAGAAGGAATTTATAAAGTGCATGATCTCTTTAGGCTTGCACTTTGATTCAATTCTGATATGTGATTGAGGCACGAATTCGTTGTCTACATTGAAACAATTTGATTAGTCATTTAACAAACTTGGTTTTCTGAATTGTGAGAGAAAATGATCAATTGTAAATAATTGTTATTTAATTTCCTTAGTAAAGTTAGTAAAAAGAAAAATCAGATCATGAAAACCCCCTAATCTTGTGTAATGTTAATAGATGTAAATTTATATTTGTTTATAAACTGCTAATTAAACCAATCAAATCATTTTTTATTATTTTTATGACTCTTTAGTATAGAGTACCCGCAATCCCCGGCCAATAACGATACCCTACTAATCACTTTACTACAATCTTCTGCAGGGTTTGTTGATGACCGAAATAAACGGTCTATCAAATGGCACCGTTGCCGGGGATTGCAAAATCTCTACATTTTAGTGTCATTTAACTTGTTAATATTCTTCTTAGCATATAATATAACTTGTGTTTTACTTGATTGCAATTTTAGCATGTGACTTCCTTAAAACCATTTGTAACATTTGTAAGGGAAGCTCATTATTATTTGTATTTCAAACTTTAACTTATATATCGATTCCTTTGCTTTTGTTATTTAGGTCGATGAATGTCAGCAGTTAGTAGAAAGACTCAAGAACTTAGAAAACGTTTGGCTTTACTAAAAGAAGTTGCACTTTCTACAAATCAACCCCCACCTCACCAAGAAGGGAGGTTAGAGTCGGAGGAGTCAGATAATTTTTCACATCACTTGTCAGACGAGGAAGAAGACATACCTGACTTAGAAGATGCAAGTAAGGAAGACGAAGTACCAATGGCTGAAACTATTAGGCAAATGTCTTCTTCAACTGATGGGGGAGCTGCACCAACTTGTATTACTTATCCAGAACTAGCAGTTGGCAAGATAGCTGAGTTCGAACTGAAGAGTGGGTTCTTGCACCATTTGCCCAAATTCCATGGGCTTACTAACGAAGATCCTCACAAACATCTCAAGGAGTTCCAGTTTGTGTGTTCAAGTATGTGCCCACAAAATACGGATCTCAACGTTCTGAAGCTGAAGTCATTCCCTTTTTCACTTGAAGATAGGGCAAAAACTTGGTTGTTTGATCTACCCTCGGGTTACATCAACACATGGGAGAAGCTGATGACTGAGTTTCTTACTAAGTACTTCCCTGCCTCAAGGATTACTGTCTTGAGGAAGCAGATAACTGGAATTGAGCAAAGGAAGGATGAGGCGTTCTATGCCTACTACGAGAGATTCAAGAGCTTAATTGCATCATGTCCTTCACATGGGATGAAAGAAGGGAATCTTCTCACTTACTTTTATGAGGGACTTCTCCCCCTCGAACGTCAATTGTTAGATGCTGCTGCCGGAGGTTCTTTTGTCGATAAGACACCTGATGTTGCTAAGGAGTTACTCGCCCAACGTGCTCTTAATTATCAACAATACGAGGGAGTGTTAAACTCCACTCATGGGGTGAATGAGGTATCTTCTAACTCTGCTCTTGAGGAAAAAGTTAATAAAATGTCTACTCTTCTGTCTCAGGTACTGAACATGAATGGAGCACAAGTACAACAAGTTGCTCAAATCTATGGTGTGTGTTGTACTCAAGGGCATCCAACTGACCAATGTCCCCAACTGATCAACAATGGAGGATGGGAGTCTCTTAACGCTGTTGGGTTTCAAGGTAATCACGGTGGACAAAGGTACAACCCTTTCTCTAACACATATAACCCTGGGCTTAGAGATCACCCCAAATTTCGTTGGGCCAACAATGATAATGTTCAGAACCCTCAAGGTCAAGGGCAAGTGTTTCCACGCCCTCAAGGTTTGTTTATGAGGCCTCAGGTACCTCAAAACTTTGTCCCTAATCCTATTGTACCTACAAATTCTGGTGCTTCTAATTATAATGAAATTTTAAAGTCCCTTGCTCAAGGGCAACAGAATTTAACTACTGCTACTCAAGCTCTTGTTACAGGTCAACAGGCTCACACTAAGGATATTGCAGAGTTGAAGAAGCAATTGGGACAAGTGGTGGACTTCATGGGGAAGATAACGGAGAGTGGAAAATTGCCTAGCAACACTGTTCCCAACCCAATTATCGAGCAAGCTAAAGTTGTTACCACAAGGAGTGGCAAGACCCTTGTGGATGTTCTTAAAACTCAGAAGAAAGCCAAAGTGACCCACCATGAGGAAGAGGACGTTGTGAGCACCAAGAAGGAAATACAGAAAGATCCCACCACCACAATGGTGGAAATGATTGGTCCTCCATCATCTGAGAATGCTTTAAAACCTCAAGGTAATGAACAAAACCCTAAACACTCTTTTGATTCTAATCCTTTTGCTCGTGTACCTTTTCCTAGTAGGTTTGCCAAAACTAAGAAGGATGAATCTGATCAGGCCATCTTAGAGATTTTTAAGAAGGTACAAGTCAACATGCCTTTGATTGAGTGCTTGAAGTAAGTGCCAAGATATGCCAAGTTTCTGAAGGAGCTTTGCACTACAAGGAGGCAGACTCGTGAGAAGGAGGTGGTGAAGTTGAATGAGACAGTCTTTGCTGTCATCCAAAGGAAATTGCCACCAAAGCTTAAGGATCCAGGGAGTTTTTCTGTTCCTTGTGTGATTGGTACCAACAAATTTGATAATGTCATGCTAGACTTAGGAGCTTCAATTAATGTGATGCCTTATCGTCTTTATGCTTCTTTAGAGCTAGGTGCACTTAAAAGTGATAATGTTGTTATCCAATTGGCTGATCGATCTAATAAGTATCCTAAAGGATACGTTGAAGATGTTCTTGTGCAAGTAAATCAACTCATTTTTCCTGCAGACTTCTATATCATTGATATGGAAGATTCACCCCTAAATTCTACTCCGTTGCTTTTAGGGCGCCCATTCATGAGGACCGCAAGAACAAAGATCGATGTTTATGAGGGAACTCTAACCATGGAATTTGATAATGAAGTTATACGCTTCAACATCTTTGAAGCCATAAGGTATCCATTGACTGACATTAAACCCTGTTTTTCTATTGATGATATTAACTCACTTGCGCAAAGATTTTTGGAAGCAATGGAAGAGGATGAGTTGAAAGTAACACTCTCTCAAGGAGTTGGTTATACTGAGAATAGAGAATCCAGTTCTAGGGCTGAGTTAGAAAAGGCTGAAGAGCCCATTGTGAACAAAACCGTAGCCTCCTTTGAGGCCCGACCCATATTACCAAGGTCTATTCCTCATTTGTCCTTTCCTATTTCCACTAACAAAATGTTACCTTCAGTGATACAGGCCCCTACACTTGAGCTTAAGGTTTTGCCAGGTCACTTGAAGTATGTCTTTTTGGGGGACAATGAGACGCTGCCTGTTATTATATCCTCGAAGTTGGAGGAGGACCAAGAAAAGAAGCTTGTGGACGTTCTGAAGAAGTACAAGACCGCCATTGGTTGGACTTTGACAGATATCAAGGGAATTAGCCCAACCATGTACGTCCATAGGATCCTGTTGGAGGATGGTGCCAAACCCACCAGAGATGCCCAGAGACGCCTACATCCACCTATGATGAAGGTTGTGCAAGATGAGGTAATTAAGTTGCTTGATTGTGGCGTTATTTACCCTATTTTAGATAGTAAGTGGGTGTCTCCTGTTCAAGTTGTGCCAAAGAAGTCAGGAGTTACTGTGGTAAAGAATGAAGAGAATGAGCTTGTACCTCAAAGAGTGGTAACTGGTTATCGAGTTTGCATAGACTATAGGAAGCTCAATGCTTCAACAAGAAATGACCATTTCCCTCTGCCCTTCATCGATCAGATGCTCAAGAGGTTAGCTGGTTATCCTTTTTATTGTTTTTTGGATGGATATAGTGGGTACAACCAGATCTGTATAGCGCAAGAGGACCAAGAGAAGACCACCTTCACTTGCCCTTTTGGCACTTATGCCTACAGACGTATGCCATTCGGATTGTGCAATGCACCAGGTACGTTTCAACGTTGTATGCTCTCCATTTTCTCTGAATACATCGAGAATATCATTGAGGTCTTTATGGATGATTTTAGTGTCTTTGGTAGAGATTTTGATGCATGCTTAGGAAATTTGGAACTTATTCTGAAACGTTGTGTTGAAACAAACTTGGTTCTAAATTGGGAAAAATGTCACTTCATGGTGACTCAAGGGATTGTTTTAGGACATATCATATCTGCTAGGGGGATTGAGGTTGATAAATCTAAGGTAGATCTTGTGCGTTACTTACCCTCTCCCATTTGTGTGAGAGAGGTTCGTTCATTTCTTGGTCATGCAGGATTTTACAGGAGGTTTATCAAGGATTTCTCCAATGTATCAAGGCCCTTGTGCCGTTTACTTCAGAAGGACACTCTCTTTGAGTTTGATGAGGAGTGCAAGAAAGCTTTTGAGAAGCTGAAGGAGTTATTGACTACTGCTCTGATCATGTCTCCACCTAATTGGTCCTTACCTTTTGAATTGATGTGTGACACCTCAGATTACGCCGTTGGGGCTGTTTTGGGACAAAGAATGGACAAGAAGCCCTATGCCATCTACTATGCCTCTAGGACACTCAATGATGCTCAACTAAGCTATTCCACAACTGAAAAAGAGCTCATTGCTGTTGTTTTTGCCTTAGATAAATTTCGCTCTTATTTACTTCAAACTAAAGTTGTTGTTTATACTGATCATGTAGCTTTGAAGTATCTGATGATAAAGAATGAGGCCAAACCGAGATTGATTAGATTAGTGCTTTTGCTTCAAGAATTTGATTTGGAGATCAAGGACAAAAAGGGGAGTGAAAACTTGGTAGCTGACCATTTGAGCAGACTTGTTCATGAGGAGGACGCCCTACCCCTGCAAGAATCATTCCCAGATGAGCAGCTCTTTGGGATTGAGGTAAGTGAGCCTTGGTATGCTGATATTGTGAATTATTTAGTTACTAGGCAATTTCCTAACATTTTACCTCGTTCTAATAAAGAAAAACTTAAGCATATGGCTAGGCATTACATATGGTATGAACCTTATTTGTGGAAGCATTGTAGTGATCAAATCATTAGGAGGTGTGTCCCTGAATCTGAGCATAAATCGATACTTGCTTTTTGTCATTCTGAGTCTTGTGGTGGACACTTTGGTGCTCGTAGGACAGCCCGTAAGGTATTAGATTGTGGTTTTTTCTGGCCTTCTATTTTTAAGGATGCATACTTGTATTGCATGACTTGTGACAGGTGCCAGAGGACAGGTAATTTAGGCTCTAGGGATCAGATGCCCATGGCCCATATTATAACTGTTGAGATTTTCGATGTTTGGGGCATTGATTTCATGGGGCCGTTTCCTTCATCTAACGGGTTTCTTTACATTCTTTTGGCTGTTGATTATGTGTCTAAGTGGGTGGAGGCTAAAGCCACCAGAACTAATGACTCTAAAGTTGTTGTAGATTTCTTGAGATCTAACATATTTGCTAGGTTTGGAATGCTTCGTGTGATTATTAGTGATGGTGGATTACACTTCTGCAACCGTACAATTGAGGCCCTGCTCAAGAAGTACAAAGTGACTCATAAGGTGGCAACACCTTATCATCCTCAGACGAGTGGACAAGCAGAGGTCTCAAATCGTGAGATTAAGGGGATTTTGGAGAAGACTGTGGGCCCTACACGCAAGGATTGGAGCAAAAGACTTGATGATGCACTTTGGGCTTATAGGACGGCTTACAAGACGCCAATTGGGATGTCTCCATTCAGACTTGTCTATGGTAAAGCGTGTCACTTACCAGTTGAGCTTGAGCATAGGGCATGGTGGGCTGTTAAGTCTTTCAACATGGACATTGATAAGGCTGGTTTACATAGAAAACTCCAACTGAATGAACTTGAGGAAATCAGAAACGAGGCATATGATAGTGCATGGATCTACAAGGAGAAAACTAGAGCTTTTCATGATAAGATAATCCGTGGCAAGGCCTTTGTTATGGGCCAAAAAGTTCTTCTCTTCCATTCTAGACTTAAACTTTTTCCTGGTAAGTTACGTTCTAGATGGGTAGGTCCATTCATTGTCACTAATATTTTTCCTCATGGTGCTATGCAGATAAAAAGTGACAAAACTGGAAATGAATTCAAGGTGAATGGTCATCGCTTGAAACCTTACTATGAGGCTTTTGAGGAGCACACTGTGGAGGATGTACCCCTCCTAGAGGTGCCACTCACAAAGGACTAAAAACGAGGTACAAAGTCTAGGCTGAAAGACTGTAAACATTAAAGCGCTGCTTGGGAGGCAACCCAATTCAACCGAAGCTGTGGATGAGTCATTAACACAGATTTGCATTCTCTTTCTCTCTTCCATTTATGTTGGTTGATCTTTATATATTATTTGTTTTGTGTGATTTTCGTAAATACCTTACCCATGTTTATATTCTATATTACATGCTTATTCTGATATACATTGAGGACAATGTACGATTTAAGTGTGGGAGAGGGATTTACATCTTTTTGAGTCATATCATTGCTTTTTAGGTTTTAGGACCTCTTCCAACTCAGTGATGAAACTGATTCTTAATGGTTTTTAAAGAGTTTGAGCATACTTTTAAAGATAAAACAAGAAATGGAGTTAATATGCTTATATTGTAGTCATACTTGGAAATTGAAATTTTGATGCACATTAGCCTTGATTTGAGCAATCTGTTGCCTTAGAGTGAAGCATGGAGACATATTGAATGATACTTGCATAATCCCACAATATTTGTGAGTTTTTTGAGCCTTAAAATTGATTCATTATGCATATCAATTCAAATTCTCTTCTGAGTGCATCTTGTGAATATAATGTTTTCTAGAACTTGCTTTTAAACCACTTGAGACGATCGTACATGTTCAGATTTGGAGAAGACGGGGGCAAATTAAGATTTTACCACCATGACTAAATAGCCTTTAACCTGATAATGATTTGACCCCTAGATAGCATTTTGAGCCTGAATTAGCTTATTTTCTTCATTAACCCACATTCATTTACCCTTACGAACTTAAACACTTTACCTACCCTTTTTCCTTAGAACTAGGGAACTTGGATCTTGTTTATATTGATTTGTAATGTGGAGATGGTGGAAAAGCATAAGTGTGGGGGAATTTTATGTGGTTCTAAGGTGGTTGTTTCGGAAAAAATAAAAAATAATAAAAGGTGTAGTAAAAAAAAAAAAAAACTGTTGTGATTTAAAGAATACAAGTTCTGAAGAATTGGGAGTATTATGAGTCTTTAAAGCAAGTTGAAAGCCAAAGTGATTAAATCCACCCTATTGCGATGGAAACGTGGTACTTAATAATGATGATCTATTTATGACGTTATTGAATGCTTTCTAGTTCTAAGGAAATTTTGTGACATCTTTTCTCTTCTTTCTTATGAAACCTTGACCCTTTAGCCCCATTACAACCCTTTCAAAGACCTCTTGATCCTTTGATGTTCTGTTTTTGATGTGGAGAGTGGGTGCACAAGCAAGCCTATGGTTTAAACTGTTTTCACAAGTGATTGAGTAATTAGTATAGCTAGCACCACATTTAAATGAGTGAAAACCAGAGTGATGCATTGTGAGAAGTAAAATTTGATACTATTTGTGCATTAACTCGAGGGTGGCATATTACACTTACTCTTGACTGATTATTCACACACACACACTCAAAGTACGAATGTTATATAATCTTAATAACTCCGTAGCTTGTTTATTTGAGGTAAACTTGTGCTCTCCGTACTTTATTATGCCATATTACCTAAGGGATCTCTGAGACGTAAGTTGGAAGGATTAGAGTCATTTAATTTGTGTTATGTCATTGTGGTATCATTTAGTTTATGTTGTTTCTCTTGAGATTCTACTAGGTTACATACTGTTGTTTTGCTAAGGGACTAGCCAAAGCTAAGTGTGGGGGAATTTGATAGGAACACTTTGCGTTACGTTTTTAATGCCTTTCCTACCCTATTTGGCTTTGTAATTCTCTTAACTTTGTTATTTTGAGCTTAGTTTCTTTTCTTAGTATTTAGAAAGCTTGTGAACGTGGGAATGGTAAAATAAGGTGCTAAAATGAGTTTTCCTAGTTACTTTAGGAATCTAAGTGGATTAAGAAAATAGTCTTATCATTCTAAGAAACTTTTCTAATTATAGAAACTTTCCTTATCTATTATTTTCTGATTTCTTTGTAGGGTTCCACCTTGGAATTATTTGGATGATGTGTCAAAACACAAGAGAATATTGGAGTTCATTAGTGACATGGGTATGTCCAACCTAACATGGGCTTGCCCAACAAAAAATCACATAATCTCTTGTCAACTAAGCAAGGTGCAAGATCCAAGCCCAAAGTGGAGGAAGATTCGGATGCAACAGTCTACTGGATTTTGTCCCATCATAACAGGCCCAAACAATATCATTTTTGAGACTTTCTTAGGTCCAAATTGAAGTTCAAGACGTCTTCTTTCCAGCCCAACAAGTTTCAGCTCATTTGGAGATGTGTGGAAGAAGATATGACCGTTTGAATTCTACTAGTTGGGTCCTCCTGAAATTTCGGGATTGTATTCCTTTTTCTTACTTTTGGCCATTCCTTGATTCTTTGCATGTTTTAGGGATTGTTTCCTTGCATGTTTTAGGTATTGTTTCCTTGCATGTTTCATGGCTTGTTTTTAGCATTGTTTTCTTGCTTTTCCTAAGCTTAAAGGGTTGTTCTAAGCTCTATAAATAGGGTGTTTGTAAGCTGAAAGAGATCATCTTTTCTCTTGGAACCATCTCTACTCAAAATTCAAGAAGCAAAAGGCTGAAACACTCCACCATTCCATCTCCAATTGTGAGCACATTAGGACTTTTCCAAAATGTGTTCTCCTTCATCTATCATCATAGCCGTGAGGTTCATCACCATTAACATCTCAAGCTTCCTTGAGTGTGTTCAAGAAGTGCACCCCTTACGGCTCTTCTTTTTAATTGTTTCAGCCTTGGATTCTTATGTTAAAGATTATTATTAATTCAATGAGTTGGTTAATTTTCAGATTTATTCTTTAATGTTTTTGAATTGTTCATGATATGTAGACATATTAATTCATTACATATGTTGAATTTTCAGTTCTGTTATATTGAAAACTTTTATATTGCAAATCATTGAAGCCATAATCGCACTTTCGATCACCTAATTGATCTGGAGTACGATTTAAAGTGGTAAAAGCTATGAACAATAGCCAATGTTCTGAAAATTGCATGTTCTTTATCCATGGACTTTTTCATAGGAATAAGGAACATGTTATTGAATCATAATTGCTTTTGATCTTAATGATTTGTTTAAGTAATTGTAAGGATGCGCTGAGTATTAACTTGATTGCTTAAACAAAATAACTAGCTGATGGACTTTTCCTAAGCTTAGTGATTATCTAAGAAGGAATTTATAAAGTGCATGATCTCTTTAGGCTTGCACTTTGATTCAATTCTGATATGTGATTGAGGCACGAATTCGTTGTCTACATTGAAACAATTTGATTAGTCATTTAACAAACTTGGTTTTCTGAATTGTGAGAGAAAATGATCAATTGTAAATAATTGTTATTTAATTTCCTTAGTAAAGTTAGTAAAAAGAAAAATCAGATCATAAAAACCCCCTAATCTTATGTAATGTTAATAGATGTAAATTTATATTTGTTTATAAACTGCTAATTAAACCAATCAAATCATTTTTTATTATTTTTATGACTCTTTAGTATAGAGTACCCGCAATCCCCGGCCAATAACGATACCCTACTAATCACTTTACTACAATCTTCTGTAGGGTTTGTTGATGACTGAAATAAACGGTCTATCACCCAATGATGTGGAGATGAGAAAAGAAATACTAAAGGAAGCTCATGATTCGATATATTCTATGCACCCGGGAAATAATAAGATGTACAGGGGGGTAAAACAGAATTATTGGTGGACAGGGATGAAGAGGGATGTAGCAGAATACATTGCTAGATGTTTGACTTGTCAGCAGGTAAAATCTGAGAATAGACATCCAGCAGGTTTATTACAACCTCTTCCGATACCTGAGTGGCCATGGGAAAAAGTAAGTATGGATTTTGTCTCTGATTTTCCCCGTACCCAGAGAGGGCATGATGCTGTGTGGGTTATAGTGGATAGACTTTCTAAATCTTCACATTTTCTTCCTATTAAAACTATCTGGAGTCCAAAAAAGTTGGCTGAGTTGTATGTGGCAGAGATAGTGAAATTACATGGAGTGCCATTGAGTATTGTGTCAGATAGAGATTCTAGATTTACTTCTAGATTTTGGAGGGGTTTTCAAGAAGCTATGGGTATGCAATTACAGTTTAGTACAGCTTTTCACCCACAAACTGATGGACAAACAGAGAGAATCATCATAATACTAGAAGATATGCTGAGGACAAGTGTATTAAGCTTCTCAGTAAGCTGGTATGCTTACTTGCCTTTGATAGAGTTTGCATACAATAATCAGTATCAAACTAGTATTGGGATGGCACCCTTCGAAGCTTTGTATGGAAGGAGGTGTAGAACTCCAGTATGCTGGGAAGAAGTTGGAGAAAGAAAGATATATGGCCCAGAAATGATAGACTTGACTACTGAAAGAATCAAACTGGTTAGGGAGAATCTCAGAGCAGACAGAAAGGATATGCAGACAAAAGAAGACGACCTCTTGAATTTCAAGTTGGTGATTGGGTATTCTTGAAGATATCTCCGTGGAAGGGAGTGTTGAGATTTAAGAAGAAGGGAAAGTTGAGCCCAAGATTTATGGGGCCCTATGAGGTGATCGAAAGAATTGAACCCGTAGCATATCGTTTGAATTTGCCTATGGAATTAAGGCAATTACATAATGTTTTTCATGTGTCACTACTAAGGAAGTACTTGCACGATGAGTCCCATGATTTCGCGAATCAGGCGATAGAAATTCAGAAGGATTTGACTATTATGCTAACACCAGTCAGAATCCTAGACAGAAAAGAGCAAGTCTTATGTAATAAAGTTATTCATTTGATTCAAGTATTATGGCGCAATAAAGATGTTGAAGAAGTCACGTGGGAACATGAAGCAATAATGAGGAAGGATTATCCCCAACTCTTTACTTGATTTCAACAAGAAAATTTCAGGGACGAAATTTTGTAAGGTAGGTAGAATTGTAATATCCATATTTTAAAAGTTGGGTAAGTGTATATTTTGATCAATATGACAAAGAGTTAAATCCCTAAATGGCTGAATGAAGATTTCTGGAGACCAAGGTTGAAAAGTTTAAAAAAAAAAAGTCAACTTAGAACAGTAACTTGGGGCAGCATACCTACTGCCACCGAGAGAACAATTCCAAGTGGATTGATTTATATATTGGTTTTTATTGTTTAGTGGGGAAGTGGAGAACAAACATAATGATGGTGTTTTTATCATTATGTTTGTTTTATATTAAATGGTATCTTATGGAAGACTTGGGGAAGAGGGAGGGGGGGCTGCTGATTTTCAGCCGAGCTCCCCTATAAATATGGGAAATTGGTTCGTGTAATTACACGAAGAAATTTTCCTATAGTTTCAAATAATTCATCTGTGTTCTTAAAACACATGGGAGTTTAAAGAAATGTGGAAGGAACAAATTTTGAGGGTATTTTCGAAAATATTTCGGGAAGCTATCAAAATAGCATAAGGTAATAAGGTAATGTTATTTTATCATTTATGAAAGTTTCAGGAGGTTAAAATAGAAAATTTTCAAACTGTGTGGTTTATGGAGAAAAGAAGAAATAATAAGAAATTTAAATTCCAATATTATGTCAAGTGTTGGTAGTCAACAATCGGGAGAAAATTCGAGGAAGATCGGGAAAGGCAAAGAGGTGGCCCACGAGTAGCTTTAAAGTGCTATGTGGTGAGTTGGATTTACTTTAAGTAGTCTAAATGAAAAATCAATTATTTTAGTGATAATCTTAAATTTAATTATTTAAGTATGTTTGGGTGATAGATGAAAAAGTGATTTATGGGAATAATAGAAAATTTGGATATGTAGAAATATTTCTCGGTGAGTAATAATATTTTGGAATTTATAAGTTGACTTGAAAATAAAAGCAATAAATAAATTATTGATGAGACATACCGATGTTTTAACACGAATTATGACGAGATGAATTTTAGCGGATCTTGCTAAATTTTTATAGATGATTTAAGATGAATTTTAGTGGATCTTGACAAATTCTGATGGACAACTTGAGATGAAATTTAGTGGATCTGGACAGACTTTAATGGATTATTTGATGTGATTTGGGAAGAGAAGAATCTTGTGGATAATTAGGATAGCCAAATTAAGTGGCTTGAATCTTTATATTGTTTTTATATTTCTGTTTATATTACTGTTTCATATCATTGTTCATGCACATATGCATTAAAAAATATAACCGAAAGAACCGGGAAGGCAGCCGGTCTAATGAAATAACCGTGACAACAGGTATATGCTGGGATAAAAAATAAAAACCGTGACAGTCGGTATATGCTGGGATGAAAAGTGAAAACCGTGACAGCCGATATATGCTGGAATTAACCGGGAAGGCAGCCGGTCTGATGAGAATAAAAGAACCGGGAGGGCAGCCGGTCTAAGATAATAATAACCTGTCGACAGGTGGGAAGACGTTCCCATCATAATCATTCATGCATCTACATCTGTTTTAATTATCGTTGCATTATTTGAAATGCTGAGTTGTGGTATATTAATTGTGAATTAAATTATAGATGGCTGGGTCTCATAAAAAGAGACAGCTATAATGATGAGATGTGTGAGATACTGAGTTGTGGTATATTAATTGTGAATTAAATTATAGATGGCTGGGTCTCATAAAAAGAGACAGCTACAATGATGAGATTTTCGAGATGTTGAGATGCGATACTTTTTGTGAATTTAATTATAGAAGGTTGAGTTTCATATAAAAAGACAGTGATAAGACTTAACTAAATGATGGACTTTTTGATATGAACCTCATTACGAGGTAATTAGGAAATAATTGATAGTCTTAAAGTGAACCAATGATTGAGAAGAAGAGATTGATAGTAGAAAGTTGTCATCAGGTTATGCGAAAAATAAATTTAATATTAAAGGATTATTGATAGAATTTGGAATACTTTCAGTAAATTTAATTCGCTGAGCTTGTGAAGCTCACTCCTCACTGTTCAATAATTTCAGGTAGCAGTCAAGATAAATAGTCTGGTGAGTTGAGAATCAGTCGAGATCTTTTTCTGTAAGCCAAGTACGTGTTAATATCCTCAGACAATCGAGTTAAAGACTTGTAAAAATTTTATTGTAAATATTCATGCATTTATGTATTTTATGTTTAAGTGAATATCAGATTTGTTTACCTCTCCTGTTAAAGGATAAAAAAAAAAAAAAAATCTGGTAGCATTATATTTATTGTTGCATATATGTGTCGTGCTTGGATTTTCAAAATGTGATGACACCGTCTAGGGGTGGCCAACCTGGGATGGGTCGTTACACGGGTAGTCGTTAAACCCAATTATATATATAAATTAATATATATATATATATATATATATATATTTATACATAATTTAATTAACAAATCTTTTTAAGATGCAAGTTAAAGTTTAAACCTCTAACTTTAGGAAAAGCACCAATTTTTGTTAAAATACCATTTTTTCTTTTCTTTTTTTTAATTTTAGTTGAAGTAATTTGAAGTATATATGTTACTTCTGCAAGTTTCTATTTACTAGGTGATATTGTTTTTTTTTTTTTTGTGTTTCTATCCTTAATTAATGATTTAAGATTTAAATTAATAATTTATATATATATATTTTTTAAAATTTAAAAAGAGAAAAAAATAAGATTTTAGATTCATATTTAATTTGGTATTGGGTATTGACACCAACTTGATTCAGTATATAAATTTTGCAAATTTTAAAATAAAAATTGGTCAATAAACCGGTAATGCATGAACTATTATGCTTAAACTATCTATACTCAAGATATAAATTACAACACTCAATACTTGTGTGGAGGGTCATTAATGTATTTATTACTATAATTATTTTATTTAAATGGATTAAATTATCATCACTATAATTGTTTTTGGTCTTAGTTAAGTTTCTAACTATGAGGTTTTAAATATTAAACACAAGGATTTTTTGCTAATTTTACCATTTTTTGAAGAAAAAGACAATAAAAAAACCGTAGATAAGGAGAAAAGAGCCAAGTATTTATTACTGTCCATTATTTAAATAAAATTAAAATAAGATAAGATTAATATTAATTTCATTCTTTTGTCAATTTGAAAATGAAAATTGATGATTTTATTAATTGTGTTAAAAAATGAATCATGTGAATAAAAATGATTCAGATCGGATAATCAAATCGAACTATCGTATATCACAAACTTTCGAATAGTAATCGAATACCATATGGACTACGCAATAAAAGATAATCCTACGATTCCAAGGCTTGGGTGAAAATTGTCTTAAAGAAGTGTGATGTCCCAAGCCTATTTGGTCTGAGAAATTCAATCTCTTTTCCCGGTTGGTGTGGATTTGCATCAAGTCTATAGGGAACCGAACACTGTAGTTGATAGTTTAGCAAAATTGAGCCCGTCCCTAGGAGACACCAACACTTTTTGGTCTACAGAGGATTTACCTCGTACTTAGCTTTGGATGATGATGTCTATGGAGCCTATGACTCTCTGTGCTTGTACAGTTGGACATTTCTGTACCCAATTTCATTGTATTATTTACTTTTTAGATATTAATAAATCCGTAAGGATCTTACCAAACCTCTTCTTTATTTTAAAGAGGCTTTTTTATAAAAAAAAAAAAAAAACAACAGAAAATAATCCTCTCTTATTATTTATCTTTTTTTTTATATTACTAAAATTAACTATGACCAAAAAAAAAAACTCGTATCAATTAGTAAGTTAGATATCTATAATATTTTAATGAATTTTAATGGAAGATATATTATCTAATTTATATATAATAACATAGATTCAGAACAGTGAACATCACGTGCTGGTACCCTGGAGAGATGCCATTGGGTCAGCATGCAATTGTGTGCGCATAAATATAAATAATATTTACTCATTTATTAAATATATAATCGTCTATAAATGTAATGGATAATATTTGGTTAATGCAGTTTTATGGGTGAGTTGGTTTATTTAATAGTATGTTTATTGCCATTGGGGGAGCATGCAATTGTGTGCGCATAAATATAAATATATAATCGTCTATAAATGTTATGGATAATATTTGGTTAATGCAGTTTTATGGGTGAGTTGGTTTATTTAACAGTATGCTTATTATCAAGTAGATTAGTGATGAGAGAGTTGAACATAAAACGATTTCTTTAATTGACACGATCAGTTTAGAAAGAAAAAAATTTCACTGAATTTTAGTATTGGGATCGGAAAACAACTCGTACATCTAAATATTTTAGATTCTTAAAACTTGAATAGTAGTTTCACAGAATTTCAATGGTAACTTGTAAGGGAATTGAAGAAACTTTGAAAGGACAGTTGGTTAGCTAGATCAGAAACTTTTCGTCCAATGTCTAAGCCATACGATACTTGAAGATGGCTCGGAAGCTTACCGGGTCGATTTTGGTAGTGCTTGAATTTGACACTATTGGTTATTTGAACTAAAATTATTGTTCGAGTTTAATTTTATCAAAATTCAAATCGAGCTTTTCGAGTTAAACTATTCGAATCATTTTTACCACTAGTTATTATAACCTATAATTACTCATTTTTAATTGTGTATTCTGATCGAAAGCGTAGAATACATCACTTTTTCCTTTATAGTTTATGATACGACAAATTCTCACTTATGTTGGTTGGAACAAAATGTGTTGTGTCCAAAAACGCTGGAAGAAGGGGGTTTAGGGATTTGAAGGTGTTCAACAAAGCTCTTGGCGAAAAGGTGCTGGAGAATTCTAAACGAACCGTCTTGTCTCTGCCATAGATAGGGTCTTGAAAGATAGATACTTCAAGCATATTCCACATTTCTTGATTATCAACTTATTGCGCGATTGTGAGGGTGCGTCATCTATTTGGCAAGACTCAACAGTGGGTCCATTATGGGAAAATCAAGCAACTGATTCGATCGATAAAGGAGTTGAACTTACGGAAAGTGAATGACTGTTGGATTGTAATGTAGAGTTGGATGATTTATCAGTTTATCGCCCAGTGATTTAACAATTGATGTTGAAAACACATGCACAATTGCAATCATTCCAACAAGGCAGAAATGAAGTTGCATGCCTGAATTGTTTATCAACGCGCAAATGGATGAGATTTTTATAGACAATGACCTTTAAATAGAATCACCTAAAACAGTAGTTAAAGAGTGCCGGTGATCTGTACAGATAGCATCATATTACGCTCCAGAAATGGTGCAAGGAGTTGTACATCTATTTGATCTAGTAACAGAACCTGTGATCTTCAAGTATCTACGCCAAAACAGTGTTTTCAAACTCCAAAATCAATCTCTAATCTTGAATTTGATCGTAGTCCCCATTTTCTGGAGATTGATGAGGTCCATGACCTGTTCTTCCTGCAAAAGAGAACATTCAATCTCAATCTCGTTCTCTGTTCAGAATCAGTCTCTAGGGTCTAATTGTACCTGTGTAATCATAACTGGCACTACCATCCGGACCACTTCCCCATTCTGTGTGCCGTGAAGGTGTCATATGCATGCCCCGGGATTGAATCATGAAAGGATTTCCCCCCATAGTTTGATGATCATCATTTCCCCTGACTGGATTTCTTCCAGAAGATTCAACACCTGAATGGAAGCCAATACCTGATATTGATGCTCCACCAACTGGTGAGGGAAACTTGCTGCCAGAAGCATCACCTCTTGCACCACCACTAACAGCCTTCTTTGTGTCGATCAGAAATGTACCAACAATAACCTGTAGTTGCATTAAATGATTATGTCATATATATATTTCAGAAAACTGATAATGTAACGCTCTACAAAATAGAAGGGTGGTTGCTGGTTCCATGTAAGATAATTGTGCCTTGGAGTGTATACGAGCTTCTAAGGAGCTTAAGAAAGCTTATACTTTCATTCCTCTCTATTTTTTTTGTTTGTGTGGAGTGAAAGAGATAGAAGGGCTTTTGACGGAAAAGAGAGGCCTATAGATGTGATTTGAGATAGATGTTTCAATTCTCTTAGTTTTTGCTTTAAGGGGAATTTCTTTGTGAATGACCAAGATCTTTTATGTTGCGTTAGGTAGCATGAAATTGAGGCTTGAAATTGGAATTGAAGTGGAATTATAGTTTTTTTCAACTGTTTTAATGTTGAAAAATAATATGATTTCATTTCAATTCCAATTCTAAGCCTCAATTCCATACAACCGAACGCACCGTTAAAGTTTGTCGAGCTTCTTCCATGTTGATAATTTTGGGTGGGTGCGCCCCTTGGTGTTTTTTTATTTATTTATACTATTTTACTTAATAAAAATTTTATAAAAAAACTACGAAATAAAAAGGAAGAAAATGATCATGTATGAATCATGGCACAGCCCTCTCTCTTGCAAACATAAATGCCAGGATTTCAGGTTATTGTTTGGTGTTCCCTACATCGTACATCAGAGTATTGTTTCAACCATTGGTGCATTTAGAAGAATACCTGAACTGGGCCTGCAGCCTTTAGTGGTCCAGCAACTCCTCCACCAATGATCTGGCCATCTGTAGTGGACAGACATGCACTAAGCCCACCAGTCCTCCCTCCAACTTCACTACTGACATAAGATCCAGATAGCGAAATGATCTCAAACCGACCCTAAAATCAAGGCATGCAGAAGAAGAAAAATCATATTTGAACAAACATAAAGATGTTGGCAATTCACTTACTAAAAAAAGGTTTTGGCAATTAATTCATAAACAAGATGATGGCAAATCAGAAAACAAGTTTTATTCTGCCAGATTTTCTTAATTCACCGACAGGTTAACAGATATTAACATAGTACATCTTCCAAGCAAATAAAAAGGTAAGGCACATGTTAGTTTTTCTTTATTTTCAATTCTCAAAACATAAATTCCTTGAAACGAGAACAAAAAGCTGATTTTTGTTCTTTTATGACTCAAAATGTTTTTGATTAACTATAATTGTAAAACAATTTCCGAAGCACAAAATAGTAGAGAATAAGTTAAAAAAAATGTTCTTGAGAACATGGTTTTAGGATCACTTTTCTTGAACTGTTTACAGGACTCAAAAACAGAAAACTATTTTTGAGAACCAAAAGAAAAAAATTCTTTCCAAAACAGGAGCCAAGGCAATGCTATGCAATTCTTTGCGGCACATGAACATAGTATGAAAACAATATGATGTCAGCTTTCATAGAACTCTAGCTATATCCACTACAATATCAGAGTACTGTAGTAAGTGAGGTTGCTTGTCAGTTCTCCCACTGTTATTTAAGGAAAATGGTCTCCTGGTTATATCTCATATTAGATAGTGCAAACAAATTTCTGTTATTTGAGTTTATACTTCTGGAAGTATAAATAAGCTATTGGCCCCTTTTGATTTACATTTCAAACAATCTCATATTATTAGACCTTCAGGACATTTCTCAACAGCATTATGCACAAACTTCCCTCCCAGCCCTTAGAAGGCACGCAAAATTTGACTGATGTATCTATCTTTTACCTAATATTTTCTTCTTTAGGAAAATGATGTTCGTACTTGAAGAATGACGAAAGGAGTCGATAATGCAACTATAAAAAGCAGAAAGGAAGAGATCTCACAGATGATCACCTCATAGGTTATGTTGCCTCCTGATGTTGCTGGCTGGCGCAGAGATGCATTTGAGATGGAACCAGATGCAGACAGAATACATATTTCACGTTTACTTTGTTGCATAAAAAGCATAATTTTCTGGGCCACATCCTATTTAATGAATCCATAGAATGTTTCAGTGAGGTCAGTTAAGCAAGGTTTGATAAGTTCATACGTATTGTAAATTAACAACAAAAATCGATATCTATAATAATGACAGCAAAAAAGGGAAATTTAGTCCCCTGATCCAGCACTTTGTTATATATTCAGAAAACATGTATCAATTTTAGGTAGTATAACTGTCAGAAATTCTACATAAAAAGGAACAATTGCAATTAGCTAAATGCCTAAACATCATACTTTCACTGTCAAATATAACTAATGTCAAACAACATGGTTTTTCCAAACCAGAAAATACTAATTCACAGATATAACATGTGCTAGACCCTGCATACACCACATAGTCACTAGATTATATCAAACGTAAAAGGGTGAGAAAAGCATGAGTGCATACCCTGTCTCCATATAAGTTTATTAGTTTACGGTCTACGTTGTGAATCTAAAAAGTTTACTATTAAGAAATTTTGAGACAATTAAGAATGCATACCTCGCCAGCAGCTACACTAATAACATGTGGAGTAAAACCTTGCCCTGCATTTCCTGCATCAAGTATTTGGAAGTAGGAGCATGAAATAAGAATCTAATTTATACCTCAGACTATACTGAAATCAAAGGGACTTGGATCTCATTTGGACCAAAACTAAAATGCATCCTAAACAAAAATATAAAGAACATCCAATTGAAAAACAAGAAAAAAGAAATTATGATATTATAAACTAATAAAATGTTTAAGAAATAAAAGATTTTTTAAAAAAAAATGTAGTTAAAGAGGCTGAAGTTAAAAAATAAGAACTCGGAATTAAACAACAATGTTTCAAATCAACCAATGATAAGAACATAGCCTCTGAATTGCTATATATAAGAAACTTCACAGCTAAAAAAAAGTGATTTGGTATCATATTCCATAAAATATTAATTGATCTTAAGATTTTGACCACATATTTTACATGCAACTCGACCAGCTTGATCATGGAAAGAGGTATTAAACTATTAACTATAGCCACAGGTATAGCATTCTTAACCAGTAAGAAGAACAAATTCCAATCCAAATATCCAAGGAACTAGAAACTAGCAGCTAGCAGCTTTGCTAACAATAAAAGATTTGGACGTTATCTACAAACAAAACCAATGATGCATAATTTCACTATTACACTAACAGAACTTTGCATATTATGAATGCCACTACCTTTGCTAGTACTACAGACTATGGAAATGTCTCAGATGAGTAGTGCAAAGTTGCAAATTAAGAACAGAAAATACTTTATACAACAGCCATAACAGAACATTTAGATAACCCATGTGGGCCATGCAAAAAATTTGCAATTATGGCCACAAAACTAGATTTCCCTTAAAAGCATGCTACAATTGCAATCCCACTTAAACGTAAACAAGACTGTCACCATTAGCCCTGAACTCAAAGTATACAAGATGACAACAAAAGGCTAATACGATAACAATCAAATTATTGAAAAGTACAATCTGAAACATATTATTTAAGCTCTTTTATTTCTTCATGATATTATTAATGTTCTTTTAAATCCTTCGTCCCCCCATCTTACAGCTTTCAGCTCATAATAACTTGCAAGCGTATGATAAGAACCTGCCTTATCCGTTCGTATTTGTCCCTGAATTAATGCTACATTATGTATTATCTATTAGAGTTACAGCAAGATCATTCCTTAGTAAATGGATCCAAATAACACTTCATTTTTCTTGCCATTCAAGCTGAGTTTTGCATACTCTAAGCAAATAAATTCTATGAAAAAAGTGATGACCAATTATACTAAAAAAAATTTAAATGTCCAGTAAGCACCATGCTTCAACTTATGTAGTCAAATCCATGTTACAGTTTTACAGATAAGATCTTAAAGGAACCAAATCAAAGCGATACCTACTGATCGTAGTGTTACTAATATAAAAGATACTGAAAGACTAAGGGACCCAGAGAAAAGATCTGGATCAATGCACACTTTTTTTTTATAAGTCTGGATCCATGCAAACTAATCGACAATGAAACACAGAGTTCAACTTCATTAGACAAAAACTGGCAATATTTCTATGCCAACCTTAAGATTGCTCACCTAAAACACACCCAAAAAATAAATCCAACAAAACCTACTAGTTGCACTTCCATAATAACCAAGATTTCTAGGGAAGGTTTTTGCAATAGGGAAACTTAACTCCGTTGGCTTGGTTTGGGCATAAGTAACACCTATTAAGTTTACCATAATGAACCAGGCCAGGATTGAATCCCTTTTCTAAGTTAAAAACCAGTTACTTGACAATTAAAATGACCATGTAAAGTGCTAGTTCATTAAAAACTATCATTACGTTAAAAAGAGTTTGGGAGGAAAGAGGGAAGCAAAGAAAGCATATTACAGCTGTTGCTGAACACTTAGCAAAATAAATATGTGTAGCAACCATATGATTAAAACTGTCATAACTTGAGAATTGACAAGAAAATCCTCTATATTAAAGAACTTTGCAGCTAAAGCAGCAAATGTGAGGGTTTTTGAGTAACCCACCAGCACAAGAATCCAGGTTTAAAAGGCGGTGATCATTGTTACAATTAAAGAAATGGCTTATAATATGCAACAACCCCTTCGTGTGTTCAAAAAAATCCCTTCTCTTTTTGTCCATAGACAAAGGGTCACACATGATGCACCAAATGGCTCACAAATTCAAGAAATTTTCCTCAGGAAAAGAAAAAACTGGCGGAAATTTGCAACAGAAGTAGAAAATATAAATGTAGGCTTTAAAATGTGCAGATGCTAATAAGCAGAAAAGGCATTGAGAAAACCACAAGTTGTAAACACTAACCACCGAAAAATAAGTACCAAAAAGGGCTCACACACAATGCACCAATTCCATCACTTCCCATGACAACACTGTCATAAATACAATAAATTCATAACAGAAGAAGTCACAACGGTATAGCTCAGAAACGCGCTTTCCAGTCCAAGCATTGAAAAACAACACAACACCAATTGCTGCTCACAGCCTCACACAATACACCTCAAATTAAACAAATTTGCAACAGACCCCCCATAAGTTCAGCAATTAACAATGAAAGCACCAAAGTGACATCTTCTCAGAGGCACCCACAATAAAGAACTACAAAAGAAGAAAATGACTAAAACTCTCAGAGAGATACCCAGCTGGCCAAGCATTGAAAAATATAATAAGAAGTAACACCATAACACTATCAAAGACAAAGAGATGGCGTTACAGACAATGCCAAAATTCAGTCTTGAAATTATAGAAATTTGAAGCAAGACCAATATGAATCTACTGAGTTCACAACGAAACCATAATTAACTTAAAGCGTTTTCAAAAACATCAAGAAGAATAATCACAACCACCGAAAAAAACAAAATGGCTCATACCCAATGCACCAAATCCCTCGGAAACTCAATAAATTTGACAACACCGTTACAGATTTAAAAAATTAACTACAAAACCAGTTAAAATGAGGACAAATCATAAACAGACAACAACTGTAACTAGTACAAATTCAATAATTTGCAACACGACCCCGCAAATAATCCACCAAAAAATACGGGGCTATAAAAAATACCCACCAAGAGCAGCCAACTGGGACTTCCTCGAAGACCCAGAATACGACGGCGAAGAAGCAGAGGCTGCTTGCTCTCTCTTCTCCCTAGCAGAGGAAGAATTGTTCGAAGACGACGCCGTTTTCTTGGCGGCCAAAGCTTGCTCGGGTGTGCCATACTTCCTTGGCCTCCCTCTCTTCCTCCTGGCAGGCTCCAAGGGCGACGTCACCGCGGAGGGCACAGAATGAGGGTACACCATGTGGGCCCCATCGTTAGTGGGCAGCAGTCCATTGGTCGGTGACGGGACGGTAGCGTTAGTGGTGGTGTTAGTGGTGATGGGGTGATGGTAGTAGGAGGAGTTGAGCTGTTGGTGTTCATTAGATTCCATTTTCTTAGAGGAGTGTATAGAGAAGAGAGAGAAAAGACGAAGATTTTTTTCAAAAAAATTATTTCAATTTGTTTTAATTTTTTTATTAGGTTTTTGTTGTGGTTTTTTTTGGTTGAGGGGTTTGTTGCACTGTAAGTTGATTGTAAGCCGTTGGATTGGAATCTGGTGTTATGATATGATTGTGATGTTTGACTTTTGGGTTCTTTCGAAGTATATCTAACTAGGATAAGTTTTTCTTTATTTATTTTTTTTGTAAAATACATCTTTATTTTTTAGTTTTATACATAGTTAATATCACTTTTGATCCATAAAGTTTACTATGATTAACAATTTGATCCTCAAAATATTAATTATTGTAATTAAACCCTGAGCCTACTACAAACCGCAACAATTGAGTTTTTAAACAAACTCTGTTAAAGTATCTTAATGAAATAATCACATGAATTCAATTATTGTTTTTTTCAAACCTCTCTAAAATCTCCCTCAATCTTTTTCATAGTACAAAATTAAAAAAAAAAATCATAATAATTATGTCAAACCACTTACTTGAATTAATAAATTAAAAAACGTTCCACATAAGATTGAGAGAAATTTGTAAGCCACGATCATTTCTTTAGCATTGACCTGACCCATCAAGTGCAAATATGTTCTGATTGTCGAATTTTGTCCCTTTGTTTAATTAGACTTTCTAATTGATCAGTAAGATGTAATAAGATTAGTGGGTTAATTGAACTATTGTAATTTCCTACTTGTCACGTAGTGCTGATGTTTAGTGGTTAAGTGCTAATTTTTATTCCTTGATATGTGAAGCTTGACCGTGGCCCCCAATGCTTTGTATATGTTTGTCATTGTTCTCTCTTTTCATCGAGGATTGAGAATCATCTCCAAGCAGCATTATTAGTGGTAGTCATTGAAAGGTTTTTTTATGAGATCACCGGTGTGGATCTTTTTGAGGTCCGATTGTTAAGTTTTTTTTTGAATTTTTTTAGGTCGGATATGACTGATTTGTTTTTAAACAATCCAGAGAAATAAACTTAATATAATGCATACAAACTGATTTATAAAAAACATTTATGCATACATACATTTACAACTATGTATAATAAAAAATTTACTTATTTATGAATCAACATTATCAATTTAATTTATGATAAAAATTACTGTGTTTTGTAAATTATATTGTGTGGTTGTGAATCAGGGATTGCTTCCCAACACAATATTGCATTGTGAAAATTAGGATATGAAAAACCTACAGTGTGAAAGACAAATCAAAACAAGAGAACTTACAATATGAGTTCTTTTCAATCCCCCATAATGTCTTCACATGATATTATACAAAATACTAAGGCAAAATATGGACCAACAAACCCAGCACCAAAGTTAACACTCTTAGCAGTGTTAATCTAAACTCCAAAACCAAAGCCAAAATTAACACACTCCAAATCTAAAGCATGCCTTGTCTGAACTCTGCTAAGCATTTTAACAAAGCCAACATCAAAATTTAAAACTCCTAATTGTATCATAAACAGCAAAACCATGTCTAGAAATAACAACAAAAATAGGTTATGTTTGAAAACAGTTTTCAAAAACTCTTTTTTATGTTTGAGAAACAGTTTTTAAAAGTAATTTTTTAAAACTGTTTTTTGAAAACCCTAAATTGGTATTTTCTGACATAATTTTTGAAAAATAACTCTAAAATCAGTGTTCACTTCTCTGTTTCATTCTTCCTCCATAATATATAAAAAAAATTTAAAATTTAAAATTTAAATTCAAAATTAAAAATAATTACAAAGTGTATCAAAACAGTTTTAAAAATAAAATTATCTAAACAATATTTCATTGTTTTTTATTTTGGAAACAGTTTTCGAGTTACGGTTATCCAAACATATTTTTTTGAGAAAACTGTTTTTAGTTTTCATTTTCGAAAACAGTTTTCGAAAACTGAAAACAAAAAACTGTTACCCAAACATACATATATACTCATTCTCTTGATGATTTGTTTATCTATTATCTTATTTCCATAATTGCATACTGCAACATCATCAATAAAAGAGATAACAAAAACTTCATCATTTATGCTCCCACGAAAAGCTTCATCAACCAAAGATAGGTTTTTCTCCGGTTTTGAAATTTTTCGAAACAATCTTGAGAACTTGCTTCGATTTTTGCACATAGGTGGATCAAGCCATACAAAGTGTTGATAAGCTCTTGATAGCCATGATTATAGCTCCATCTCGTGATCAATCGTGATGGATGCCTGCATTTGCAAAAAAATTGGTTTCTCATTCTTGATTCTTGACAAAATGATATAGAAGCATTGAATCTCACTCGTTTTTTTTTTTAACTTTTGTTGATGTCAAATCTCAAATTATCTATAGATGTTATGACAAAATTTGGGAAAGTTTAGGGATAAATTCAGCTATCCCAAAATGAAATTGAGATTTAATTTGTTTAAGCTACACATGTATCTGCATGTGCGTTTTTTTTTTTAAGAAACGTTTTCGATTAACTTGTTATCATTAGGAACAGATAAAAGCTTTGGGAAGAATGTATAATTTTTAGAATAATGTACTTAGCTGTAATTAGATATAAAAATTGAGGATGGGAATTTAATTTACCCTTTTTATTTTTTTGGGCTTAATATATATATATATATTCCAAACAAGAATAGCTCCCCATCACACACACCTGTTTCTCTCCAAAGGAAATTAGAAAATCATTACTCTCTGTAAGGCTTTATCGTTCTCATTTTTGTGTTCTCATCATTTCGCTGCAGTGAAAACCTGAGTTAGTGTTGTTGTTGGCGGTGGATGAGATGGCGTTTACGTTGAGGAGCGTGAAGGTACCGCCAAACTCAGCTAGTTTGGAGGAGGCAAGACATCGCGTCTTCGATTTCTTCCGGGCCGCCTGCAGATCCTTGCCAACCGTCATGGACATCTACAATCTCGACGACGTTGCTACCATCTCCCAGCTCCGCTCCACCATCGCCTCTGAGATCCGCAAGAACTCCCACATCACCAACCCCAAGGTTCCTTCTAATTCCCCTCTCTCATATGTAAATGTATCTTATGCTGGATTTTTGACCAATTAGATCTAATAATTTGGAATCACACATCTTTTGTCCTCTGTTTGTCATCCATAGAAAGTTTACTGGCAGTTTGGAACAAATTAATTCCATAAATTTTATGGAATCTATTTACAATTCAGTGCGTTGTTATGCCAGGTATTGTTGTGTTTGGAAAGACAAGACAATAAATGATTGAATTCATTTGTAGATGAACTCAATATAAAATTGAGTTAGCTTGTTACAAATCTTATTCGATAGAATTTGCAAATGAGTAGAAAAAGTTATATTGACGAAAGTTCCTTCTCTTGTTTGTGTGTGAATCAATCTAGGAACTTACAATTGTTTATTTTTCATGAGTTCCAAAACCTCCAAGGCTCTCCATAATCTGGAATTTTGAATTGGAGGTGTACGTTACATGTCCTTCAAAGTATTTTGAAATTTCCCCCTAAAATTATGCTATTATTAACTTGTAAACTGTAATTAAAGAGTTAAAACAAAAATTAACCAGGTCGTTTATTTACCTAAACACATAGACAACCAAGTTTAAAATGAGAATGTTAAATCTCGTATTCTCTCTCACTCCCAATCTCTCCAATGAAAAAGTAAGAATATTTTGCCATATTTTTGGTCATATATATATATGTGTATATATTAAATTAAATTCATCGTTTATTCCAAACATTTTAAACATGATAATTCAATTGAATTCTACAATTTAATATAAGGAATCTAAACATGAAAATTTATTTCAATTCATTTGCAAAATTAATTCTTTTTCAACTCATTTGACCCCAACTAAAGTATTAATATTTCCTGGGAAATACTCTTGCAAGAGGAAATTAATGAATTTCAGGTGATGAGGCTTTTTGTAAAGAACATTTTGTTGGAGAGACATGTAATTAGGAGAAGAGATGATTTTTTAGGGAGAATAGTTATGTTGGTGTTATTTTCCACCGAAATTACATGTTGTGATGATTGGTGATCCATTAGAGCATTACTAGCCTCCCTATCTACTTTATGTCTTTTTTTCCTAGGTGGCAAAGAGGTTAGAGGATATTAAAAAAAGATTCCTTTGGGGAAATTTCGGGGAGGATTTCAAATGCCACTTGATGTGATGGGATGTAGTTAAGCAACCTTTGGAAAAACGGAGGTTTGGTATTAAATCCTTATTTTATTCAATAAAGCTCTTTTTGGGAAATGATTGTGGAGGGGGATCACTTTTGGAGGAAAGTGGTGGTGGATAAATTCGGTTTGGAGCCTTGTGGTTGGATGTCTAGAAAAGGGAGGGGAGCTTACGGTGTTGAAGTTTGGAAATGGATTCGGAATGGTTGGGAGTTTTTTTGCTCTAGTCTTTCTATTTTGGTGGGTGATGGAAGGAGAACTCGCCTTTGGCTTGACTCGTGGTTTGGGAATACACCTCTTAAAGACCGCTTTCCAGATATTTTTGCTATTGTGAGGGATAAAAGAACTCTTATTTCTTCTTGCTTCTCTTTGCCTAATGGTAGCATCATGTGGGATGTGCCTCTTGTTTGTAATTCTCATGACTGGGAGGTTGAGAGAGTGCAAAACTTTTTGGAAACCTTATATAGCTTTAATTTTGATTTATCTAAGGAGGATTCGATTATTTGGAGGGATAGCCCGAGCAAAGGTTTTGAGGTGAAAGCGTTTTACAAAATTCTTTTAGACGAGGCGCCTTTGGATGGGTCTCCCATTTTTTTGTGGAAGGTTATTTGGTGTTGCGGAGCTCCAATGAAAGTGAGCTTTTTTGCTTAGGAAGCTTCGTGGGAGAAGAATCTCACTTTAGGCAACCTTCAAAAAAGAGGGAGGGTTTTAGTGAATTGGTGCTTTATTTGCAAAGGTTGTGGTGAGTCCGTGTTTCATCTTTTGTTGAAGTGCTCTTTAGTGAGAGTTTTGTGGGAAACAACCTTTAAGGTGGTGGGTGTTTCTTGGGTTGTTGCTTGATCCGTGAGAGATGAATTGAGGGCTTAGAGTGGTTTTAGGGTCTCTAAAAGGCTCAAGAAGGCTTACTCTATGATTCTCCTTTCGATCTTTTGGTTAGTTTGGAATTAAAGGAACCATAGAGCTTTTGATAGTATTGGAAAGGAGGTTCAAAGCTCTTAATTTTTGGGTCAATAGGCATACTTTTGTAAATGGCTTAGATTTAGTAGATTTTGTGGAGTTTCTCTCATATAGATAGCCTTGTACATGGGTTGCACCCCATTGGTACGCTTTTTTTAATACAACTTTTTTCCTAATAAAAAATAAAATAAAATTCTGTTAACTGCATTTTTGTTTTCTTTATTATTACTTTTGTTTTCACATAAACTTGATATACATGGATGAGCTCCAACTTGACCCAAAAGTTTAAGCTCTTGGGTAAAGGCGGTGCTCGTCCATGTATAGAATGACCACCTGGCGCACAAGGTCACTTGATCCCAACACCATCACTGTTCGCTGTTTTGGTGAATAACATCTCAAAACACTCTGCTAATATCGAGCTTCTTGAATGAACAAATGAATTGATGAAGGTAGGAGCAATGTTTTTCAGAGCCAAAGGTGTAAGGTGCGGCAATTTACTCTTCATGTGGCAAGGCATATGCCTTGAAGGGTTTAGAGAATGCCCTATGAGTATTTGTTTTTTATTTTAAAATATACATAATTAATTAATAATTCTAAAAATAATTGAAATTTTGATACATAACAATTAATATTCATAAGAAGTTAGTAAGGGAATTATAACTCCACCTTGCCCTAAAAAATACGAACAAACTTTTTTTTTTTATGGAAAATATAAGAGCAAACTTAGACCATATAGTTTCAATGGTAGAGACTAATTTCTCTGATCAGTGGCTGATTTTTATCATATTAAGTAGATTCTTACCAATTAATGTTGTTAAGTAATAACAATCAAACATAATTTAGTTGTCTCTATTTACATATTTTTATTGTAGTCCTCATTTATGTAGTTGTCCTTCACAGGTTGTGTAGGTTTACTAATAAACGAAAAGTAACCAGATATGCAAAGTATGAAATATGTTAGTGATTTGCTTGTGCAAGATGCCTCGAGAAATGGTTCCATTTTGTTCTATTTTGCCCAGAAGCAAAGCCCATGAAGGGTACGCCTAAAATACTTGGGTGTAAAAGGCATATGCTTTGTGGGAAGGCACACACTCTTCTACAAAAAGAATACACTTCTTTGAAGCCATCACCTAACTTTTGATGACTTGGGTCATTTTTGTCCTGCTTTGCCTTGAGGTGTGCCTCAAGACCACCTCTTAAAAAGCTGGGTTGGAGTGGTCCTTGCTAGCTCTCTGGAAATCTGTATTCAGACTTGCAAATTTCCTTCATTCAATGGCTTTGAATATTGTGGGATTTCATGGGGAAAGTTTAAATATTTACGTTGGGCGGATTGTTGAATATTGGGAGTGATGATTCTATCATTCCTCAATCTTGTGCTTCAATGCAATGTGAAATTGTTTCTTGCCTAAACATGGAACTTTTGCTTGCCTTGATTTCAACCCTTTCCTTTAAGACAGGGTGCATATTGAAATGGTTGAATGAGGCTGTTTGGATGCCAATCTATTAATAAATACAAACTAAACAGCTAGGGAATATAGGAGTTTTGTTGCGGGTTATAAATGGGATTTTTCAGATTATACGTAGGTCAGGAAAGCCCTTGGCAGTGGATAAAGAATAAGCGAGATTTCTTTTACGGCTTACGGCTGAAGTTGTGATCTATTTAAAGGCTTCTACTTTCTATCACGGTAGCATTCAAGTGTGTTGTCTCCTTTTCAGTAAATCCCACTCCTTTTTATTTTCTCTTTCAAAGACTAGCTCCTTAGGCTTATGAAGATTCTGTTATTTGAAGGTTGTGATTTATTAGTAGTTGATTTTGTGACAGATTGCTGGAATTAGCCTAGTGATAAAAATATTAAAGTACATTTTGCAAGCATACTGGCACTGTATTCCATGTTGACCTTTCAAGTGACTAACTCTGCTGCGGGGGGTTCTTTTGTTTCTGATTGTGTCAGCTTGTTGTGGAGACAATTTTCAGGTTACTTGGATGCTTGAAAGTTGGATTTTTAGGGGGTAGGGTTGTGCACATAGGTCACATCCTGCTGCTCCTTTTCCCATGTTCAGGTTTTTTATTAGCATCACAAAAACAATTGGAGATGGTATGAAAGATGATTTGGTTTAGTGGGATATGGAGTTTGTGCTTTAACGTATTATGGTGGTGCATGCTTTTGGGATCTTTGATTAGGAATCAAGCTTTGTGGACCTCTGTAAAGGTTTGATGTCTTTGTTCATGGCAGTAGATTGGTCAACTCTCCTGGTAGTAGGTCCATATTTTTTTTTGATAGTAAAATAATGTAGTGAGTCCATATTATTAGCTATACTAAGCTACTAGCTTTATTTTCAGTTGCTGAATTTCCCCCTTTGATTCAACATTCATGTAGCACAAAAAAGTAGTCAACTTGCTTTTTTGTTCCCCTTTACACTAAATACTGTTGGAGCATCGGAAAAATGTTTCGACTTAAATTTCCTTGGTAGAACTTCTCAATATTGTCGTACGCTGTAATATATCGTTTAATATCTGATGTAACATAAAAGTTGAAGCAGGGATTGATACACCACTTGATACCAATATATAAAATTTGTGGATGTGATATTGTCTTGTGTCTCTTACACATGCATAACTTGAAGGTTCTACTTGGTAGATGTTTGATTCAATTATTCTAATAGTAGATATTTTTATCAGATGCTTATCGCTTTTACTGTTATGAAAAGTACACTCCATCTTCTTGATAGTAGTAAATCTGTAGGTGATTGATATGCTGCTGTTCAAGGGAATGGAAGAACTGAACAATATAGTGGAGCATGCAAAGCAGCGGCACCACATCATTGGCCAGTATGTAGTCGGTCGTCAAGGGCTTGTGCAGGATACGGGTAACAAGGATCAGGGCTTGTCTGATTTCCTCAAGAATTTCTATAGTAGCAACTATTTTTGACTATTTAATGTTTTGTTGTTGTGCCTGCCCTGGGTTTCTCTGTTAGGAATAAACTTCCCCAAGTAATAATGAACAAATAGACCTCTTCCTCTATCCTTCTATTAGATAAAACTCCTTTTGATCTTCTTTTTCTGGTTACTGTGTTGGAACCAAACTTTTATTATTTATGAATTTGGGTTAGTTTGTACAAATCAAGGAAAGGGTGTGCAGTGCTGGTGGATAAGGTTTGTAGCAGTGTGATATTAGTGTTGTTTTGGTGGTAGAAGAGCAAGCTTCAACCACTCTTTTAAAGCTTTGGTGATACAAGAGGTTAATTAAGGAGAGAGGCATTTTAACCCTAACCCACCTCAATTGGTTGGTTGTTTCGCCACTTTCCTTTTAATCAAGTGGTACTTGTATTTTTTTCTTGTATTGCCTCAAAAATCTCTACTGAATTATCTTTCAATTACCTTGCAATTCTTAAGGATAGGAAAGAGAGATTAAATAAATTGGTAGATTAGATAAAGTTTTTTTAATCGGGAGTCAATCTTTCTTCTATTTTTTCTTCCATCGACCAATTTTCTTTTGGAATCTCTGAGCCATAAGTGCCCAAACAGACAACAGGAGCCTAAGATGAGTGATGTGGATTAATCACTTGTTGCAATCCAACCCGGGAGGCAACAAGTCTCGTTCACCTTTTCTCTTTAGATCACTACTTAATTCATATATCATATTGGGTAGAATTAATTGTGCGGTGAATGATTCAATTTTTTATGTTTCTTTCGTTTATAAGAAAAATTTAGACCTCTTTGAAATTTACTCACTAAGTGGGGAGATCCCTTATTGCAACCCACATTGGGGGCAGCAAGTCTCCGTTCACCTTTCCCCTTAGTGGAATTAGCTCACTCTTAACCACTGCTCCACAAAAGTTAAAAAGTATCGGTGGTAAAAAGCAGATGCGAAGCCAAAGATTCATCTTCTTTGATCCAATCTTGAGCCCACTCGAGAACTTCCTCTACTGCCTTTGTTAGTAACCGGAGGGGCAACTCTTTACCAAGAAGGAAGAAGACACAAAAGTCATGCATGTATTAATCCACCCACACTCTTTTGGAAACCTATGTCTGACCAACAACTTCGTAATTACAATAGTAAAAATAAAAAAATAAATATAATTTTTTTAACGTGATCTCTTTACTTACATCTACAAATCAATACTATTTTAATTCTTTTGTAACTTTTATATAGAGAAAAACAGTTAAAATTCACTACACAATATTATATAATTTTTTTAAATAAAATTGTGTAAAAACTCTCATCAATCTTATTACTTAAATTTCAATACACTCAATGTTCACTCAATCATTAGATCCTTGTAAAATCCTTTTTTACAGGTTATATTAGTGTTTGATTTGCTACACTCTTCATTAGGCCAATTATTTCTACTCACATCCTTTTGATACATAGGCCATGTGATTCTAGAACTACTTACAATAATACTTTTCTCCGATGTGGGATTTGAGGAATATCCGAACAAATCACTCCATTAACTCAAATTTTCAAATACTTCGATTTGCGTCGGCTTCACTTCTACTTGATCAATACCTCCTTATTTTAATCGGTAATCCAATATCATTTAATTAGAAGTAACACAATTATAGAATAAACAATAACAAAATTGACACAGATTTATCAAATAATCAATAATTAATAAAAGATTTTAAATCCATAATTTGCATTTAAGAGATTTATTTTTTTTTTTTAAAAAGAAAAGAAACATAGTGCTACTTACCTCACATATGATATCTAAAATAAACACACAAAAAAATCACATCAAATCTAAAATACAAAGAACAACCCAAAACACTTCTATTTGGTTTTTGGATTATATGAATTTGTAAATTGTATATTTTAGTGCGCACAAATTTTTTTTTACCAGGAAATCTGTTTTGAGAGAAGAGAAAGCAGAAGATTAGAAAAAATCTGTATTTTTCTTCTATGTATAAATGACAAACCCCAATTGCCAAAACTGGTTTTAACATTAAAAAATTTGAATTTTCTTTGCTGAGTCAACTACACCCATTCTATACAAAGGTGGGGTCAGAAATTTCAATTTGGAAGCAAATTTTTTAAATAATATTAATAATCCGTAACGATTTCAACCAACTGTAAAAACGTTTCCACAACCTAATACTAATTTCTCGTATTTTAACATCAACTAAAATATAAAAACCAAAACAATAATTACTACCAATAATGAATTACTAAGGGCGGATGGTTCTCTATATAATAATGCAATTCTTTCGTCCAATTTATATCTCACAATCTTAGTCACACCCTCCTTTTATTTCTTTACTATCATTAGTGCGTCTTTACTTTTGTTGCCATGATTTACGCCTCTTTTTCTCTTTTCTTCCTTTATCTCTCTTTTCCTCTTTTATTTTCACCGAATCCTTGTTTTTTTCTTTACAAAGTCAAAAAGAAAAATAGCACATAGTTGTACTGCCATAAATCATGGACTGAAAACCCCAATAACTTTGTTACAACTTGTATATCGTCCGTTTGAATGGGACCAAGCATATCTACACCAAGTCGGTTTTCACTAAGATTTTGTTCATTGTATTTTCCAAAGTTGAGGATGATTTCATGGATAACAATTTCAATGAAAGGAACTCGATTTCTTTATGTCAGATCTTTGTTAAAAAATCCATGTCTCTTTTGACTCTTTTTAATTGTTTTAAAGAAAAAAATTTATTTTGTAATTGTTTGTTTTAGTAAGAGTAAAAATAGTATTTTTATGTTACTATTTTTTTTTTAATAATATTAAAAAAAATATCGGACAGATTATTCATATTTTATTTGATGGTTAGAGACGAACTGAAAGCTAAACAGTGGTAATTCTAAATATTCTACGGGAAAAAATAGAGATGTCTCCTACGTTACCCATAATACGTGGAAAGTATTGACGTAATTTCATAGAGTCATTCGGTCGGAATGCTATATGAAAAACATAAGCCAGATAACAGAACGGGAAGATGTCCTGAAAAGGTTAAGCACACTCATTTCAATATGCATTATAAATTAGAAGGGTTTACTACTAGAGTTTTGGAGTGTTATGGGGTTTTTGATTGTAAAGTAGAAATAGTATTTACAACTAGAGTTAGACTGAGAACTTTGGTTATACTGATGCTTTTGGATTATGAATTAGTGAGAGATTAACAATTTTGCTCTTCTTCAAGTTGTAATTAAAGATTAATAAGCCGGTGAGATTTATTGGTGAACATACATAAAAAAATTGTCGATCCACGTAAATATATTTTATATTTATTTTTTAAAACAAATGAATGATTATTTTAGGGTATTTATTTTTTGATAACATTTGTGAGATAGAATATGTCTTCCTTAACCATAGCCAATTAGACCCATTACAAACCGGAATTTTTAGGTTCAGTGAACACTTTACCGTGGAGACGATTATGGTGTTATTATTTCAAAATTATTATTGTCAAATGATATTTTAATTATTATCAAATGGTAAATATTATTTTATTAAATTATTATCAAATAATAATCAATTATTTTCAAATGACATCAAAATATCTAAGGTAAATTATAACTACATCCCTTAGATTTGACCATAAATACAATCAAATTCTAAGTTTTCAAAATATGTCATTCCCTTCCCAAACTTTCATATAAAATTACAAATGCTTCCTATAGTTCATATAAACATTAAGAAATTTAACAAAATCAAGTTAAATGATAATATAATATTACATATGTTTTTGGTTTAATTCAAGCAATAACTCATACATGAGATTCAAAGGTGTTGAAAGAAAAACAATTCCTATGATTTTAACTAACGTTTTGAACAGAGAGATGAGATTATCATTTTTTAAAATATGAGATATAGTTATATTTATTGTCAAACCTGAAAGATATAATTATAATTTACTCAAATATCTATTATCAAATTGGTACTAAAAATAATAGCACCAAAGGATTTGTCTTTTGCTGCACTTGGTTCTAGAGCGAGGCTATCTAGTCCAGCCTGTTTTTTGGTATAATGAGAGAAGTTAAATTAGGAAAGGATCCAATGTTCTTTTAGTATCAGTGTTAATTTTGCCAATTAAATATGAAATTTCGATGAGATATTAATCAATTTTTTGAACGAAACACAGATACAAGTAATATTATTTTAATTCATCTTTAATTATGTTCCAATTTAATTGATTGTTGTTCTCACAGAACCAGTTTCGTGAGAGTTATTACGGAACCGAAAAAAATTTCATTAATAATAATGAGAAAATGCAGTAGTAACAAAATAAAATCAATTTTAAAAATATTTAGTTACTGCTGCATTTTCTTGTGATCAAAATTCAATTTAATTTTACTATAATGTCTGCAAACCAAATGAATCGTAACCATACAAAACTAAGGTCCATCTGGTTCACGAATAAGATTATAATGGGATGAGATTATAAATGATTAAAATGGTATTATCTTAATCTGATTAATAGAATATTAGCTAATTGAGATTAAAGTAAAATAATAAATTAAAAGACTATATTACTCTTTACTATTCATTATCATCAACAATCTCCAAATTATTCAAAAACCTTAAAATTTCACCATTTTCTATATTATGAATATTATAATTATAATTATAACTGTAATTTTTATTATTGTATTTTTATTATAATAATATTATTATATTCTAATTATTATAATGATCATAATAAATAATTATTATCATTATAATAATATTGATGCTGAAAATCTGAACAGTCAGGGAGCGGAACCTGCACACACAAAATGAGCAGAAAACTTAAAGTTGCCGGAGGACCGGATGAGGGGGTGTTCCTCCGGGGGACTCTCCGATGACTAAGTTAGATATGACTTTTGATGAAGAATGAGAGCTATATGAGCTGAGAGTTAGTTGTGTGTAAAAAAGGGTATATACCTTTTGATGTTTGAGAGCCCTTTTTTATAGCATGTCGGAGCAAAGTCCAATTAGGAGAGTAACTTTAGTGTTGTGATACGAATAATATTCCTTTGGAGGTATCTATAAGTCGTAAGAGTTTATCTGTAGGTTGGAGTGGCGGAGTGGTATCTGGTGTGAAATTATCATCATGTCATTTGCACGTGTTGGTAGGAGATTGGTTATTCTGTTAGAGTTATGAAATTACTATTTTACCCTTGGAGATTGACGTATGTCATAATGCTATTGGAGAGGGAATTTTCTCTTACATCAGATGCCCATCACTTCTTTAAGTGCATTTATACAGTTGAGGAACTAGGCTGTATGCAGTATACTGTGTGATTCAGACTGGCTTAGGGCACTTGGGTACCATGGAGGTTCGAATTCTGCTGATGCATTTGAGTGGGGATGGAGACTCCGAGGAGACCTGACAGGCTGATATTCCCTTGAAGTTTGGTGAAAGATTAAGCAGAGATGACATTTAGTCAAAAAAACTCAGAGTTTGGCAAATGAGTTCGAGGAGTTGACTTTCAGTTAAAATGACTTGAATTTTGGAAAATGAGTCCGAGAAGATGAAATTAAGTCAAAACGGCTTAGAGTTTGGTGAATGAGTTCGAGGAGATGATATTCAGTCAAAACGACTTGAAGTTTGATGGAGAGGTCCGAGGAGAATGATTTGGAGTCAAACTGCTCAGAGTTTGATGGAGAGGTCCGAGGAGAATGAGATGGAGACAAACTGCTTGGAGTTTGACAGAGATGTCCGAGGAGAATGATATGGAGTCAAACTGCTCAGAGTTTGATGGAGAAGTCCGAGGAGAATGATATGGAGTCAAACTGCTCGAAGTTGATGGAGAGGTCCGAGGAGAATGACATGGAGTCAAACTGCTCGGAGTTTGATGGAGATGACTAAGGAGAATGACATTGAGTTAAATTGTTTGGAGTTTTGACAAATGTGGATTGCCTCTGAGGGGAATAGACTTGGTTATTTAAGGTGTAAAATAAATTCAACTAGGGTCTTTTAGCCCATTGGATTCCTATAGGATTTCTTGCAGTGGGATATGGCTTAGCTGATTTTTTAGGCTTGGCCTAGATGTCAAATTGGAGAACCTGTGGATTGGGCTTGTTTTTGAATTTCGCGGCCCATTGTCGAGGTTAGCAACTTTCTATAACACTTCCTTAAGCTTTAATGAGGGTGTATTAAGATGTCCTCTTTAATGCTAAAAAAAGGCGATGCTTGTCCTCAGTTTTTTGAAAAGACAGGATCTTTCTTGTGTTTGGAGAAAAGTGATGCTTTGATGCTAGTGATTACAGTTGGGGTAATCATACTCCTTTTTTTTTTTTTTTTTTTTTGTGTGCAATGAGCCTTATAAAAGAGAGGAATTACTTCTTTTTGTTTTCACTTATTCATTTGCAAGAAACATAAAGTTTGAGAGTCTTTGCAGTTTGCTGGAGTGCTCGGAGTTAGAGAGAGCTCAGAGGTCTAGCGATCGTAAGGAGTTCGGAGTCTAAAGAAGCTAAACTTCTCAGAGTTTCTGATTGGTGAGTCCTGTCTTCCTTTTCTCCATATCTTCTTTTGATATTTACCGCGATATAGTTAATGGTAGTGGTAGGAGTAAAGATGATAGTAAGGATAGTAAAGATGATAGGAGTAGTGATGGTAGTGAAAACAGTAGGAGTAGTAATATTTTAGAGAACGAGGTAGATGATACCTTAGAGAGATCTCGTGCCTTGGTTCTTTACGAGGGGGGGTGAATCATCTTCTATCTCTTCGGAGGGTAACCATTCTCTATGCGAAATTCGAGGGGAGATGGGAGAGGATGAGAGACCCAACTTAGTGTTTGGGACAAACTTTGCTCCCAATAAACTGAAGGACAATGAGCTCAAGGAGTTAAGGATTATATATAGGATTCCCGAGGAGTACACACTTAGAAATGCTGAAGTTCGGGATCGTGCTTGTGATGACTTGAAGGACGGGGAGCTTTGTGTGTATATGCATCATTTGAAGACTAGTCTTAGGTTTCTCTTTCAACCTTTTGTGCATACTGTGCTCAAGTACTATGATATAACTTTATCCTAGTTGGTGCCTGTAATACCCGTATTTGTCAAGTAAGGGTAAAAAAGTTATTTGATAAATATGATATGGAATTAAAATAAAATATATGTGAAAGGTTTATTAGTATTTGAATAAAGTTTTAACAAAAATTCATGAACAATATATAAGAAAAGGAAACAGAAAAAGAAAGAAATTTTTTTTAAAAAAAAAGTTAAAAAAAACGTGGCAGCAGGTGGCAGCACCTGCTGCCAAGTTTATTGTATGTGTGTCAAGTTTATTTTGGTGGATTGTATGCCTTCCACCTAAACCATTTGGTGGGAGCCAAAGAAAGAAGAAATGTGCATGTGTTGTATGCTTTCCAACAAGCCAAAACGTGGAGACTATGGGAGAGTTGCAAATTTAAACAAGCAAGTGTTGCAGAGATTTTTTTGGTGCAACAAGCTTATATATATACACACTTCTGTGTAAACACAATTTCACACTTACCAAACTCATTTGGTTTTCCTTCCATTACGCATCTTCTTTAAACATTTGGGGACTAAAAGAAAGGTTGAAAGAACAAAATTTTGAAGGGGTTTACGGTAGAATTTTATAGAGAGTTAAGAGAAGCTATCAGAAAAATAGAAGGTAATAATGTAATGTGTATTTTTGAATTTTAGCATTCATGAAATTTCTCGGAATTCAAAGTGTGAATTTTCAAAGGGTGTGGTTTATAAAGAATTAAAAAAATAATTAGAAATTTAATACAAATATTATGTCAGGTGTTGACGATCAGCAACTGGAGAAAATTTCTGAGAAGAACGGGAAAGGCAATGAGGTGATCTACAGGTAGCTTTAAGTGCTATATGGTGAGTTGAATTTACTTTAAGTAATCTAAATAAAAATCAAATATCTAGTGATAATATTAAAATAAATTATTAGCTTATGCTTTGGTGGTAGATAAAAATTTGGTTGATAAGTATGAGATGAATATTGGACATGTAGAAATTATTATATAAAAAAGAATATTATTAGAATAATGAGTTGATTTAACAATGACGGTGATAAATAGATTTTTGATGAGTTTTGATAAATAAATGGATGTGATATATGTGGAGAGGAAATTGTGAGATTTATCAAGCAGAAAATTGAGGAAAGACCATATAGTTAATTGGAATATTTTGAATTCATGTGTTTTTGTATATCACTGTTCATATGTATAATTCATATAATTGTTCATATGCATTAAATAAGAGAACTGAAAGAAATAAATAGTTATTTGTAAATATTCATGCATTTTACGTGGTATATTATGTGTAAGCTAATATCAGATTTATGTGCCTCCCTTGTTGAGGGTTGAAGATTAAAATAAAAATTTCTGTTAGTATTATTTTATTGTTGCATATATATGTCGTGCTGGGATTCTCAAAATGTGTTGACACTATCTAGAGGGTAGGAATAATAAATTGAGAGAAGCTCTTAATCGTGCTATAGAGAGGATGAATACAACTAAAGAAATGGTTGATAATCTACAGAGAAGATTAGAGGAAAGGGGTAGAAGAGAACCTGATGTGGTGAGGCAAGAGGGTCATGAGGGAGGTGTGTTTGCACATGAGATGCAAGGTGATTGTTTTGTAAGATTTCTTAAGTTTAAACCTCAGTCTTTTAGAGGATCTGTAAATCCGGTGGAAGCTGAGCAGTGGATTAGACATGTGGAGAAACATTTTTAGGTCTTACCAGTGTTAGATAGACAGAAGGTGGCTTTTGCTTCATTTATGCTGGCGGGTGAGGCTTCTCAATAGTGGGAGGATATTTTGCTTAGGGTAAGCACACGAGTAGAACAACCTTTGACTTGGAATAAAAGTAAGGATGAGTTCTTTATAAAGTATTTCCCAGATACCTTTCGGGCACAAAAGAAAGGGATTTTATTCATCTAAGGCGGAGAAATTTATCGGTGGTTGAATATGATAGTAGATTCATAACCCTGTCAAGGTTTTTACCTGAGTTAGTGAATACGGAGGAGAGAAAATGTAAGAGATTTTTAGACGGATTACACTATGATATTCAGACTAAACTCTCTTATATGGGCATAAGGAATTATGCTGTACTGGTGGATAAAGCATTACAGAATGAGAAGGATTTGATGAAGTCGAGAGGTAGGAGGGATTGACTGAAGAGGTCTAGATTTGAGGGATCTAGAGGTGGTAGTAGTATAGGTGTACAGGGTCGGAGACCACCCCAGAGGGGGCGTTCCTTGTCATAAAGAACTGTAGTGCAGAGTCAGAAGCAGACATGATCTGTTGCTTCTGTAGCTCAGAGTAATACTGGTGGGACCACTAGATTCGGGAGGCAAGCTATGGGAAGTGGGAGTTATGGTAGAGGAGTAAGTATGCCACCAGGGAGAAGTGGTAACCTGATGTATGATCGAGAGGCAAGGGTCTGCTTTAGATGTAATCAGACGGGGAATTTGGCTCAGAATTTCCCTATATAGATATGCTTTGTATGTGGTGAGGGAGGACATGTTGTTGCAAATTGTCCAATAGAAAAATCTACTAACCTAAGCGTTGGAAGTGTTGGGAAGAGATCGATGGAGAGAGGTGGTGGATCAGGGGGTGTACGGGACAGAGGTTGAGGATCAGTAGTAGAGCGAGGATGTTGCAGTCAGATTCAGTCCATAGATGGTAGAGTCTATACATTGACCCAACATGATGCACAAGCCACTCTTAATGTTGTTATGGGTATGATATATATCCTTGGTAGGCCTGCTAGATTATTAATTTATCTTGGTGCAACTCATTCTTTTGCATCTAGTAATTATATGAAATTTATTGATGCTAGTGCTAGTCCTTTCCTACTGGAGATAGGGTTATTATCATGACAATTTATCGAGGTTGTGTGATTAATATTTCTGATAGAGAATTTGAAGTTGATTTATTGCCTTTAGATATGACAAATTTTGATTTAATTCTGGGGATGAATTGGTTATCTGCATATCATACTTGTTTAGATTATTTTAGAAAAAATGTGGTTTTCAAAATACCCGGACAAGAGGAGTTTAATTTTTAGGGAGAACATAAAATACTTGCTAATTGTTTTATTTCTGCCTTAACTGCTAGTAAATGGTTGAGGAAGAGTTGTGAAGGGTGTTTGGCATATGTGGTGGATTCTAGCAAAGAGAGAATGAAGTTAGAAGAAATCTTGGTAGTAAAAGATTTTTTTTGATGTTTTCCCTGAAGAATTGACTGGGTTTCCTCCTAATAAGGGGATTGAGTTTTCTATTGAGATGATTTCAGGATTAGTCCCCATATCCATAGCACCCTATAGAATGGCACCAGCTGAATTGAAAGAGTTGAAAGTTCAGCTTCAAGAGTTGCTAGATAAACAGTTTATCCGACCCAGTATCTCACCCTGGGGAGCCCCTGTGTTATTTGTCAAGAAGAAGGATGGGACATTGAGGTTGTGTATTGATTATAGATAGTTGAATAAGATCACCATCAAGAATAGATATCTTTTGCCCAGGATAGATGATTTATTCGAGCAGTTACAGGGAGCTAGAGTGTTTTCTAAGATAGACCTGAGATCGAGTTATCATCAATTGAGAATAAATGAGGGGGACGTGCCTAAAACTGCTTTTGGGACACATTATGGCCATCATTAGTTCTTGGTGATGCCTTCTGGGTTGACCAATGCTTCTGCAACATTTATGGACCTTATGAATCGGGTGTTTAAACCATTCTTGGACATATCTGTGATTGTATTTATTGATGATATTTTGATATATTCCAAGAATGAAAGGGAGCATATGCAACATTTGAGGATAGTGTTGAAGATTTTGAAGAGAGAGAAATTATATGCAAAGTTCTCGAAGTGTGAGTTTTGGTTGAGTGAAATATCTTTCTTGGGGTATATTGTGTCATGAGAAGGGATAGAAGTTGACCCATAAAAAATAGAAGCAATGTTCAATTGGGAAAAATCCACGAGTGTAACTGAAATTAGAAGCTTTTTGGGGCTAGCTGGTTATTATAGAAGATTTATCCAAAAATTTTCTATGATTATTGGACCATTGACTAAATTAACCAAGAAGGATGTAAAATTTAGGTTGTCAGAGGAATGTGAGAAAAGTTTCTAACTGCTAAAAGAAAAACTGACCACTGCCCCCGTATTAGTGCTTCTTTCTGGTGATGAAGGATTTGTGGTTTATAGTGATGCATCACATCAGGGGTTGGGATGTGTGTTAATGCAACATGGGAGAGTTATAGCTTATGCATCTAGGAAACTAAATAACCATGAGAGGAATTACCTGACCCATGATTTAGAATTGGCTGCTATAGTTTTTGCTTTGAAGATTTGGAGACATCATCTATATAGAGCCAAGTGTGAAATTTTTATTGATCATAAAAGCTTAACGCATTTACCAACCCAGAAGGAGTTGAATTTGAGGTAGAGGAGGTGGATGGAATTGATTTGTGATTATGACTATACGATTCATTATCATCCAGGAAAGGCTAATGTAGTAACTGATGCACTGAGTAGAAAGGCTATAGGGTGTTTAGCTGCTATTGGGAGTCATAATGTTAGCCTAATAATAGAATTAAGAAGAATGAGGATGCAGTTGAGTGTCAATGATAAAGGAGTATTAATGGCAGATGTGGTGATATAATCTTTTATTATTGATCGTTTATTACAGATGCAGGGTAGAGATTAGGGGATAGAGAAGATCAAGCGAGAAGTGTTGAGTGGGAAGCCAAACGAGTTTAGAATTAGAGAAGATGGTATGGTAGTATTGGGGCATAGAGTTTGTGTTCTCAATGATGTGGAGATGAGAAAGGAGATACTAAGGGAGGCTCATGATTCGGTATATTCCATGCATCCAGGTAATAATAAGATGCACAAGGGGTTGAGATAAAATTATTGGTGGTCAGTGATGAAGAAGGATGTAGCAGAATATATTTCTAGATGTTTGATTTGTCAACAGGTGAAGGCTGAGAATAGACATCCAACAGGTTTATTACAACCTCTTCCAATGCCTGAGTGGCCATGGAAAAATGTGAGTATGGATTTTGTCTCTGGTTTTTCCCGTACCCTGATGGGACATGACACTGTGTGGGTTATAGTGGATAGGCTTTCTAAGTCTTCACATTTTCTTCATATTAAAACTATTTAGAGTCCAGAAAAGTCGGTTGAGTTGTATGTAGCAGAGATAGTAAAATTACATAGAGTACCATTGAGTATCGTATCAGATAGAGATTTTAGATTTACCTCTAGATTTTGGAGGGGTTTTCAAGAAGTTGTGGGTATGTAATTACAGTTTAGTACAGCTTTTCATCCACAAACTGATGGGAAGACGGAGAGAATCATTAGAATACTAGAAGATATGCTGAGGGCAAGTGTACTGAGCTTCTCAGTGAATTGGGATGCTTATTTACCGTTGATCGAGTTTGCATACAATAATCAATATCAAACTAGTATTGGGGTGGCACCCTTCGAGGCTTTATATGGTAGAAGGTGTAGAACTCTAGTATACTGGGAAGAAGTTGGAGAGAGAAAGATATATGGCCCAGAAATGATGGACTTGACTATTGAGAGGATCAAACTGGTTATGGAGAACCTCTAAACAGATAGAAAGGATATGCTGATAAAAGAAGACGACCTCTCGAGTTCCAAGTTGGTGATTGGGTATTTTTGAAGATATCTCCGTGGAAGGGAGTGCTGAGATTTAAGAAGAAGGGAAAGCTGAGCCCGAGATTTGTGGGGCCGTATGAGGTGATCGAGAAAATTGGACCAGTAGTATATCGTTTGAATTTGCCTTCAAAATTAAAGCAATTACATAATGTGTTTCATGTGTCACTGCTGAGAAAGTATTTACATGATGAATCCCATAGTATCTTTAATCAGGCAATAGAAATTTAGGAAGATTTGACTTTTATGTTAGCACCAGTCAGAATCCTAGACAGAAACGAACAAGTCTTGCGCAATAAAATCATTTATTTGATTCAAGTATTATGGCGAAATAAAGATGTCAAAGAAGTCACGTGGGAGCATGAAGCAAGAATAAGGAAGGATTACCCCCAACTCTTTACTTGATTTTAGGTAAAGAAATTTTGGGAACAAAATTTTTATAAGGTGGGTAAAATTGTTATACTCGTATTTGTAAAGTAAGGGTAAAGAAGTAATTTAATAAATATGATATGGAATTAAAATAAAATATATGTGAAATGTTTATTAGTATTTGAATAAAGTTTAAAAAAAAATTCGTGAACATTATATAAGAAAAGGAAAAAGAAAAAGAAAGAAAAAAAAAGTGGTAGCACCTGCTGCCAAGTTTATTGTATGTGTGCCAAGTTTATTTTGGTGGATTGTATGCCTTCCACCTAAACCATTTGGTGGCAGCCAAAGAAAGAAGAAATGTGCATGTGTTGTATGCCTTCCAGCAAGCCAAAACGTGGAGACAATGGGAGAGTTGCAAATTTAAACAAGCAAGTGCTGTAGAGATTTTTTTGGTACAACAAGCTTATATATATACACACTTCTGTGTAAACACAATTTCACACTTACCAAACTCGTTTAGTTTTCTTTCCATTACGTATATTTTTTAAACACTTGGGGACCGAAAGAAAGGTTGAAAGAGCAAAATTTTGAAGGGGTTTACAGTGGAATTTTATAGAGAGTTTCGAGAAGCTATCAGAAAAATAGAAGGTAATAATGTAATGTGTATTTTTGAATATTTAGCATTCATGAAATTTCTCAGAATTCAAAGTGGGAGTTTTCAAAGGGTGTGATCTATGAAGAATTGAAGAAATAATTAAAAATTTAATACAAATATTATGTCAGGTGTTGACGATCAGCAACCGAGAAAAATTTCTGAGAAGAATGGGAAAGGCAAGGGGGTGATCTACGGGTAGCTTTAAGTGTTATGTGGTGAGTTGAATTTATTTTAAGTAATCTAAATAAAAATCAAATATCTAGTGATAATATTAAAATAAATTATTAGCTTATGCTTTGGTAGTAGATAAAAATTTGGTTGATAAGTATGAGATGAATATTGGACATGTGAAATTTATTATATGAAAAGGAATATTATTAGAATAATGAGTTGATTTAATAATGACAGTGATAAATAGATTTTTTTTTTATGATTTTTGGTAAATAAATGGATGTGATATATGTGGAGATGAAAATTGTGAGATTTACCAAGCAGAAAGTTGAGGAAAGACCGGATAGTTAATTGGAATATTTTGAATTCATGTGTTTTTGTATATCACTGTTCATATGTATATTTCATATCATTGTTCATATGCATATACATTAAATAAGAGAACTGAAAGAACCGAGAAGGGGCCGGTCTAATTAATAACCGTGACAACCGGTATATGCTGGAAATAAAAGGGACACCGTAACAGTTGGTATATGCTGGAAATAAAAGGGACACCGTAACAGCCGGTATATGCTGAAAATAAATTTCATGACAGCCGAGATAAGTTGTAAAGAACTGGGAAAGGGTCGGTCTAAGATAATAATAACATGTCGACATGTGGGAAGACATTCTCATAATAATAATTCACGCATTACATCTGTTTTAATTATTGCTTGCATTATTGAAATGCTGATGTGTGGTGCACTTTTGTGAATTTTATTTATAGATGGGTGTGTCACACAGAGAGACAGTTACAGTGAGAAAAAAGACATAGAAATATGATAAGATAGGAATTATTTAAATGTTAGACATTATGCTATTATCCAGTTATAGGATAAATAAATGATTAAATGTTAACGGGCTATTTATACAATTGGAATACTTTTAGTAAATTTAATTCACTGAGCTTGTGAAGCACATCCCTTATTGTACAATGATTTCAGGTAGCAGACAGGACAAATAGTCTTGTGGGTTGAGAGTCAGATGAAAGCATTTCTGTAAGCCACGTACGTGTCAATATCCTCAGACTAGTGAGAAAATGAAATAAATAGTTATTTGTAAATATTCATGCATTTTACGTGGTATATTATGTGTAAGCTAATATCAGATTAATGTACCTCCCCTGTTGAGGGTTAAGGATTAAAATAAAAATTTCTATTAGTATTATTTTATTGAATATATGTGTCGTGCTGGGATTCTCAAAATGTGATGACACCGTCTCGGAGGTGGCTTACTCGGGATGGGTCGTTACAGTACCTAACTCCATACGCCTTTTAATGGCATTCATATATGTTAACATAAAAATGGAGGTAGTGCTGAACATGAGTGTGTTTAAGATCCTCTTTCAAATTAGTAAGCAAAAGAAAAATGACTAGGTGGTGTTAAGTTCAAAAGGTAAAAAAGGGTTGTTGAAGAAAACGCATTTCTCCATCAAGCAGTGGAAAATGAGCTTCTTTCTTATTTGAAGTGATAGGGGTTTTGACATCCCTTCGAAATGGAGCATGGAAATGGTGAGGCCTAATAAGAAGTTGAACTTTCTTAGAAATAAGATAGATATGGTGGGAGGATGATAGCTGGGTAGATAGATGTTGAACTTTTGTATAAAAATTCTGAGTTGGCTAGCCTCGGACTCTGTCTTAAGGGTGATTAGGCTCAAACTATCACACGGTTATTGTGTATAGATGAGGTGTCGATCCCACGAGGAAATGCGAACTACAAAATAAAGTGTAAACCTTAACATGAACAATAAAAATCAAATGAAAGAATATGAGTTTTGATAATGGAATAACGTGAGAGAGTTGTGTAAATATAACGAAGAATATAAATAAGAAATAACAAGGTTCCGGGAATCCTTCCTAAGTTCGTTGCCTTACTCCAATCTCAATTCAATTGTTTTTATCTCGATTGCTATTTTCACATCCCAAACAAGCAATCGAAAAATATTCAATCATAGCACATTAACACTCTAATGTAATTGCTACAAATTACTCTTTAGTTTCGATTCAAGCATACATGACCTATCTCATAGATTATCAAGAAACAACAATATATCTTAATGACAATACCGCAGTAATGGACAATCTATAAGATAAATTTACCGAAATCAATCACATCTAAACAACTTGATATAAGAAGAGCTTGACTAAACTTATATGGAGGAGGAAGATGCAATCACTGGATTAAGAGTAAATCCTTTAATTCTTACTTAATCAAAGAGTAAATCATAAACAATATTCAACAATAAATCCTTACAACTAAATCAAGAATGGAAAATAAGAACAACTACACCTAGGAATTCATCTATTTGCCTTGCTTGATGATTAGTTGGCCATGGGGCTCAAGCTTGATGAAGAAGAATATGGAGCTCTGTAATATCCGTATTTGTAAAGTAAAGGTAAATAAGTAATTTAATAAATATGACATGAATTTAAATAATATAGTTACGCGAAGGATTTAGTATTGAATAAAATAATTCTTTTGAAAAAAAATTTTCTGAGATGTGGACGTCATTAAAAGAAAAGAAAAGAAAAAAACGTGGCAGTATATTTGCTGCCAACCAAGAGAATGATTACCTTTGGTGCCTTTGGCAATCATGGTGTTTTTTCTTCCTCATTTCATTCTTGTTTCATAATGGGAAAAGTAAAGTTAAAAAAAAAGGAGAATCATGATGTTGGTAAGACAATCATGCCTTACCTCCAAATTCTCCAAATCATGGAGACTATAAGAGAGGGGGGGGGGGGGGGGGGTGCTGAAGTTTTTAGCCCAAGCTCTCTTATATAAATGTGTGCAATAGGTTCAGGCAGAGTACGCGAAGAAATTTTGGTTAGTTTTATGTAATTCATCTGTTTTCTTAAAACACTTGGGAGTTCAAAGAAATACTAAAAGAGCAAAATTTTGAAGGAGTTTTCTGCGGAATTTCATAGAGAATCATGAAAAGCTATCAGAAAAGCAGAAGGTAATCAAGCAATGGTTATTTTTGAATTTCTGACATTTATGAAGTTTTCTTGAATTCAAAGTGGGAATTTTCAAAGTATGTTGTTTATATCGAATTGAAGAATAAATTAGAAAATTTATATAAATATGATGTCAAGTATTGACGATCTACAATTGGGAGAAATTTCTGAGAGAAACGGGAAAGCAAGGAAGTGATCCACGGGTAGCCTTAAGTGCTACGTGGTGAGTTGGATTTACTTTAAATAGTCTACATAAAAAATGAAATATCTAGTGATAATATTAAAATAAATTATTGATGAATACTTAGGTGATAGATGTGAAAAAATTGATTTATAGGCATGATAGAAAATTTGGACATGTAGAAATATTTTTTGGTAATAAATAATATTTTTGGAAATAATAAGTTTATTTGAGAATAAAAGAGATAAATAAATTATTGATGAGTTATATTGATGTTTTAATACGAATTATAATGAGTAAATTTTAGTGGATTTTGACAAGTTTTGATGGATAAATTGATATGATATGGGATGAAATTTGGTGAATCTTGACAAGCTTTAATGGATTATTTGATGTAATTTGGGATGAGAGGAATTTTTTAGAATAATCGAGATAGCCAATTTAAGTGTTTTGAATTTATATATTGCTTTTATATTGCTGTTTATATGCATATTTCATATAATTGCTCATATATATATGCATTAAATGAGAAAGAAAAGAACCGGGAAGGCAGCCGGTTTAAATGAGAATGAAATAACTGAGAAGGCAGCCGGTCTAAGATAATAACAACTTGTCGATAGGTGGGAAAACGTTCCCATCATAATTATTCTTGCATTGCATCTGTTTTGATTATTACTTGCATTATTTAAATAATGATGTGTGATATATTAATTGTGAATATAATTATAGATGATTGAATCTCAAAGAAAGATTATATGATAATGATTATTGAAATGCTGAGGTGTGGTGTATTATTGTGAATATAATTATAAATGGTTGAATCTCACATAAAGAGACAACTATAGCGATAAAATGATTGAAATGCTGAGGTGTGGTGTGTTATTGTTATGGTGATAAGAACAATCTAGATGGTAGACTTTATGATGTGAACCTCATTACAAGGTAAATGATGGTCTTGAGGTGAAACAATAAATAAGAGGAAGAAATTGATAGAGAATGGATGTGATGACATGTGTAGTGATAGTAGAGTGCTCGTATCAATTGTACGAGATATAAATTGATTTAAATATTAAAAAACTGTTTATACAAATGAGTACTTCTAGTAAATTTAATTCACTGAGCTTGTGAAGCTCACCCCTCATTGTACAATGATTTCAGGTAGCAGGCTTTACAAATAGTTTTATGAATTAAGGTTCAGAAGGAAATCATTTTCTGTAAGCCACATTCGTGTCAATATCCTCAGACCTATAAGAAAATGAAAAGAAAAATTTATTTGTAAATATTCATGTATTTTACGTTGTATAGAATGTTAAAGATCGGATTAATGTAAAGTTTTTTTTAATGTTATTTGTTTTTATTGTTGCATATAGGTGTCGTGCTGGGGTTCTCAAAAAATGTGATGACACCGTTTTGGGGGTGGCCAACGAGACAATAAGGTTGAGGCTGCAAACCCTTAATGATCTAAATATAGACCATAAGGTTGAGGGGCATTTTGGGCTTAAAATGTCATTGAAAACACCCTAATTAAGTCAAGGGATCGGGCTGGTGCCACACCTCAGCCTTGTCCAGGGTGTAGCATTGCCTTGTGTCCGAGAATGAAGCCATGCTGGAGGTCGCGGCGCCCCTTGGACCAAGCCGCGGCGCTGCCTTGATCCTTGTTTTGTGGAGGTTCTGTGCACCGCATCTCAACTTGGGCTAAGACGCGACGATCATGGTGATTCAAAGATGGTAGTGGTGCTGTAGGCTGTGGTGCCCCTTGGGCCAAGCCGCGGTGCACACTATTGTCCTGATTTTTACAAAGTTTGTGGACGCTTCTAGTTGCGGCACACACTGAAGACTTGACTTTTCTTCCTTCTTTGCTTCTCCGCAACCACTCTGACACTCCGTTATGCATGGAATCTTGGCGCTTTAAGCATCGATAGCTTTTCCATCACTTTTGAACTCAAAGTACTTGAAAATGAACTGAAATATATAAATGACCCAAGAATGACACTTTAGAATTGTTAAGGTATAAATGAGTAATTCAATCCTAGATCAACCCTAAAATGCTAAGAAGTAAGTGCTATTAAGATGCATTTTATGACTCTCATAAGAGGGCTTAGATTAGGAGATAGGTCTGAGCTCTTTCATTTATACTTAACTTTCCTTTCTTTTTGCTTGTACTTATTTTTATTTTTATTCTTTTGTAGCGATGGATATAGTGAAGGCGGCTCGGAAGGCAACGAAGCAGGCTCAATAGAGAAAGCTCGATGAAGAGTCTCGAGTTGGGACTAGGAAATCCTTTGGGAAGAAGGCCAACACCGATGGTTCCCACAACCGAACCCCTCCTCATGTTCCCATTATGGTAGATGATAATATTGCTACCATTCTTTCCCCCCCTCCTTTTATGAGGCTTGTCGCACCTGTTTTAGCCCCTCCACTGCAAGTCCTGAGACTTGACTGGTATGTCAAGGTCAATGACTCATGCTTTGGGAGTTCTAATGTCATTTGGGAGTACTTGATCCCGGACATTCCTCCGAAGGATATGATAAAGATGACTTAGGAACCTATAGAGGGTCTGACAGCGATGGTCGAGGGCTTGGCTTCCCAAGTAAATTATGAACTTCAAACTTTTCATAATAGTTTCGCTTATAACTGAGGAGTTCTAACTTGTTTCATTTTTTAGTAAAGCATAGCCTCAGGCATCCTCTCGCGATGCTGCTTTGACCTCTACAAGAAGGTGGGGGATTGCCACAAATTCATTTGAACTTTGCAGAAATCCCTCACAAAGCATGTGGTGGAAGCCGGATGCTTAGAGAGGGGGAAAACCCTACTGATAGAGGACATGGAGGAGGCCTGAGCAAAGTGAGATGCATCCTAGAATGACATTGAGAGGCTTTAGGCCAAGAATGGTACTGCTGAGAAGTCCTTGACGGACTTCAAGGAATCCTAAGAGTTTAAATCTATTATGGAGGTTGCAATTAAGAATTTCTATCTCAAGGGCTTCGAGGAAGCCAAGCAGCAGGCTTTAAAAGCCTACCTCGACCAAGACTTCTCAATGGTGGAGATTTCCTCAAATGATGAAAGTGCCAGAAATGAGGATGAGGGTCAGACTCACACCGCTATGGAGGAAGAGGAAGAGGTAGAGGTAGATGCAGATTAGGATTTTTCTTTATCCTTTTCTTTTGTACTTTTGGCCATTAGAACCTTTCTGTAAAATTTTCCAAGTTAATGAAGACTTCTCCTTTCATTTTGACTTGTTCAATTGGTAACATACTTGTCTGATCAGTTTAACAAGGTCCAAGGAAAAAGTAACTAGGTATTCTCCTTAGTGTAAGGGAAACTTTAGAGATAAGAAATAAACTTGGTGAAATAATGAGATTTCTCTCTTATTAAAAATATTAAAAATTATATAAAAAAACTTGGAGAAATAACAGTTAGTGAAAACAATTAAAACTTGGCGAGGAATGAAGTAGTCGTTAAAGGAGCTCTATTGGAGGGATGACGAAGATTTTATTGGTAAAATTTACGAAGATTTTCAGCGTTCCAAGTTTGCGGTATCGGTTTACCATTCAAGTCTTCAAGCTCGAAAGTGTCAATCCAGTACAACCTTTTAATGAGATAGGGTCATTCCCAGTTTGGGGGGATTTTTCTCGACTTCCAAGGATGCAATACTTTGTTCTTCCTCAAAACTAGGTGCAGCATGAAGGTTCTCTCTCAGACTCGAGAGTTGTAGTACCTCAATACCCTCTGATGGTAGGCAGCAAGTTTGATCTGAGCCTTGTCCCTAGCTTCATTAATCAGATCAGCATTTATCCTGAAAGTCTTTTCGTTGTAGGCTTCGTCGAAGCTTTGTACTCGTAATTATGGCGTTTGTATTTGAAGGGGAATGATAGCCCCGAATCCATAAGCTAAAAAGAACAAAGTCTCTCCAATGGGAGTTTGAGTGGTAGTTCGATAAGCCCAGAGGACATTCGAGAGGTGGTTGATCTATTATTGGTCAGTATCGTCAAGCCTTTTCTTAATGCCATATAGGAGGGTTCTATTGGTTACCTCGATTTGTCCATTGGCTTGGGAGTAAGCTATAAAGAAGAACATTTTTCTCGATCTGGAGGTCCTGACAGAAAGACTTGAATTGGGTACTGTCGAACTGTGTACCATTATCAGTGACTAGTATCCCAGGTATACCAAATCGATAGACAATCAACTTCCACACAAACCCTCAATCCTAGTAGTTGGAGATGCTAATGAGAGGTTCAACCTCTATGCACTTAGTAAAATAATCGATGGCTACTATTATATGTATCTTTTGCCCTGGTACTTCCTAAAAAGGACCGACGATATCCATTCACCACATGGAGAAAAGGAGAGGACTAGTGATCAACGTCAAATGATTGAGTGATCTTTATGGCATAGAGGCATGTTCTTGATAGGTCTTGTACTTCTTGACCATTTCAGCCTCGTCGCGACTCATCTGCGACCAATAGTAACCATGGTGAAGTATTTTGAAGGATAATACTCAGCTTTTAAGGTGATTGCCACATAACCCTTGGTGAACTTCTCTAAGAGCGTAGTTTGTATCAATGGCTCCTAGGCATTTCAGATAAGGAGTGATGAGTCCTTTTTGTATAGTTGCCTATTAATGATGGTGTACCGTGAGGTGTGACAGATAATTTTCTTGGCCTTACTTTTTTGACTAGGAAGTGTGCCATATTTTAGGTATAAGAGGATGGGATCCATCCAAGTTTGTTCCCTAGCAAGTGCCATAACTGATATTTTATCAATGCTCGGAGTGGAGAGAGTTTCAAGGTAGACTGCTTGGACAAAATCATCATGCTGAAAGGAGGTAAGTCGAGCCAAGGCATATATCTTTGCATTTTCTATCCGAGGTACTTAGATTATCTAGAATCTCTTAAAGGTTCGAGATACCTTGCAATCTTTACTTCGATAGTCTCATATTCATTGGTCATTTGGTTCACCACCAAATGTGAGTCATTGTAGGCTTCTAAAGCTTCAGTGGCTAGTGTTTTGGTGAGCTTTATTCCGACGAGTAATGCTTCGTATTCAGCCTTGTTGTTCGAGGCCTTGAATCCGAATCTTAAGGTGTATTCGATCGTGAACCCTTCTGGGGTACCGAGGATGAAACATGCCTCACTATTGATATTATTGGAGGACCTGCCCACATATAACGTCTAGCTAGGCATTGGTTTAGCTTCTTCGGGCGCTTGAACTTTAGGTGGGACATTGGGGAAAGTTGTTTCTATTATCAAATCCATTAGGGATTGTGCTTTGATGGTCGTTCGAGTCTTAAAGCGGATATCAAATTCTTCAAGTTCAATTGACTATTTGACCAACCTCCCGAAGATGTCAGGTTTTTGGAGGATTTACCATAGAGGCTGGTTGGTGAGGAGGACAACAGTGTGAGCTTGGAAATATTTTCAAAGCTTCTGAGCTGTGGTTAGGTGTATGCTACTTTTTCGATCAGGAGATACGGTATCTCAGCATCGTGTGAGATTCAACTGATGTAGTAGATGGGTTTTTGCATCCCATCGTATTCTCAAATTAAGATAGAGGTTACTACATCCTGGCTCGTTGATATATAGAGGAAGAGTTCCTCTCCCGTGATGGGTTTAGTCAATAGTGGTGGTGAGCTTTAGTGTTCCTATAGTTCTTCAAATGCTTTTTGGTAGTCCTCATTCCAGGTGAAATCATTAGCTTTTTTGATGGCTTAAAAAAAAGTAGGCACCTTTCAGTGGACTCCTACATGAAGTGGCTAAGTGCCACTATTCGCTCTTTCAACTTTCGCACTTCTTTAATGTTCCGAAAAGGGGTCATGTTCATTATCACCTTTATCTTCTGAAGATTAGCCTCTATCCCCCGTTGTGTTACTATAAAACCCAAGAACTTTTCAGTGGTGACTCACAAGGCACATTTGGTTGGATTCAACCTCATTTAGTGACGACAGAGTATTCCAAAAGCTTTCTCTAGATCAAACTCGTGATCTTTGGTGCTGACACTCTTAACTAACACATCATCCATGTGAACCTCCATATTTTTCCCAATCTGCTGCTTGAAGATCTTGTTAACTAGCCTCTGATAGGTGGCCCTTGATTCTTGAGTCCGAAGGGCATCACCTTATAGCAGTACAGGCCTCGGTCAATGATAAAAGTGGTCTTAGGTTGATCAGACCTATGCATCAAAATTTGATTATATCCTGAGTATGCATCCATAAAATAAAGCAACTAGTGCCTGGAGGTGGCGTCAACCAATAGGTCTACCCAAGGCAAGGAGAAACTATCTTTTGGGTAGGCATTGTTTAGATATGTAAAATCGATGCAAATCCTCCATTTGCCATTAGCTTTCTTGACCATCACCACATTGGCGATCCACTATAGATAGTTGATTTCTTGAACGAAATCAGCCTTTAGGAGCTTGTCCACTTCTTCATTAATTGCATTTTGTTGTTCCGGAGCAAACAACATCGTTGTTTGTGCTACTGGCCAATGGTTTGGGTCAATATTTAGCTCGTGGACAATAGCCGTGGAATCAATCCCAAGCATGTTGGAGGTCAACTAGACAAAAAGATCTTGATTTCTTCGAAGGAAAGTGACCAAGGATTCTTTAAGGTCTTTAAAAAGGCAGGACCCGATTTGAATAGTCCTTGAATCCCCTTCATTTAGGGGGATAGAGATGAGTTCATTTTCTGGCTTACCTCGCAGAGTCTTAAGTTCATCTCTTAGGTCTTCAATTTCCAAAAGGAAAGCTTCAATTTTTCTTTGTCCATTGGGGGAGTTTAAATAGAAAGAATGAGAAGTTTGCTGATTGCCTTAGACTTCCCCCACACCTTCCCTGTTAGGGAACTTTATCCTCGAATGATATGTGGAAACCATTATCCTCGTCTTATTAAGGGTTGATCTTCCAAGGATTATATTGTACGATAATGGGTGTTTTACCATTAAAAATGTGGTTTGCACAGTGGTGAGTTTTGGTGGTGTTCCTGTAGTGATCGGGAGAACTATACTTCCTTCGGAAAAAACAGGTGTCCTTGAGAAACCATACAGGGGAGAGGATATTGGGTTGACCTGATCGTCCCTCAATTTCATCTGTTGGAAAGTATCATAAAAAAGGATGTTCGTTGAGCTCCTATGATCTACCAAGACTCGTTCGACATTATAGTTAGCAATGAGGAGGGAAATAACCATGACATCATCGTGCAACGTTTGTATCCCTTCCAGGTCTTTATCTGTGAATGATATTACTTGGTTTGTTCTGACCCGTTTATGAGGTCTAGTAACCAATGCCATTGACTAGGAATAGGCATTCATTCTATGGGTAGACTGTCCTCCTGCAACTGACGCCCTAAAAAATGGTCTTGATAGTCCCGATAACTGTGGTGGAATGCCCTTGGTCACTCTAGGGGCATCTGTCTCCTTGGCTTGGCCTTCTAGGACTCAGCCTAGGGCTCTGGCAGTTTTGGTGTGATCTTTCTGTGGTTCGCTGGTATAGGTGCCAGGAAAGTCTTCATAGTCTGAAAATTGGTGAGGTCTGGTGTATTCTCTTAAGTACCTCCTTTAAATGAGGGATTCGATTTGTTATTTGAGAGCATGACACTCTTCAGTGTGGTGACCATGATCCTTATGAAAGTGGCACCACTTAGCTCGGTTTTCGCTTGGATAGAGCGGTCTTGGAGCCCAACGAAGGAGATCTCGGTCTTAGATATGCAGAAGTATGTTTTTATTTGAGGCATTCAGTGGAATGGAGCTCTCGAAGTTAGGGGTGATTCTTGCTCTTCCTTTCAAGCGAGATTTCTTGGTGGAGCCATCTTTTGATTCATTGGTATCCCTTTTTCTTTTTCCCACCCCCCTTACTTTTCTTTCCTAAATACCTGATCATTTTCCGCGATCATGTATTCATCGACCCACTCAAGGATGTCATTCATGTCTCTAGGAGGGTGCTTGGTTAGTTTGAAGCTGAAAGTCCCTGACTTGAGCCCATTCTAGAAGGCCAAGGTCTGGATCGCGGGGTCAAGATCAAGGATTTCCTAGATAGTCATATTGAACCGGGAGATATATTCTCGAAGCTCTTCTCCTTTGCGTTGAATGATATTGAAGAGGCTCTGTGAGGTCTTTCGAGGCCTCTTACCGCTCAGGAAATGTGCTACAAAGGCACTACTTAGTTCTTTGAAGGAGCCAATACTGCCAGGCTTGAGGTGGCTATACAAGGTGTTAGTCGCATTTTCTAAGGTTAAAGGAAAAGCTCTACACATAACATCATCAGGATGGCGGTGCAACATCATGGTGGTCTTGTAGTGTTGAAAGTGATCCATTGGGTCCGTAGTACCATCGTATGCCTTTATAAAGGGTATTCAGAAATGTCGAGAGAGAGAAGGGCTTCGAGGATCTCTTGAGTGAAAGGTGGATCTTTTGAGCTCAGTTCATCTAGAACATTAGTGTTCGTCGCCTTGAAGGCTTTGTTTATCCTTTGATTCATGTCCACCAATCTCTTGTCCAAGTCGGTGTGGTTTTTGGAGGTTGAGAAGCCTCAAGATCTAATCCTGGAAGAAAGCATGGAGGTGGAGTTATTTTGAACTTTATCTTGATATGCAAGAATCATCCGGTCATGGAGTGGCTACCGGTGGACTTGCTGCGGTTAGGCTCTATCTTATGCTGGGAGCTTCGTTGCGAGAGGGGTGGTGGCGTGGGATGAAAAACTTTTCCTTTTACCTCAGTAGCGAGATTAGTGATAAGACGGGTAAGCTCCTAGAATTGCTTTTGGATTTGAGGGATAACGGGATGCAAGGTGGGCAAAGCTTTTTGATTTTTTTGGGGCCTGAGTTCTATCGGATCATGTTGAGAATCACACCCAGTTCTCCTATCAGATGGCTCATTATCATGCTCAAAGCCGACATGTTCAAAGATAGTAAGAAGGTGTGGGTTGACCTGTTGATGGCAATTGGATGCTCGTGTGGCAACCGAACTGGTTCCAGTAGTACTCTTAGGTGGCATGGTAATATGTAAGCTCTTAGTCCATCGATAAAAGAAGGCCCTCCTTCAAGTGTTAATCTGTTGATGCCGAAAATCTGGCGAGAATCTGAGCAGCCAGGGAAGAGAACTTGCACACACGAAACGAGGAGAAAATCTAAATTCACCGGAGGATTGGAGGGGGGTGTGCCTTCGGGGGACTCTCCGATGCCTAAGTTAGATAAAGCTTTTGGTGAAGAATGAGTGAAAGTTGTGTGTAAAAAAGTATATGTACCTTTTGATGCTTGAAAGCCCATTTTTATAGTGTGTCGGAGCAGAGTCCGATTAAGAGAGTAACTTTAGTGTTGTGATAGGAATAATATTCTTTTGGAGTTATTTATAAATCATAAAAGTTTATCTATAAGCTGGAGTGATATTTGGTGTAAAATTACTATCATACTCTTTGTCACGTGTTGACAGTGGATTGATTATTCTGTCAGAGTTATGAAATTACTATTTTACCTTTAAAAAATGACCCACGTATTATGCTATTAAAGAGAAAATTTTCACCAACAACAAATAATAACCATAATTATAATATTATAATCTTTGTTTCCTTTCTTCCTTCATCTCTCTTTGTTTCTTTCCATCATTTTATCTCTCTTTTCCTCCATTATTTCCCCCGAATCCTTGTTTCTTTCTTCACAAAAGTCAAAAAGGAAAAGAGCACTATAATTATTCTGCCATGAATCACGGGCTAGTTGTTTTTGTCACTCCACTCCATCACATGCGAACACGTGAATAAAACATATTGTATTATTGCCTAAATTAATTTATTAATTATTACAAAGTTTTGTTCTTCAGTATACTTGACTAAATCTATATCTTGGCCAAACAACTGTTTTGCCTACGTTTTGAGCTAAATTGCCTCGTTAGATTCTCTCCACTTCTCTGGTCAGTGGTCATAGCTCTGCTCCAATTAGCGGTTGGTGCTTGAGAAATAGGTATGTCCTCTCCTTAATTATCTTAATTTGCTCAATTAGCAATCTTTATATATATGTTTTTATTCATTATCTCTATGTTCTTTTGGTTTCAAAAGCCTTTTTTTTTTTCTGAATATTTTGGTTTAAAAAGTTGCATCTACGTCTTTCAAAAAGAAAACGAAGACCAGCTGCTCTATTTGATTTGTTTCGATCGGCGTACGTGTGAGCTGCGCAGTTGTATTGCTTCTCCTGTAATATCTCCATTTCTTCACTTCAGTAGAAGTCACCTTTCCTCTTTTTCTAAAAAGAAAAAAAAGAAGCTAAGTAGTCAATACCCGAAAGTACAATTAATCTTCTTTGTCTTCGTTTGTTTCTACGTGAAAAATAGTAGTCACCCTCCATTTCTACGTGATTTGGTGTATGTGAGAGCTTCCTAGTCTTTGTTAATTTCTCCATCAATTCTGCATCTTAGTCAATTCGCTCAGTTTAGACAAATTTGCGAACTTTTATATAAAAGACTTCACAAGAATCCAATTCCATGGTCACAACAACATACTGATGTTGTTAGACTCCTCAAATAAAAAATTGTAAGTCTTCCTTGCTTAGGAATCCCCAATCCCAGTGCAAAAATCATCGTTGAAATTGATACCTCTGACATAGGACACGAAGGTATTCTCAAACAAGTCCTCAAAATATTAATGAACAAATCATTCGTTTTCATTCTGGTATATGGTGTGGTGCACTAAAAAATTATTCTACAATAAAAAAAAGATTTTATCTATTGTTTTATGCATTTCAAAGTTCCAAGAGGATTTATACAATAAAACCTTTTTATTAAGAGTAGATTGTAAATCAGCAAAAGAGGTTTTACAAAAGGATGTTCAAAATCTTGTCTCAAAACAAATACTTGTCAGATAGCAAACAATTTTAAGTGTTTTTGATTTTGGCATCAAATACATCAAAGGAGAAAACAACTCTTTGCCTAACTTCCTCACACGGGAATTTTTGCAGAATCAAAACACGAGTGACAGAGAATGAGTATGAGTTCAAAGCAGAAAGGAAAACAGAAGGCGCACTCGCCTTCAAACAAACCTCAATGTCTGGCAGACTATGTCATAAAAAGCCAAAAGCCCATACAATCAAATACCCCACAAAGACAAAACAGGCTCATCCCTCTTGAAGAATTTCCAAGCTTTCTCCCCAAACTTATGCCCAAACAATATCTTCCTAACAACCTAGCAAACATATCCAAAAACCATATCAGGAATATATCAGATGTACAAGCATTGACAAACCCACAAATGACATTGATATTATAAATAATCATGTTTATACTAATAAAGTTTTCCCTGTAGGTTTCAATTTTATTCCTGAAGATTCAAAGAAAACCCAAAAATTCTATGAATTGATACTGATTGACACTCAGTCAGAATTGATACTGATTGACACTCAGTTAGTAGAAATAACCCATACAAAAGACCCAACAGATCCCAATTTCATTACATACTCCAAATGCAAAATACTTAAAATCGTATCCCCAGAAAAAATCAAAGATCACTATCAGCCAAAAGCCTTTTCCATACCATTTATACCACCCACTTATAATTACCATGATTATCAAATGGCATGGTATAACATGTTTTTCATACGACCGAAATCACATTCATGGCTTATATTTTTTGACAAAAAATGTCCTAGAAACCTACCAATATGGATTTTTGATTGGTGGAATTTCTTTGGAAGTGATCCATCTATACTTCCACCTCCTATCAAAGATTCATTAATACACTTCAAACAAAACACCAATGCAGAAAAACAATATTCTCATGAGATGCTTTTTCATGTTGTATTTTCCATACCATTGATTCTTTCTTGGGATTTAAATATTACAAAAACTCCTCTAAATATCATGGCTATTAAAAGAATATTCAAAGTGAAATGGTGGGCAAAATATAACTGCTCCCTAGCCAGTATCCATATCATAAAACAATGGATTTTTGACAATCCTCAATATTCCAAATATGTGCAAAGCCCATCAAGTTCCTCTAGAATCAAGAAATTATTTAAGCAAGAGAAAAAAAAAAGTTACTGAAAGAATTATCTCAATTATCTGATAGTGACGACAGTTCAAAAGCAAAAAGGAAAGATGTCAGACAACACATCTCGTCTTTTCACAAAACCTCATCAGCTCAAGAAAAAAGAAGATGCTTTCGACAAAAGCAAAAGACAACAGCAAGACAGCACATAAAGTAAAGATGCTCGCCAACGCATCTCTACTTTCCAATAAAGCAATATTAATCGACACAACAAGACAAAAGCAAGACAGTTCACTAAACCTCATCAGCTCAAGAAAAAGCAAGATGACATATGTAAACAATTATGTTGATAGGCAGAACATATTTGAGTGAGTTTTACTTGTAATAGAGTGAGCGTGAGATCACATATTTCTTTCCCTACTCTTTTACAATGTAAGCTTTTTAGTCTTTGTATTTTCAAGTTCATATTCTATCAAAACATATATTTTCAAATAACATATATTTCATATATTCATACTTTTATTCATGTTTTCGATCCTGCATATATTTGGTATCAGAGCCATGTTGTTGTTCTCTTAGGCATTCCTGTTCATTTTTTATCTCTGTTTTACTGTTACTTCATTTATACTATTTTATTGTGTCTAGTTTCTATGTAAATCCATTGGTCAGCCCATGAAAGTCCGTTGGTCAGCCCAAGTTTTGGGTGGTCCTGGTAAGAAGTCTTCACAGTAGAACGTTCTGATATTAACAGTAGAACGTTCTGATATTAAGCTGACAGTAACATTCTTAGTTTATGAATAGATTATTTAGGAGACGTTGGTAGGGTGATGATTCATTCGTCTGGATCAACTTCAACATCCCCTCTAAGATATGATGATTACACAGATGATCATATTAGTCAAAACTTCAATAGTTCTTCAATAAACAGCCGAGAAGATAGGAATAATATTCCTTTGAAGTTATTGATAAGTCGTAAAAGTTTATCTATAAGTCAGAGTGGTATCTAATGTAAAATTATTATCATGTTCTTTACCACGTGTTAGCAGGAGATTGATTATTATGTAGAGTTATAAAATTACTATTTTAACTTTGTGAACTGATCCGCATCATTATGAGAAAATTTTCTCCTACAACAAATAATAATAATAATCATAATTATAATATTATAATCTTTGTTTCCTTCCTTTCTTTATCTCTCTTTGTTTCTTTCCATCCTTTTATCTCTCTTTTTCTCCATTCTTTCCACCGAATCCTTGTTTCTTTCTTTACAAAAGTCAAGAAGGAAAAGAGCACTATAATTATTCTGCCATGAATCACGGGCTAGTTGTTTTTGTCACTCCATCACGTGTGAGCACGTGAATAAAATATTTTGTATTATTGCCTAAATTAATATATTAATTATTACAAAGTTTTGTTCTTCAGTATACTTGATTAAATCTATAATCTTGGCCAAACAACTGTCTTGCCTACGTTTTGAGCTAAATTGCCTCGTTAGATTCTCTCAATTCACTGGTCAGTGGTCATAGCTTTGCTCTAATTAGCGGTTGGTGCTTGAGAAATAGGTATGTCCTCTCCTTAATTATCTTAATTTGCTCAATTAGCAATCTTTATATATCTGTTTTTATTCATTATCTTTATGTTCTTTTGGTTTCAAAAGCTTTTTTTTTTCTGAATATTTTGGTTTAAAAAGTTGCATCTACGTCTTTCAAAAAGAAAACGAAGACCAGCTGCTCTATTTGATTTGTATTCGATCGGCGTACGTGTGCGCTGCGCAGTTGTATTGCTTCTTCTGTAATATCTCCATTTCTTCATTTCAGTAGAAGTCACCTTTCCTCTTTTTCTTCTTTTTCTAGAAAGGAAAAAAGAAGCTAGTAGTCAGTACCCAAAAGTACAAATAATCTTCTTTGTCTTCGTTTATTTCTACGTGAAAAATAGTAGCCACCCTCCATTTCTATGTGATTTGGTGTATGTGAGAGCTTCCTAGCCTTTGTTAATTTCTCCATCAATTCTGCATCTCAGTCGATTAATCTTTTTTTTTTATAAAAAAAACAACAACAAAAACAGTCTTGTAGGAGTTGTGGTTGCTGTTGTTCTTGTTGTGCTTTGCTTCTGTTTGTTTGCTTCCTATTTGTCAATATATTTATAAAATAAAAAAAAAAGTTAAAAAAAGAAAGCAAAAAAGAAACAGAGGGAGGAAAAGGAAAGAAAAAACAGAGTAGAAAAGAAGAGGAAGAAGAGCACCAGAGTGGGAGAAAAGAGAGAGTACCAGAAGAAAGAATGGAGCTGTTCTACTTGAACTTGCCAAGTGCTTTGTTGATCCCATCAAACAGAGGTTGGGTTATTTGTTTCGTTACAAGAGCAACATTGAGGATCTGAGAGCAGAAGTCGAGAAGCTGAAGAGCAGAATCAATGGGGTCGAGGAATCCGTTGATTCTGCCCGAAGGATTGGAGATGAGATCAGAGAAGACAGTAGGAGATGGCTCACAGAAGCTACCAAGATCATCGAAGATGCAGAAAATTTACAGCTAGCAGCAGAAACCAAGAAGACATGTATATGAGCTACCAACTTCATCTGTCAATGGCTATTTGGCCCTTGAATCCAGATCATCTACTTTGAATGAAGTTGTGGAGGCATTAATTAGTCCTAATATTTACGTGATCTGGATCCACGGCATGGGGGGCGTGGGCAAGACCACGCTAGCTAATAAGATCGTTATAAAGGCTGAGAACGAGAGGTTGTTCAGTAAGGTGGTTATGGCCACTGTAACCCAGAATCATGATATGAGTAAAATTCGATGAGATGTAGCCAGCAAGATGGGTTTGAGATTTTCTCATGAAGAGACTGAATCTGAAAAAGCAGCTCGGTTATGGAAAGAAATAGAGAAACAGGAGAAGATCCTTGTGATATTGGATGATATCTGGGACAAAATTGATTTGAAGGAGATAGGGATTCCGTTCAAAGATGATGACAAGGGATTCAAAAAATTATTGACGTCCAGAGACAAAGATGTATTATCCAACGACATGGATGCAAAGAAAATTATTCCAATTGGTGTTTTGCCTGAAGATGAGTCTTGGCTTCTTTTCAAAATGTTCGCTGGAGATTCTGTTGAAGATCCCGATATGCAACCCATAGCAAATGAAGTTGCAAAGGAATGTGCGGGTTTGCCCATGGCAATAATAATGGTTGCAAGCGCCTTAAAAGGAAAGAGTTCATCTTACTGGAGTGATGCTTTGCTACAACTTAGGAAGCCGATCCATGGAAACTTGAGAGGGATGCAGAAAGTATATTCATGTCTCGAGTTGAGTTACAATAATCTTGTGGAGGATGAAGAAGCCAAATTAATATTCTTGCTTTGCGGTCTACAGGGTTATAATGAACTTCAAGTTCTTGGATTTAAGTGGTTGTTATAAACTCAAGGTAATTCCACCCGATTTTGTTGGGAATATTCATATGTGAGTAAAAAGATAGAAAAAATCAATTTAAGACGGAGAAAAAACTAGATAAATGAGTGACATATATATGGTATTGGAATCAAAAACCCATTAGCTTAAGCTTTTGGGTTCATATGATCTCCTACATCATATATTGGGTTTTTGCTTGACGGACTCTCCAAGCTCAAGTTTGGGGTTATCATGCCTAACAAGTGGTATCAAAGCCGATGGTTGGCTGGGCGTGACTAGATCATGCGGTTAACTCCGGGATGCACGCGGTGGTATAATCAAACAACAGAGGCCAAGAACGGGTGACTTTCCAAGTGTGTCTGTTGGACTATGGTACCGGTTTGGAGTTGGTATAAGCATGGTGAGGAAGAGCATGGACTCACATGTGAGGGGGAGATTGTTGAGAATATTCACATATGAGTAAAGAAATGTGAAAATAAGTGAATGGCATATATATGGTGGAACCAAAAACCTATTAGCTTAAGCTTTGGGGTTCATATAGTCTCCTACATCATATATTGGGCATTTGCTTGGCGGACTCTCCGCCTAATTTTCTCCCAAACTTTGGTCATTATGCCTAACAGATTTCATACCAAGTTTGTGCAAATTAGAAGACCTACGTATGCCAGAGAGTCAGTGGGAGGTCGAAGGACTCAACAATGGAAGAAGTAATGCCAGTCTTGGTGATTTGAAACATTTGTCTCAACTGGTTGCTTTAGAAATAAAGGTTGAGGACTTTAAGATGTTTCCAGAAGACTTGTTCTTAGACAAGTTGATAAGGTACAAAATTTCAATAGGTGCAGGAGCTCAAGATCGTTACAACTTAATTTGAATACAAGGATTCAACCAGAGCATGAGATCATAAAATTATTGGAGGGTGCTGAAGATGTGCATTTGGATGGAGTGGAGAATATGAACTTGGAAGAGATATACCATGGTCGGCTTCCAGAAGCATCTTTCCCAATGTTGCAAGTTATAAGTGTTTCAGCATGCCATAGATTGAAATTTCTTTTCTCATCATCCTTTTCTTGAGTATTCTCAGATCAAGGATATGGAAATAAACCACTGTAGTGAGATGATTGAGATAATTACAAGGGGGAGGAGAAAGTGAAATAGAAGACAGAGAGAGTGGTGCAATGGATGTGATCAAATTCCCTCATTTGCGTTCCTTGATGCTGTATGGTCTATCAAAACTCACAGCTTTCTCTTCTGCCGCTTTGAGGTCAGCTGATGTAAAGACCACTGAAATCATTTCAGATCAGACTAAAGTTAATTCTCAAATCCCATTCTTCGACATGAAGGTATGTTACATAAGTCTTGCTAGTAAATATATATATTATTTTTCTGCTAAAAAATGCACACAGTTACTCACTCGAGTGCACACAAAATCTGTTGAATCCAAAAAAAAGACCGACGTAAGAGTCACAATTTAATAAGTAATAACCATTTCCAAAATATTTGTAACTAAGTTCCCCGTAAGATGCAAGGTAAAATGAGTTTTTTTTCTTCATGTTCTATATACGTCAATACACTATATTTATCAATTTTTTGGAAATGGTATATTGTAACCAATTGGAAGAAGTGTTGGATCTAGAAGGACTACATCATAACAAAGGACGTCTACTGTCTCAGTTGAATCAGTTGGGTTTATTTGATCTGCCAGGGCTGAAGCATATATGGAAGTACAGTAGGGCTCCTCGAGGAATACTATGCTTTCATAAACTAATTTATCTCAATATTGTTGACAGTCACTGCTTGAGTCTTGTGACATATTATTCTTTGACTGGTTTGAAATTTATACTTTCAATAATAAAATTCATAACTCTTTTGCTATTAATCATCCAGACTTAGAAAAAATCAATCAAGTAGATACTATTACTAATTTAGAACAAAAGTGGACCTCCTCAACTAATCAAGTTTCGTCATCCATTCACCCTCCATTAAATAATTTAATAATAAAACCCTTAGGGTTTAAAGAAACAATTCTTGCAGCTCCTTTTAAGATTGTTAGGAACCTTGATAAGGATAGACCCCCAACAGGACATTATATAGAACATCTTTATGAACAAAATAATTATACAAATCAAAACCTCGCTACCATATCTACCCATTTACATGCCATTAATCAAACTGTAGATTCCATTGATCAGAAGATTGATCATCTTCCTTCCAAAATGCCCCGGGAGAGAGGAGGATTCCCTTCTTCAACTTTCACCCCAATTATCCAGAAACCACCCGTCATTACTCAACCCATTTTCACTCCTCATATAGAAACTGATATAGTCACCTTAGGTGATGATGACATATTAGCCTCTATTAATAAAAGATTACAACAATTAAGTTTAAAAGAAGACCCTAAGGAAGAATTAAGCTTTCAAGAGAACATTCATGAGATAGACAGAGATTTAATTAGTGAAATTCAAGGAATTGATGAAGTCAATAAGATTAATCTTAGATCCAGAGCACCTTTACCAACAACTAGGAATTATTACCCTAGACCAACACCTCCAGATCTTCAATTTGAAGATAGATCACTAGCTGTTCAAGCCAAGTATGATAGTGACGCCATTTATGAATGGAATATAAACAACTGAACAAACCTATAGCATAAGTAAAGAAAATGAAAGTATTAAGTTATTATCTTTACCTGCTATGAAAAAGCATAGGCAAGAAGGTTTTAAATATATGCATTTAGGATTAGTCCAGATAGCTATAAAACCATTACATCGTCTAGGTATAGACACTCCCATATTAATGATGCTTAGAGATGCTAGGCATAATAATTTCCAGAATTCATTATTATCTCTTGTAGCCTCCAATATTCATAATGGTCATATTTATTTTAATTGTTATCCGAATTTTTCAGTAGATTTGTATGACCCAAATCTGATTGATACTCTTACTTTGGATATACAATTAAAAGGTTTAGATTTAAAAACAGGAACTAGGAATTTGAATATTATTTATAAGATCTATTATAAAGTTATGACAACTAAAATCAACCCTAAGGCTTTACTCCAGACAAAACCAAGAGAAACCCTCCTTTTAGAAGCCAACACCTTTCATGCTAATACCATAACCCCAAAACTATTAAAATGGAATCAAATAACCATTCCTGAATGTTGGAAATTTGAATCATTAGTTCCCCCCAGGGAATTAAGAAATTCAAATGTTTCCCAAATTCAAGAAACCAATGATGGAAATGTAATTATCAGATTTGCTTATGATAATTCTTCTTCCGCTTCTATCCCATCTAGAAGATCAGTATCCAATAGGATTAGAACACTTCCATTATATGATGATCCACAAATATTACCTCCTAGACGTAGTCTAGATTCCAGATCTCCTAGTAATTTATTAGGTGTAGATTTTCACCTCACTATTCCTAAAGGATATTATGATAATACTTCTTTCAAAACAGTATTAGAAGATCCTGTAGGAGAAACTTCTAATGTTCATGACCCTGTTCATAACCCATCTCCCACTAGGTCAGACATGTATGAAGTAAATGCTATCATGAGTAGTAATTATGAAATTAATAAGGACTTATTAAGAAAAGATTTTTCTTCAATAAAAAATAAAGAGAAAGTAAGTTGGTTTTTCCAAACATTCTCTAAACAAGAACAATCTCAAATCCGTGAAGAATGGTATTGTCAAATGAATGAAATTCATTGCGACATATCATTCTTTGATTGGTTTGAAATTTATACATTTAATAATAAGATTTATAATCCTTTTGCAATAAATCATCCAGAAGTAGAAAAAATTAATCAGATAGAAACCATTACTAATCTAGATCAAAAATGGACTTCTACGACCAATCAGGTTTCATCATCCATCCATCCACCCTTAGGAAATTTAAAATTACAATTTCCTCAATATCAAGATACAATTATAGCAGCTCCTTTTAAGGTTCTTAAAAATACTAGAGACCCTGATAGGATGCCCTCTAATGCTGATATAGCACACATTTATGAACAAAATAATTATACAAATCAAAATCTAAACACTATATCTTCCCATCTTACTTCCATAAACTCTACCATTGATATCATTGACCAGAAGATTGATAATCTTCCTTCCAAAATTCCTCAGGAGAGGATTCCTGTCTCTTCTCCTTCATCCTCATCTTCCTCTTTACCAGCTCTACTGTCAAAATCTTTTACATTCACTCCAACTATCCAAAAACCACTTGTTATTACTCAACCTATTTTCACCCCTCATATAGAAACAGATATAGTCACCTTGGGTGATGATGACATCCTAGCCTCTATTAATAAAAAACTACAACAATTAAACATAAAGGATATTCCCACAAGTTCCCAAGAAAACATTCATGAAATAGATAGAGATCTCATTAGTGAAATTAAAGAATCTGAAGAAATTAATAAAATTAATATTAGAAACAGAGCACCTTTACCCACAACTAGGAATTTTTATCCTAGACCAACACCTCCAGATCTTCAATTTGAAGACAGATTATTAGCTGTTCAAGCTAAATATGATAGTGACGCCATTTATGAATGGAATATAGATGGTGCCAGTGAACATATTATTCTTGATATACTTCAAGAAATGGCTATGGCAGCAACCTCTTATAGAACAAAACCCACTAATACCAATAAAGGTATCACCAAGTCTATCATTGCAGGGTTTACTGGAACCCTTAAAGGATGGTGGACTAATTATCTGACAGAAGAAAACAGACAAGAAGTTTTAGAAGTCACTAAGGTTGGAGAACCTCAATCAATCACACATCCTCAAATCGGATAAACTACTATTTTCACTCCATTAATAGAAAATGCATTTGAAACCCTTATGTTTGCAATAACAAAGCATTTCATAGGAGATCCAGAAAGATGGATAGCTAGGTCCATTGAGATTCTTCTTAATTTGACCTGCCCTACTATACAAGACTTTAGATGGTATAAGGATGTATTCCTTGCCAAAGTATTCACTAGGAAAGATTCAAATAATGCTTATTGGAAAGAGAAATTTATTAGTGGTCTTCCTAGACTCTTTGCTGAAAAAGTAAGGCAAAGAATCAGAGATACCAATAATGGTAACCTACCATAAGATGATCTCTCTTATGGAGAAATCATTAGCTTCATTAATTATGAAGGATTAGCTCTCTGCAATGACATTAAGTTAAAATCCAAGATGAAGTCAGAACTTCATCAGAGCAAAAAGGAATTAGGATCCTTATGTGCTCAGTATGGATTTGAACCCATTAGAGCCCCATCAACTCTTAGGAAAAAGAAAGCCAAATCCATTAGGAAGCAAACTTATAGAAAGCCTTTTAGGCCCAATAGGTTTATGAAGCCCAACAAGCCTAGTATTTCAAGTCCTAAGCCCAAGAGAAATAAAAATCCTAAAACCCAGAAGACAGATAAGTCTTCAAAAACCTGTTTCAAATGTGGTCGTCTTGGTCATTGGGCCAAAGACTGCAGAGTGAAACAAAAAATAAATGAATTAGAAATAGAAGACTCCCTAAAACAATAACTGTCAAAATTAATGCTTAATGACTCACAGTCTGAAGAAGACCCCTCTTCTTCTGAGAATGATGATGTCATTTATACTTTACAAGAATCCTCTGAAACAGAATCCTCTGATGAATCACAATGTTGTGATTGTAAAGAAGGATTTTGTAAATGTAAATCCGTCAATATGATATCCTCCCAAAAAGAATTCTTATTAAATATCATAGATAAAATTGATGACCCTATAATTAAAAAAGATTATTTAATAAAATTAAGAGAAATTATTTGTGAAGAAAAACGAACCAAAGATCCAGAACCATTTAACCTATCTAAAATCCTAGAAGAAAGATTTAGTAAACCCAAGACTGCTAGCATCCAAGATTTACAAACAGAAGTCAATACTTTTTAAGAACAAGTAAAAACAATTCAGCAAGAAACCATAAATCTTAAAGCTAGAATGATTAATCTCGAGATTAAAAACCTCAAAGATAATATCTTAACAGATAAAGGAAAAGCTATTATAAATAATCCTCCTTCTCTACCTCAAGAAGACTTTTTACCTTTACCATTAGATGAAAGCTTTATTAGTCTAATAGAAAGAATTAATTATAAAAAATGGTACATTAGAATTTCTATTGTCATCAATGAAGAATACCATATTAATACTGTAGCCTTAGTCGATTCTGGTGCAGATCAGAATTGTCTCAAAGAAGGATTAGTTCCACCCAAGTATTATGAGAAAACCACAGAAAGGTTAAATACTGCCAGTGGTTTCAAACTCAATGTAGAATACAAAATAAGTAATTCTTATGTATGTAACGATGGTTACTGCTTAAGAACCCTTTTCATATTAGTAAAAAATATTCATCAAAACATTATACTAGGAACACCTTTCCTTACTCAAATATATCCCTTCACAGTCAGCCATTTAGGGATAGAAACTCATTTATTAGGTCAAAAACTATTCTTCCCTTTCTTACAACCCATAGATACTAGAGATTTAAACCTATTACAAGCCAATAGCCTACATAGGCAAATTAATTTGGTTCAAAACAAGCAAGCCCATATTAACTTCTTAAAAGAAGAAATTCATTATAAGAGAATAGAACAACAGTTAGCCTCAGCCCAAATCCAAGCCCAAATTAAAGATTTAGAAACACTATTCAAAAAAGAAATCTGTGCTAATATCCCAAATGCTTTTTGGGAAAGGAAAAAGCACATAGTATCTTTACCTTATGAGCCCGGTTTTGATGAAAAAGATATTCCATCCAAATCTAGGCCCATTCAAATGAATCAGGAATTAGTAGCATATTGTCAAGAAGAAATAAAAGGTTTATTAGAAAAAAAACCTTATAAGACCTAGCAAATCTCCTTGGAGCTGTTCAGCTTTCTATGTAAACAAACAAGCTGAATTAGAAAGAGGAACTCCTAGGTTGGTTATTAATTATAAACCATTAAATAAGGTAGTTCAATGGATTAGATACCCAATTCCCAATAAAAAAGATCTTCTTAGCAGACTTCATGATTCTGTTATATTTTCAAAATTTGATTTAAAATCAGGATTTTGGCAAATAAAAATTAATGAAAAAGATAGATACAAGACTGCTTTCAATGTTCCCTTTGGACATTACGAATGGAATGTGATGCCCTTTGGACTCAAGAATGCCCCTTCAGAATTTCAAAATATTATCAATGATATTTTTAATGAATATTCTACTTTCAGTATTACTTATATAGATGACATATTGATTTTTTCGAAATCAATAGACCAACACTTTAAACATTTAAAATCTTTTTTTTCAGATCATTAAAACAAATGGACTAGTTTTTATCAGAAACAAAAATGAAATTATTCCTAACCAAAGTTAGATTTTTAGGGCATATAATCCATCAAGGAACCATTAGACCCATAGATAGATCCATAGAATTTGCAAGTAAATTTCCTGATGAAATTAATGATAAAACTCAACTACAAAGATTTTTAGGATGCCTTAATTATATATCAGATTTCTTTCCTCATATGCGTCAATCATGCGAACCTTTATATAAAAGGCTTCGTAAGAACCCAGAACCCTGGTCCTCTCATCATACAGAAATTGTCAGACTTATAAAAACAAAAGTTATCAGTCTTCCATGTTTAGGTATCCTGTCTCCTTCAGCTCAAATCATTATTGAGACTGATGCATCCAACTCAGGATATGGTGGTATACTTAAACAAATTCTTCCGAGTCAACCTACTGAACAAGTGGTCCGTTATCATTCCGGTATGTGGCTTGGAGCTCAAAAAAATTATTCAACCATTAAAAAAGAAGTTTTATCAATCGTTTTATGCATATCTAAATTCCAGGACGATTTATATGGAAAATCATTTTTATTAAGCATAGAGTTTTATCAATCGTTTTATGCATATCTAAATTCCAAGACGATTTATATGGAAAATCATTTTTATTACGCATAGATTGTAAATCAGCAAAAGAGGTTTTACAAAAAGATGTTCAAAATCTTGTTTCAAAACAAATCTTTGCCAGATGGCAAGCAATATTAAGTGTTTTTGATTTCCAAATTGAATACATTAAAGGAGAGCATAATTCCTTTCCTGATTTCCTTACTCGGGAATTTTTACAGGATCAAAAAGACGATGTCTATATCTCAAAAGGGAAAAAAGAAGGTTAATCTTTCTAAACCACAACAACTTTCAGATTATTACACCTCTCCAAAAAAACATCCAAGACCTCCCATGGCTCCCATTACCCCACAAAAAGCAAATAGATTTTCCCCACTGGAAGATCTACAAGCCTTTCCTGAAATACCAACTCAATCTTATTCCCAAATTTTATCAGCTCAACCAAAGAGCCCTTCTACTCAATACTTTGAAAAACCCAACCAAGAATTTATCAGAAGTACCACTCTTCCTATTCCTTCTAATGATAATGACCAAAGCAAAATATTACAGTGGTTATATTCTAACAAAATTTTCCCTACAGGTTTTCAATTCATTCCTGACGATATTCATAAAACACAAAGATTTTATGAATTAATATTAATTGATACCAAGTCTGTTGAAATAACCCATACTCATGACCCCTAGATCCTTCCAGAATTGTTTACTCCAAATGTAAAATCCTGAAAATCATTAACCCTAACCATATCCCAGATCACTATTTACCTAAACCCTTTTCCATCTCTTTTGTTCCACCCACATATAATTACCATGACTACCAAATGGCCTGGTTTAACATGTTCTTCATAAAACCCAAATCCCATTCATGGTTTATTTTCTTTGACAAAAAAGTTCGTTTTGAGTTTCCCAGCTGGTTCTTTGACTGGTGGTCCTTCTTTGGATCTCATTCAATTATTTTTCCAGGAAAAACTCAGGAATCATTACATTATTTCATAACCCACATCTCAGACAATAAACCCTATGCTCATGAACTCTTATTTGTAGCCATGTTTGCCATCCCATGGATATTTTCCTGGGATTATGCCATCACCCCATCTCATTTAGGCCTTAATGCATTAAAGAGAACCTTCAAAATTAAATGGTGGTCAAAATATGATTGTTCTTATTCTGACATCACCACCATAAAAACTTGGTTTCAAGATAATCCACTTCATCTCAAAAAGATCTCAAGAAGTGCATCTCTATCCAGCTCTTCCAAAAAAGAAAGAAGAAGAAAGCTTCTCGAAAAGTTATCTCAAATTTCAGACTCTGAGAAAAGCAACCATGACAGCTCTCAATCTCTTCCACTTGCCCCTGACTATTGGGCCCAAGATCCTTATGCAGATTTGGACAATGACCTTGCCAGCATAAAAGGTCCTCATTAGTCCCTGTCAAAAAGAAAAAGCAAAAATTAATTAAAGCAAAAAATTTGTCACCTACGCAAAAGGACAAACAATATCTGCCAGCACAAAAGCAAAAGAATCGTTGCCGACGCAAAAAGACAAACAGGATCTGCCAGCATAAAAGTAAAAGCATCGCTGCCAACGTAAGAAGACAAACAACATCAGCCAGCACGAAAGTGATCAAGACAACTCAATGATTCATCCGCTGCTCAACTCCAATAATTCAGAAGACTAAGACTAGTTTATATATAAATAGACTTTGTAAATTTGCCAGAGGCAGAGTTTGTTTTTCAGTTTGCTTTGAGTGTTTGTGAGCAAGCTTTGTAAACACAAGTGAATAATTCACAAGTGTGCCCTTTCCTCTGTATAAAGCACTGTAAGACTTTCTCCCAATATATAAAATATTTCTTTCATTAAAAACTTTGCATAATTTTCAATCAGTTTTAATTTTCAGATTTAAAACTCTGGCAGATTTACAAAGTCTATTTATATACAAACTAGTCTTGGTCTTCTGAATTATTGGAGTTGAGCTCTGGATGAATCATTGAGTTGTCTTGATCACTTTCGTGCTGGCTGATGCTGTTTGTCTTCTTGCGTTGGCAGCGATGCTTTTACTTTTATTCTGGCAGATGCTGTTTGTCTTTTTGCGTCGGTAACGATTCTTTTGCTTTTGTGCTGGCAGATGTTTGTCCTTTTGCATCGGTGACGAATCTTTTGCTTTAATTAATTTTTGCTTTTTCTTTTTGACAGGGACTAATGAGGACCTTTTATGCTGGCAAGGTCATAGTCCAAATCTGCATAAGGATGTTGGGCCCAATAGTCAGGGGCAAGTGGAGGAGATTGAGAGCTGTCATGGTCGCTTTTCTCAGAGTCTGAAATTTGAGATAACTCTTCGAGAAGCTTTCTTCTTCTTTCTTTTTTGGAAGAGCTGGATAGAGATGCACTTCTTGGGATCTTTTTGAGATGAAGTGGATTATCTTGAAACCAAGTTTTTATGGTGGTGATATGTCAGAATAAGAACAATCATATTTTGACCACCATTTAATTTTGAAGGTTCTCTTTAATGCATGAAGGCCTAAATGAGATGGGATGATGGCATAATCCCAGGAAAATATCCATGGGATGGCAAACATGGCTACAAATAAGAGTTCATGAGCATAGAGTTTATTGTTTGAGATGTGGGTTATGAAATAATGTAATGATTCCTGAGTTTTTCCTAGAAAAATAATTGAATGAGATCCAAAGAAGGACCACCAGTCAAAGAACCAGGTGGGAAACTCAAAACGAACTTTTTTGTCAAAGAAAATAAACCATGAATGGGATTTGGGTTTTATGAAGAACATGTTAAACCAAGCCATTTGGTAGTCATGGTAATTATATGTGGGTGGAACAAAAGAGATAGAAAAGGGTTTTGGTAAATAGTGATCTGGGATATGGTCAGGGTTAATGATTTTCAGGATTTTACATTTGGAGTAAACGATTCTGGAAGGATCAAGGGGTCATGAGTATGGGTTATTTCAACAGACTTGGTATCAATTAATATTAATTCATAAAATCTTTGTGTTTTATGAATATCGCCAGGAATGAATTGAAAACCTGCAGGGAAAATTTTGTTAGAATATAACCCCTGTAATATTTTGCTTTGGTCATTATCATTAGAGGGCATAGGAAGAGTGGTACTTCTGATAAATTCTTGGTTGGGTTTTTCAAAGTATTGAATAAGAGGGCGCTTTGGTTGAGCTGATAAAATTTGGGAATAAGATGGAGTTGGTAATTCAGGAAAGGCTTGTAGATGTTCCAGTGGGGAAAATCTATTTGCTTTTTGTGGGGTAAAGGGAGCCATGGGAGGTCTTGGATGCTTTTTTGGAGAGGTGTAATAATCTGAAAGTTGTTGTGGTTTAGAAGGATTAACCTTCTCTTTTCCCTTTTGAGATGTAGACATCGTCTTTTTGATCCTGTAAAAATTCCCGAGTAAGGAAATCAGGAAGGGAATTATGCTCTCCTTTAATGTATTCAATTTGGAAATAAAAAACACTTAATATTGCTTGCCATTTGGCAAAGATTTGTTTTGAAACAAGATTTTGAACATCTTTTTGTAAAACCTCTTTTGCTGATTTACAATTTATGCGTAATAAAAATGATTTTCCATATAAATCGTCTTGGAATTTAGATATGCATAAAATGATTGATAAAACTTCTTTTTTAATGGTTGAATAATTTTTTTGAGCTCCAAGCCATATACCGGAATGATAACGGACCACTTGTTCAGTAGGTTGACTCGGAAGAATTTGTTTAAATCTACCACCATATCCTGTGTTAGATGCATCAGTCTCAATAATGATTTGAGCTGAAGGAGACAGGATACCTAAACTTGGAAGACTGATAACTTTTGTTTTTATAAGTCTGACAATTTCTGTATGATGAGAGGACTAGGGTTCTGGGTTCTTACGAAGCCTTTTATATAAAGGTTCGCATAATTGACGCGTATGAGGAAAGAAATATGATATATAATTAAGGCATCCTAAAAATCTTTGTAGTTGAGTTTTATCTTTAATTTCATCAGGAAATTTACTTGCAAATTCTATGGATTTATCTATGGGTCTAATGGTTCCTTGATGGATTATATGCCCTAAAAATCTAACTTTGGTTAGGAATAGTTTCATTTTTGTTTCTGATAAAACTAGTCCATTTGTTTTAATGATCTGGAAAAAAGATTTTAAATATTTAAAGTGTTGGTCTATTGATTTCGAAAAAATCAATATGTCATCTATATAAGTAATACTGAAAGTAGAATATTCATTAAAAATATCATTGATAATATTTTGAAATTCTGAAGGGGCATTCTTGAGTCCAAAGGGCATTACATTCTATTCGTAATGTCCAAAGGGAACATTGAAAGCAGTCTTGTATCTATCTTTTTCATTAATTTGTATTTGCCAAAATCCTGATTTTAAATCAAATTTTGAAAATATAACAGAATCATGAAGTCTGTTAAGAAGATCTTTTTTATTGGGAATTGGGTATCTAATCCATTGAAGTACCTTATTTAATGGTTTATAATTAATAACCAATCTAGGAGTTCCTCTTTCTAATTCAGCTTGTTTGTTTACATAGAAAGCTGAACAGCTCCAAGGAGATTTGCTGGGTCTTATAAGGTTTTTTTTCTAATAAACCTTTTATTTCTTCTTGACAGTATGCTACTAATTCCTGATTCATTTGAATGGGCCTAGATTTGGATGGAATATCTTTTTCATCAAAACCGGGCTCATAAGGTAAAGATACTATGTGCTTTTTCCTTTCCCAAAAAGCATTTGGGATATTAGCGCAGATTTCTTTTTTGAATAGTGTTTCTAAATCTTTAATTTGGGCTTGGATTTGGGTTGAGGCTAACTGTTGTTCTATTCTCTTATAATGAATTTCTTCTTTTAAGAAGTTAATATGGGTTTGCTTGTTTTGAACCAAATTAATTTGCCTATGTAGGCTATTGGCCTGTAATAGGTTTAAATCTCTAGTATCTATGGGTTGTAAGAAAGGGAAGAATAGTTTTTGACCTAATAAATGAGTTTCTATCCCTAAATGGCTGACTGTGAAGGGATATATTTGAGTAAGGAAAGGTGTTCCTAGTATAATGTTTTGATGAATATTTTTTACTAATACGAAATGGGTTCTTAAGCAGTAACCATCGTTACATACATAAGAATTACTTATTTTGTATTCTACATTGAGTTTAGAACCACTGGCAGTATTTAACCTTTCTGTGGTTTTCTCATAATACTTAGTTGGAACTAATCATTCTTTGAGACAATTCTGATATGCACCAGAATCGACTAAGGCTACAGTATTAATATGGTATTCTTCATTGATGACAATAGAAATTCTAATGTACCATTTTTGATAATTAATTCTTTCTATTAGACTAATAAAGCTTTCATCTAATGGTAAAAAGTCTTCTTGAGGTAGAGAAGGAGGATTATTTATAATAGCTTTTCCTTTATCTGTTAAGATATTATCTTTGAGGTTTTTAATCTCGAGATTAATCATTCTAGCTTTAAGATTTATGGTTTCTTGCTGAATTGTTTTTACTTGTTCTTTCAAAGTATTGACTTCTGTTTGTAAATCTTGGATGCTAGTAGTCTTGGGTTTACTAAATCTTTCTTCTAGGATTTTAGATAGGTTAAATGGTTCTGGATCTCTGATTCGTTTTTCTTCACAAATAATTTCTCTTAATTTTATTAAATATTCATTTTTAATTATAGGGTCATCAATTTTATCTATGATGTCTAATAAGAATTCTTTTTGGGAGGATATCATATTGACAGATTTACATTTACAAAATCCTTCTTTACAATCACAAGATTGTGATTCATCAGAGGATTCTGTTTCAGAGGATTCTTGTAAAGTATAAATGACATCATCATTCTCAGAAGAAGAGGGGTCTTCTTCAGACTGTGAGTCATTAAGCATTAATTTTGACAGTTGTTGTTTTAGGGAGTCTTCTATTTCTAATTTATTTATTTTTTGTTTCACTCTGCAGTCTTTGGCCCAATGACCAAGACGACCACATTTGAAACAGGTTTTTGAAGACTTATCTGTCTTCTGGGTTTTAGGATTTTTATTTCTCTTGGGCTTAGGACTTGAAGTACTACGCTTGTTGGGCTTCATAAACCTATTGGGCCTAAAAGGCTTTCTATAAGTTTGCTTCCTAATGGATTTGGCTTTCTTTTTCCTAAGAGTTGATGGGGCTCTAATGGGTTCAAATCCATACTGAGCACAGAAGGATCCTAATTCCTTTTTGCTCTGATGAAGTTTTGACTTCATCTTGGATTTTAACTTAATGTCATTGCAGAGAGCTAATCCTTCATAATTAATGAAGCTAGTGATTTCTCCATAAGAGAGATCATCATATGGTAGGTTACCATTATTGGTATCTCTGATTCTTTGCCTTACTTTTTCAGCAAAGAGTCTAGGAAGACCACTAATAAATTTCTCTTTCCAATAAGCATTATTGGAATCTTTCCTAGTGAATACTTTGGCAAGGAATACATCCTTATACCATCTAAAGTCTTGCATGGTAGGGCAGGTCAAATTAAGAAGAATCTCAGTGGACCTAGCTATCCATCTTTCTGGATCTCCTATGAAATGCTTTGTTATTGCAAACATAAGGGTTTCAAATGCATTTTCTATTAATGGAGTGAAAATAGTAGTTACTCCGGTTTGAGGATGTGTGATTGATTGAGGTTCTCCAGCCTTAGTGGCTTCTAAAACTTCTTGTCTGTTTTCTTCTGTCAGATAATTAGTCCACCATCCTTTAAGGGTTCCAGTAAACCCTGCAATGATAGACTTGGTGATACCTTTATTGGTATTAGTTGGTTTTGTTCTATAAGAGGTTGCTGCCATAGCCATTTCTTGAAGTATATCAAGAATAATATGTTCACTGGCACCATCTATATTCCATTCATAAATGGTGTCACTATCATATTTAGCTTGAACAGCTAATTATCTGTCTTCAAATTGAAGATCTGGAGGTGTGGGTCTAGGATAAAAATTCCTAGTTGTGGGTAAAGGTGCTCTGTTGCTAATATTAATTTTATTAATTTCTTCAGATTCTTTAATTTCACTAATGAGATCTCTATCTATTTCATGAATGTTTTCTTGGGAACTTGTGGGAATATCCTTTATGTTTAATTGTTGTAGTTTTTTATTAATAGAGGCTAGGAAGTCATCATCACCTAAGGTGACTATATCTGTTTCTATATGAGGGGTGAAAATAAGTTGAGTAATAACAGGTGGTTTTTAGATAGTTGGAGTGAATGTAAAAGATTTTAACGGTAGAGCTGGTAAAGAGGAAGATGAGGATGAAGGAGAAGAGACAGGAATCCTCTCCCGGGGAATTTTGGAAGGAAGATTATCAATCTTCTGGTCAATGATATCTATGGTAGAGTTTATGGAAGTAAGATGGGAAGATATAGTGTTTAGTTTTTGATTTGTATAATTATTTTGTTCATAAATGTGTGCTATATCAGCATTGGAGGGCATCCTATCAGGGTTTCTAGTATTTTTAAGAACCTTAAAAGGAGCTGCTATAATTGTATCTTGATATTGAGGAAATTGTAATTTTAAATTTCCTAAGGGTGGATGGATGGATGATGAAACCTGATTGGTCGTAGAAGTCCATTTTTGATCTAGATTAGTAATGGTTTCTATCTGATTAATTTTTTCTACTTCTGGATGATTTATTGCAAAAGGATTATAAATCTTATTATTAAATGTATAAATTTCAAACCAATCAAAGAATAATATGTCGCAATGAATTTCATTCATTTGACAATACCATTCTTCACGGATTTGAGATTGTTCTTGTTTAGAGAATGTTTGGAAAAACCAATTTACTTTCTCTTTATTTTTTATTGAAGAAAAATATTTTCTTAATAAATCCTTATTAATTTCATAATTACTACTCATGATAGCATTTACTTCATACATGTCTGACCTAGTGGGAGATGGGTTATGAACAGGGTCATGAACATTAGAAGTTTCTCCTACAGGATCTTCTAATGCTGTTTTGAAAGAAGTATTATCATAATATCCTTTAGGAATAGTGGGGTGAAAATCTACACCTAATAAATTACTAGGAGATCTGGAATCTAGACTACGTCTAGGAGGTAATATTTGTGGATCATCATATAATGGAAGTGTTCTAATCCTATTGGATACTGATCTTCTAGATGAGATAGAAGTGGAAGATGAATTATCATAAGCAAATCTGATAATTACATTTCCATCATTGGTTTCTTGAATTTGGGAAACATTTGAATTTCTTAATTCCCCGGGGGGAACTAATGATTCAAATTTCCAACATTCAGGAATGGTTATTTGATTCCATTTTAATAGTTTTGGGGTTATGGTATTAGCATGAAAGGTGTTGGCTTCTAAAAGGAGGGTTTCTCTTGGTTTTGTTTGGAGTAAAGCCTTAGGGTTGATTTTAGTTGTCATAACTTTATAATAGATCTTTTAAATAATATTCAAATTCCTAGTTCCTGTTTTTAAATCTAAACCTTTTAATTGTATATCCAAAGTAAAAGTATCAATCAGATTTGGGTCATACAAATCTACTGAAAAATTCGGATAACAATTAAAATAAACAGGACCATTATGAATATTGGAGGCTACAAGAGATAATAATGAATTCTGAAAATTATTATGCCTAGCATCTCTAAGCATCATTAATATGGGAGTGTCTATACCTAGATGATGTAATGGTTTTATAGCTATCTGGACTAATCCTAAATGCATATATTTAAAATGGAGTGTCTATACCTATGCTTTCTCATAGCAGGTAAAGATAATAACTTAATACTTTCATTTTCTTTACTTATGCTATAGGTTTGTTCAGTTGTTTTAATGGAGTAGTCTAACCTAAAGTCAAAGCTACCTATTTGGTAAATCCTATTGATCTTTTGACTGGGTATGTGCCAGTTCAGAAGATCTTGTTCCACTTTGGCAATGTTTATTTCTTGACTGTTTATGGTATAATTTGGGTCATGATCACCAGTGGGATGATTATGTGGAGGAGAGGAAGGGTTGGATCCTGAAACAGATGATGAAGAGTCATCACCATGTTTATGTCTTCTAAAGATCCTATCCATACTAAATGATTTGAAGATATGGCAAAAAGAGGACTGTTATTGAAGTGAATAGTGTGACTGCCTGTGACTGCCGGGACCACCTAACACGGCTGACCAACGGCCTTACCACTACAATGGCCTTACCACTACACAGACACCAGAATAACAGTAATCTAAGAGCAATATAATCAAAGCAGGAAGATGAACAGTATCAAAAAGAAAACATAGACATGGCATACATGGCTCTGATACCAAAATTGTGCAGGATCGTTAAATTAAAATTAACTTAAAATAAAATTAAAACTGATTGAAAATTATGCAAAGTTTTTAATGAAAGAAATATTTTATATATTGGGAGAGAGTCTTACAGTGCTTTATACAGAGGAAATGGCACACTTGTGAATTATTCACTTGTGAATTATTCACTTGTGTTTACAAAGCTTGCTCACAAACACTCAAAGCAAACTGAAAAACAAACTCTGCCTCTGGCAGATTTACAAAGTCTATTTATATACAAACTAGTCTTGGTCTTCTGAATTATTGGAGTTGAGCTGTGGATGAATCATGAGTTGTCTTGATCACTTTCGTGCTGGCTGATGCTGTTTGTCTTCTTGCGTTGGCAGCGATGCTTTTACTTTTATGCTGACAGATGCTGTTTGTCTTTTTGTGTCGGCAACGATTCTTTTGCTTTTGTGCTGACAGATGTTGTTTGTCCTTTTGTGTCGGTGACAAATCTTTTGCTTTAATTAATTTTTGCTTTTTCTTTTTGACAAGGACTAATGAGGACCTTTTATGCTGGCAAGGTCATAGTACAAATTTGCATAAGGATCTTGAGCCCAATAATCAGGGGTAAGTGGAAGAGATTGAGAGCTGTCATGGTCGCTTTTCTCAGAGTCTGAAATTTGAGATAACTCTTCGAGAAGCTTTCTTCTTCTTTCTTTTTTGGAAGAGCTGGATAGAGATGCATTTCTTGAGATCTTTTTGAGATGAAGTGGATTATCTTGAAACCAAGTTTTTATGGTGGTGATGTCAGAATAAGAACAATCATATTTTGACCACCATTTAATTTTGAAGGTTTTCTTTAATGCATGAAGGCCTAAATGAGATGGGGTGATGGCATAATCCCAGGCAAATATTCATGGGATGGCAAACATGGCTACAAATAAGAGTTCATGAGCATAGGGTTTATTGTCTGAGATGTGGGTTATGAAATAATGTAATGATTCCTGAGTTTTTCCTGAAAAACAAACTCTGCCTCTGGCAGATTTACAAAGTCTATTTATATACAAACTAGTCTTGGTCTTCTGAATTATTGGAGTTGAGCTGTGGATGAATCATTGAGTTGTCTTGATCACTTTCGTGCTGGCTGATGTTGTTTGTCTTCTTGCGTTGGCAGCGATGCTTTTACTTTTATGCTGGCAGATGCTGTTTGTCTTTTTGCGTCGGCAACGATTCTTTTGCTTTTGTGCTAGCATATGTTGTTTGTCCTTTTGCGTCGGTGACGAATCTTTTGCTTTAATTAATTTTTGCTTTTTCTTTTTGACAGGGACTAATAAGGACCTTTTATGCTGGCAAGGTCATAGTCCAAATCTGCATAAGGATCTTGGGCCCAATAGTCAGGGGCAAGTGGAGGAGATTGAGAGCTGTCATGGTCGCTTTTCTCAGAGTCTGAAATTTGAGATAACTCTTCGAGAAGCATTCTTCTTCTTTCTTTTTTGGAAGAGCTGGATAGAGATGCACTTCTTGAGATCTTTTTGAGATGAAATGGATTATCTTGAAACCAAATTTTTATGGTGGTGATGTCAGAATAAGAACAGTCATATTTTGACAACCATTTAATTTTGAAGGTTCTCTTTAATGCATGAAGGCCTAAATGAGATGGGGTGATGGCATAATCCCAGGCAAATATCCATGAGATGGCAAACATGGCTACAAATAAGAGTTCATGCGCATAGGGTTTATTGTCTGAGATGTGGGTTATGAAATAATGTAATGATTCCTGAGTTTTTGCAGGAAAAATAATTGAATGAGATCCAAAGAAGGACCACCAGTCAAAGAACCAGGTGGGAAACTCAAAACGAACTTTTTTGTCAAAGAAAATAAACCATAAATGAGATTTGGGTTTTATGAAGAACATGTTAAACCAGGCCATTTGGTAGTCATGTTAATTATATGTGGGTGGAACAAAAGAGATGGAAAAGGGTTTTGGTAAATAGTGATCTGGGATATGGTCAGGGTTAATGATTTTCAGGATTTTGCATTTGGAGTAAACAATTCTGGAAGGATCTAAGGGGTCATGAGTATGGGTTATTTCAACAGACTTGGTATCAATTAATATTAATTCATAAAATCTTTGTGTTTTATGAATATCGTCAGGAATGAATTGAAAACCTGCAGGGAAAATTTTGTTAGAATATAACCCCTGTAATATTTTGCTTTGGTCATTATCATTAGAGGGAATAGGAAGAGTGGTACTTCTGATAAATTCTTGGTTGGGTTTTTCAAAGTATTGAGTAGGAGGGCTCTTTGGTTGAGCTGATAAAATTTGGGAATAAGATGGAGTTGGTAATTCAGGAAAGGCTTATAGATCTTCCAGTGGGGAAAATCTATTTGCTTTTTGTTGGGTAATGGGAGCCATGGGAGGTCTTGGATGCTTTTTTGGAGAGGTGTAATAATCTGAAAGTTGTTGTGGTTTAGAAGGATTAACCTTCTCTTTTCCCTTTTGAGATGTAGACATCGTCTTTTTGATCCTGTAAAAATTCCCGAGTAAGGAAATCAGGAAGGGAATTATGCTCTCCTTTAATGTATTCAATTTGGAAATAAAAAACACTTAATATTGCTTGCCATCTGGCAAAGATTTGTTTTGAAACAAGAATTTGAAGATCTTTTTGTAAAACCTCTTTTGCTGATTTACAATCTATGCGTAATAAAAATGATTTTCCATATAAATCGTCTTGGAATTTAGATATGCATAAAACGATTGATTAAACTTATTTTTTAATGGTTGAATAATTTTTTTGAGCTCCAAGCCATATGCCGAAATGAAAACGGACCACTTGTTCAGTAGGTTGACTCGGTTGAATTTGTTTAAGTATACCACCATATCCTGTGTTGGATGCATCAGTCTCAATAATGATTTGAGCTGAAGGAGACATGATTCCTAAACATGGAAGACTGATAACTTTTGTTTTTATAAGTCTGACAATTTCTGTATGATGAGAGGACCAGGTTTCTGGGTTCTTACGAAGCCTTTTATATAAAGGTTCGCATAATTGACGCATATGAGGAAAGAAATATGATATATAATTAAGGCATCCTAAAAATTTTTGTAGTTGAGTTTTATCTTTAATTTCATCATGAAATTTACTTGCAAATTCTATGGATCTATCTATGGGTCTAATGGTGCCTTGATGGATTATATGCCCTAAAAATCTAACTTTGGTTAGGAATAGTTTCATTTTTGTTTCTGATAAAACTAGTCCATTTGTTTTAATGATCTGAAAAAAAGATTTTAAATGTTTAAAGTGTTGGTCTATTGATTTCGAAAAAATCAATATGTCATCTATATAAGTAATACTGAAAGTAGAATATTCATTAAAAATATCATTGATAATATTTTGAAATTCTGAAGGGGCATTCTTGAGTCCAAAGGGCATTACATTCCATTCGTAATGTCCAAAGGGAACATTGAAAGCAGTCTTGTATCTATCTTTTTCATTAATTTGTATTTGCCAAATTCCTGATTTTAAATCAAATTTTGAAAATATAACAGAATCATGAAGTCTGTTAAGAAGATCTTTTTTATTGGGAATTGGGTATCTAATCCATTGAAGTACCTTATTTAATGGTTTATAATTAATAACCAACCTAGGAGTTCCTCTTTCTAATTCAGCTTGTTTGTTTACATAGAAAGCTGCACAACTCCAAGGAGATTTGCTGAGTCTTATAAGGTTTTTTTTCTAATAAACCTTTTATTTCTTCTTAACAGTGTGCTACTAATTCTTGATTCATTTGAATGGGCCTAGATTTGGATGGAATATCTTTTTCATCAAAACCGGGCCAATAAGGTAAAGATACTATGTGCTTTTTCCTTTCCCAAAAAGCATTTGGGATATTAGCGCAGATTTCTTTTTTGAATAGTGTTTCTAAATCTTTAATTTGGGCTTGGATTTGGGCTGAGGCTAACTGTTGTTCTATTCTCTTATAATGAATTTCTTCTTTTAAGAAGTTAATATGGGCTTGCTTGTTTTGAACCAAATTAATTTGCCTATGTAGGCTATTAGCCTGTAATATGTTTAATTCTCTAGTATCTATGGGTTGTAAGAAAGGGAAGAATAGTTTTTGACCTAATAAATGAGTTCCTATCCCTAAATGGCTGACTGTGAAGGGATATATTTGAGTAAGGAAAGGTGTTCCTAGTATAATGTTTTGATGAATATTTTTTACTAATATGAAATGGGTTCTTAAGCAGTAACCATCGTTACATACATAAGAATTACTTATTTTGTATTCTACATTGAGTTTGGAACCACTGGCAGTATTTAACCTTTATGTGGTTTTCTCATAATACTTAGTTGGAACTAATCCTTCTTTGAGACAATTCTGATCTGCACCAGAATCGACTAAGGCTACAGTATTAATATGGTATTCTTCATTGATGACAATAGAAATTCTAATGTACCATTTTTGATAATTAATTCTTTCTATTAGACTAAGAAAGCTTTCATCTAATGGTAAAGGTAAAAAGTCTTCTTGAGGTAGAGAAGGAGGATTATTTATAATAGCTTTTCCTTTATCTGTTAAGATATTATCTTTGAGGTTTTTAATCTCGAGATTAATCATTCTAGCTTTAAGATTTATGGTTTCTTGCTGAATTGTTTTTACTCGTTCTTTCAAAGTATTGACTTCTGTTTGTAAATCTTGGATGCTAGCAGTCTTGGGTTTACTAAATCTTTCTTCTAGGATTTTAGATAGGTTAAATGGTTCTGGATCTCTGATTCGTTTTTCTTCACAAATAATTTCTCTTAATTTTATTAAATAATCTTTTTTAATTTTAGGGTCATCAATTTTATCTATGATAGATGTCTAATAAGAATTCTTTTTGGGAGGATATCATATTGACAGATTTACATTTACAAAATCCTTCTTTACAATCACAACATTGTGATTCATCAGAGGATTCTGTTTCAGAGGATTCTTGTAAAGTATAAATGACATCATCATTCTCAGAAGAAGAGGGGTCTTCTTCAGACTGTGAGTCATTAAGCATTAATTTTGACGGTTGTTGTTTTAGAGAGTCTTCTATTTCTAATTCATTTATTTTTTGTGGGAACTCTGCAATCTTTGGCCCAATAACCAAGACGACCACATTTGAAACAGGTTTTTGAAGACTTATCTGTCTTCTGGGTTTTAGGATTTTTATTTCTCTTGGGCTTAGGACTTGAAGTACTAGGCTTGTTGGGCTTTATAAACCTATTGGGCCTAAAAGGCTTTCTATAAGTTTGTTTCCTAATGGATTTGGCTTTCTTTTTCCTAAGAGTTGATGGGGCTCTAATGGGTTCAAATCCATACTGAGCACAGAAGGATCCTAATTCCTTTTTGCTTTGATGAAGTTCTGACTTCATCTTGGATTTTAACTTAATGTCATTGCAGAGAGCTAATCCTTCATAATTAATGAAGCTAATGATTTCTCCATAAGAGAGATCATCATATGGTAGGTTACCATTATTGGTATCTCTGATTCTTTGCCTTACTTTTTCAGCAAAGAGTCTAGGAAGACCACTAATAAATTTCTCTTTCCAATAAGCATTATTGGAATCTTTCCTAGTGAATACTTTGGCAAGGAATACATCCTTATACCATCTAAAGTCTTGCATGGTAGGGCAGGTCAAATTAAGAAGAATCTCAGTGGACCTGGCTATCCATCTTTCTGGATCTCCTATGAAATGCTTTGTTATTGCAAACATAAGGGTTTCAAATGCATTTTCTATTAATTGAGTGAAAATAGTAGTTTCTTCGGTTTGAGGATGTGTGATTGATTGAGGTTCTCTAGCCTTAGTGGCTTCTAAAACATCTTGTCTGTTTTCTTCTGTTAGATAATTAGTCCACAATCCTTTAAGGGTTCCAGTAAACCCTGCAATGATAGACTTGGTGATACCTTTATTGGTATTAGTGGGTTTTGTTCTATAAGAGGTTGCTGCCATAGCCATATTCCATTCATAAATGGCATCACTATCATATTTAGCTTGAACAGCTAATGATCTGTCTTCAAATTGAAGATCTGAAGGTGTTGGTCTAGGATAAAAATTCCTAGTTGTGGGTAAAGGTGCTCTGTTTCTAATATTAATTTTATTAATTTCTTCAGATTCTTTAATTTCACTAATGAGATCTCTATCTATTTCATGAATGTTTTCTTGGGAACTTGTGGGAATATTCTTTATGTTTAATTGTTGTAGTTTTTTATTAATAGAGGCTAGGACGTCATCATCACCTAAGGTGACTATCTGTTTCTATATGAGGGGTGAAAATAGGTTGAGTAATAACAGGTGGTTTTTGGATAGTTGGAGTGAATATAAAAGATTTTGACGGTAGAGCTGGTAAAGAGGAAGATAAGGATGAAGGAGAAGAGACAAGAATCCTCTCCCGGGGAATTTTGGAAGGAAGTTTATCAATCTTTTGGTCAATGATATCAATGGTAGAGTTTATGGAAGTAAGATGGGAAGATATAGTGTTTAGATTTTGATTTGTATAATTATTTTGTTCATAAATGTGTGCTATATCAGCATTGGAGGGCATCCTATCAGGGTCTCTAGTATTTTTAAGAACCTTAAAAGGAGCTGCTATAATTGTATCTTGATATTGAGGAAATTGTAATTTTAAATTTCCTAAGGGTGGATGGATGGATGATGAAACCTGATTGGTCGTAGAAGTCCATTTTTGATCTAGATTAGTAATGGTTTCTATCTGATTAATTTTTTCTACTTCTGGATGATTTATTGCAAAAGGATTATAAATTTTATTAATAAATGTATAAATTTCAAACCAATCAAAGAATAATATGTCGCAATGAATTTCATTCATTTGACAATACCATTCTTCACGGATTTGAGATTGTTCTTGTTTAGAGAATGTTTGGAAAAACCAATTTACTTTCTCTTTATTTTTTATTGAAGAAAAATCTTTTCTTAATAAGTCCTTATTAATTTCATAATTACTACTCATGATAGCATTTACTTCGTACATGTCTGACCTAGTGGGAGATGGGTTATGAACAGGGTCATGAACATTAGAAGTTTCTCCTACAGGATCTTCTAATGTTGTTATGAAAGAAGTATTATCATAATATCCTTTAGGAATAGTGGGGTGAAAATCTACACCTAATAAATTACTAGGAGATCTGGAATCTAGACTACGTCTAGGAGGTAATATTTGTGGATCATCATATAATGGAAGTGTTCTAATCCTATTGGATACTGATCTTCTAGATGGGATAGAAGCGGAAGAGGAATTATCAGAAGCAAATCTGATAATTACATTTCCATCATTGGTTTCTTGAATTTGGGAAACATTTGAATTTCTTAATTCCTTGGGAGGAACTAATGATTCAAATTTCAAACATTCAGGAATGGTTATTTGATTCCATTTTAATAGTTTTGGGGTTATGGTATTAGCATGAAAGGTGTTGGCTTCTAAAAAGAGGGTTTCTCCTGGTTTTGTCTGGAGTAAAGCCTTAGGGTTGATTTTAGTTGTCATAACTTTATAATAGATCTTATAAATAATATTCAAATTCCTAGTTCCTGTTTTTAAATCTAAATCTTTTAATTGTATATCCAAAGTAAAAGTATCAATCAGATTTGGGTCATACAAATCTACTGAAAAATTCAGATAACAATTAAAATAAACAGGACCATTATGAATATTGGAGGCTACAAGAGATAATAATGAATTCTGAAAATTATTATGCCTAGCATCTCTAAGCATCATTAATATGGGAGTGTCTATACCTAGACGATGTAATGGTTTTATAGCTATCTGGACTAATCCTAAATGCATATATTTAAAACCTTCTTGCCTATGTTTTTTCATAGCAGGTAAAGATAATAACTTAATACTTTCATTTTCTTTACTTATGCTATAGGTTTGTTCAGTTGTTTTAATGGAGTAGTCTAACCTAAAGTCAAAGCTACCTATTTGGTAAATCCTATTGATCTTTTGACTGGGTATGTGCCAGTTCAGAAGATCTTGTTCTACTTTGGCAATGTTTATTTCTTGACTGTTTATGGTATAATTTGGGTCATGATCACCAGTGGGATGATCATGTGGAGGAGAGGAAGGGTTGGATCCTGAAACAAATGATGAAGAGTCATCACCTTGTTTACGTCTTTTAAAGATCCTATCCATACTAAATGATTTGAAGATATGGCAAAAAGAGGACTGTTACTGAAGTGAATAGTGTGACTGCCTGTGACTGCCGGGACCACCTAACACGGCTAACCAACGGACTTACAAAGGGCTGACCAACGACCTTACCACCACAATGGCCTTACCACCACACAGACACCAGAATAACAGTAATCTAAGAGCAATATAATCAAAGCAGGAAAATGAACAGTATCAAAAAGAAAACATAGACATGGCATACATGGCTCTGATACCAAAATTGTGCAGGATCGTTAAATTAAAATTAACTTAAAATAAAATTAAAACTGATTGAAAATTATGCAAAGTTTTTAATGAAAGAAATATTTTATATATTGGGAGAGAGTCTTACAGTGCTTTATACAGAGGAAATGGCACACTTGTGAATTATTCACTTGTGAATTATTCACTTGTGTTTACAAAGCTTGCTCACAAACACTCAAAGCAAACTGAAAAACAAACTCTACCTCTGACAGATTTACAAAGTCTATTTATATACAAACCAGTCTTGGTCTTCTGAATTATTGGAGTTAAGCTGTGGATGAATCATTGAGTTGTCTTGATCACTTTCGTGCTGGTTGATGCTGTTTGTCTTCTTGCGTTGGCAGTGATGCTTTTACTTTTATGCTGGCAGATGCTGTTTATCTTTTTGCGTCGGCAACGATTCTTTTGCTTTTGTGCTGGCAGATGTTGTTTGTCTTTTTGCGTCGGTGACGAATTTTTTGCTTTAATTAATTTTTGCTTTTTCTTTTTGACAGGGACTAATGAGGACCTTTTATGCTGGCAAGGTCATAGTCCAAATCTGCATAAGGATCTTGGGCCCAATAGTCAGGGGCAAGTGGAGGAGATTGAGAGCTGTCATGGTCGCTTTTCTCAGAGTCTGAAATTTGAGATAACTCTTCGAGAAGCTTTCTTCTTCTTTCTTTTTTGGAAGAGCTGGATAGAGATGCACTTCTTGAGATCTTTTTGAGATGAAATGGATTATCTTGAAACCAAGTTTTTATGGTGGTGATGTCAGAATAAGAACAATTATATTTTGACCACCATTTAATTTTGAAGGTTCTCTTTAATGCATGAAGGCCTAAATGAGATGGGGTGATGGCATAATCCCAGGCAAATATCCATGAGATGGCAAACATGGCTACAAATAAGAGTTCATGAGCATAGGGTTTATTGTCTGAGATGTGAGTTATGAAATAATGTAATGATTCTTGAGTTTTTCCTGAAAAAATAATTGAATGAGATCCAAAGAAGGACCACCAGTCAAAGAACCAGGTGGGAAACTCAAAATGAACTTTTTTGTCAAAGAAAATAAACCATGAATGAGATTTGGGTTTTATGAAGAACATGTTAAACCAGGCCATTTGGTAGTCATGGTAATTATATGTGGGTTGAACAAAAGAGATAGAAAAGGGTTTTGGTAAATAGTGATCTGGGATATGGTCAGGGTTAATGATTTTCAGGATTTTACATTTGGAGTAAACAATTCTGGAAGGATCTAAGGGGTCATGAGTATGGGTTATTTCAACAGACTTGGTATCAATTAATATTAATTCATAAAATCTTTGTGTTTTATGAATATCGTCAGGAATGAATTGAAAACATGCAGGGAAAATTTTGTTAGAATATAGCCACTGTAATATTTTGCTTTGGTCATTATCATTAGAGGGAATAGGAAGAGTGGTATTTCTGATAAATTCTTGGTTGGGCTTTTCAAAGTATTGAGTAGGAGGGCTCTTTGGTTGAGCTGATAAAATTTGGGAATAAGATGGAGTTGGTAATTCAGGAAATGCTTGTAGATCTTCCAGTGGGGAAAATCTATTTGCTTTTTGTGGGGTAATGGGAGCCATGGGAGGTCTTGGATGCTTTTTTGGAGAGGTGTAATAATCTGAAAGTTGTTGTGGTTTAGAAGGATTAACCTTCTCTTTTCCCTTTTGAGATGTAGACATCGTCTTTTTGATCCTGTAAAAATTCCCAAGTAAGGAAATCAGGAAGGGAATTATGCTCTCCTTTAATGTATTCAATTTGGAAATAAAAAATACTTAATATTGCTTGCCATCTGGCAAAGATTTGTTTTGAAACAAGATTTTGAACATCTTTTTGTAAAATCTCTTTTGCTGATGTACAATCTATGCGTAATAAAAATGATTTTCCATATAAATCGTCTTGGAATTTAGATATGCATAAAACGATTGATAAAACTTCTTTTTTAATGGTTGAATAATTTTTTGGAGCTCCAAGCCATATACCGGAATGATAACGGACCACTTGTTCAGTAGGTTGACTCGGAAGTATTTGTTTAAGTATACCACCATATCCTGTGTTGGATGCATCAGTCTCAATAATGATTTGAAATGTAAAGCCCTTTGGACTCAAGAATGCCCCTTCAGAATTTCAAAATATTATCAATGATATTTTTAATGAATATTCTACTTTCAGTATTACTTATATAGATGACATATTGATTTTTTCGAAATCAATAGACCAACACTTTAAACATTTAAAATCTTTTTTCCAGATCATTAAAACAAATGGACTAGTTTTATCAGAAACAAAAATGAAACTATTCTTAACCAAAGTTAGATTTTTAGGGCATATAATCCATCAAGGAACCATTAGACCCATAGATAGATCCATAGAATTTGCAAGTAAATTTCCTGATGAAATTAAAGATAAAACTCAACTACAAAGATTTTTAGGATGCCTTAATTATATATCAGATTTCTTTCCTCATATGCGTCAATTATGCGAACCTTTATATAAAAGGCTTCGTAAGAACCCAGAACCCTGGTCCTCTCATCATACAGAAATTGTCAGACTTATAAAAACAAAAGTTATCAGTCTTCCATGTTTAGGTATCCTGTCTCCTTCAGCTCAAATCATTATTGAGATTGATGCATCCAACACGGGATATGGTGGTATACTTAAACAAATTCTTCCTAGTCAACCTACTGAACAAGTGGTCTATTATCATTTCGGTATATGGCTTGGAGCTCAAAAAAATTATTCAACCATTAAAAAAGAAGTTTTATCAATCGTTTTATGCATATCTAAATTCCAAGACGATTTATATGGAAAATCATTTTTATTACGCATAGAGTTTTATCATTTAACCTATCTAAAATCCTAGAAGAAAGATTTAGTAAACCCAAGACTGCTAGCATCCAAGATTTACAAACAGAAGTCAATACTTTGAAAGAACAAGTAAAAACAATTCAGCAAGAAACCATAAATCTTAAAGCTAGAATGATTAATCTCGAGATTAAAAACCTCAAAGATAATATCTTAACAGATAAAGGAAAAGCTATTATAAATAATCCTTCTTCTCTACCTCAAGAAGACATTTTACCTTTACCATTAGATGAAAGATTTATTAGTCTAATAAAAAGAATTAATTATCAAAAATGGTACATTAGAATTTCTATTGTCATCAATGAAGAATACCATATTAATACTGTAGCCTTAGTCGATTCTGGTGCAGATCAGAATTGTCTCAAAGAATGATTAGTTCCAACTAAGTATTATGAGAAAACCACAGAAAGGTTAAATACTGCCAGTGGTTCCAAACTCAATGTAGAATACAAAATAAGTAATTCTTATGTATGTAACGATGGTTACTGCTTAAGAACCCATTTTATATTAGTAAAAAATATTCATCAAAACATTATACTAGGAACACCTTTCCTTACTCAAATATATCCCTTCACAGTCAGCCATTTAGGGATAGAAACTCATTTATTAGGTCAAAAACTATTCTTCCCTTTCTTACAACCCATAGATACTAGATATTTAAACCTATTACAGGCCAATAGCCTACATAGACAAATTAATTTGGTTCAAAACAAGCAAGCCCATATTAACTTCTTAAAAGAAGAAATTCATTATAAGAGAATAGAACAACAGTTAGCCTCAGCCCAAATCCAAGCCCAAATTAAAGATTTAGAAACAGTATTCAAAAAAGAAATCTGTGCTAATATCCCAAATGCTTTTGGGAAAGGAAAAAGCACATAGTATCTTTACCTTATGAGCCCGGTTTTGATGAAAAAGATATTCCATCCAAATCTAGGCCCACTCGAATGAATTAGGAATTAGTAGCATACTGTCAAGAAGAAATAAAAGGTTTATTAGAAAAAAACCTTATAAGACCCAGCAAATCTCCTTGGAGCTGTTTAGCTTTCTATGTAAACAAACAAGCTGAATTAGAAAGAGGAACTTCTAGGTTGGTTATTAATTATAAACCATTAAATAAGGTACTTCAATGGATTAGATACCCAATTCCCAATAAAAAAGATCTTCTTAACAGACTTCATGATTCTGTTATATTTTCAAAATTTGATTTAAAATAAGGATTTTGGCAAATACAAATTAATGAAAAAGATAGATACAAGACTACTTTCAATGTTCCCTTTGGACATTACGAATGGAATGTAATGCCCTTTGGACTCAAGAATGCCCCTTCAGAATTTCAAAATATTATCAATGATATTTTTAATGAATATTCTACTTTCAGTTTTACTTATATAGATGACATATTGATTTTTTTGAAATCAATAGACCAACACTTTAAACATTTAAAATCTTTTTTCTAGATCATTAAAACAAATAGACTAGTTTTATCAGAAACAAAAATGAAACTATTCCTAACCAAAGTTAGATTTTTAGGGCATATAATCCATCAATGAACCATTAGACCCATAGATAGATCCACAGAATTTGCAAGTAAATTTCCTGATGAAATTAAAGATAAAACTCAACTACAAAGATTTTTAGGATGCCTTAATTATATATCAGATTTCTTTCCTCATATGCGTCAATTATGCGAACCTTTATATAAAAGGCTTCGTAAGAACCCAGAACCCTGGTCCTCTCATCATACAGAAATTGTCAGACTTATAAAAACAAAAGTTATCAGTCTTCCATGTTTAGGTATCCTGTCTCCTTCAGCTCAAATCATTATTGAGACTGATGCATCCAACACAGGATATGGTGGTATACTTAAACAAATTCTTCTGAGTCAACCTACTGAACAAGTGGTCCGTTATCATTCCGGTATATGACTTGGAGCTCAAAAAAATTATTCAACCATTAAAAAAGAAGTTTTATCAATCGTTTTATGCATATCTAAATTCCAAGACGATTTATATGGAAAATAATTTTTATTACGCATAGATTGTAAATCAGCAAAAGAGGTTTTACAAAAAGATGTTCAAAATCTTGTTTCAAATCAAATCTTTGCCAGATGGCAAGCAATATTAAGTGTTTTTGATTTCCAAATTGAATACATTACAGGAGAGCATAATTCCCTTCCTGATTTCCTTGCTCGGGAATTTTTACAGGATCAAAAAGACGATGTCTACATCTCAAAAGGGAAAAGAGAAGGTTAATCCTTCTAAACCATAACAACTTTCAGATTATTACACCTCTCCAAAAAAGCATCCAAGACCTCCCGTGGCTCCCATTACCCCACAAAAAGCAAATAGATTTTCCCCACTGGAAGATCTACAAGCCTTTCCTGAATTACCAACTCCATCTTATTCCCAAATTTTATCAGCTCAACCAAAAAGCCCTCCTACTCAATACTTTGAAAAACCCAACCAAGAATTTATCAGAAGTTCCACTCTTCCTATTCCCTCTAATGATAATGACCAAAGCAAAATATTACAGTGGTTATATTCTACAAAAAATTTTCCTGCAGGTTTTTAATTCATTCCTGACGATATTCATAAAACACAAAGATTTTATGAATTAATATTAATTGATACCAAGTCTGTTGAAATAACCCATACTCATGACCCCTTAGATCATTCCAGAATTGTTTACTCCAAATGTAAAATCCTGAAAATCATTAACCCTGACTATATCCCAGATCACTATTTACCAAAACCCTTTTCCATCTCTTTTGTTCCACCCACATATAATTACCATGACTACCAAATGGCCTGGTTTAACATGTTTTTCATAAAACCCAAATCCCATTCATGGTTTATTTTCTTTGACAAAAAAGTTTGTTTTGAGTTTCCCACCTGGTTCTTTGACTGGTGGTCCTTCTTTGGATCTCATTCAATTATTTTTCCAGGAAAAACTCAGGAATCATTACATTATTTCATAACCCACATCTCAGACAATAAACCCTATGCTCATGAACTCTTATTTGTAGCCATGTTTGCCATCCCATGGATATTTGCCTGGGATTATGCCATCACCCCATCTCATTTAGGCCTTCATGCATTAAAGAGAACCTTCAAAATTAAATGGTGGTCAAAATATGAGTGTTCTTTTTCTGACATCACCACCATAAAAACTTGGTTTCAAGATAATCCACTTCATCTCAAAAAGATCTCAAGAAGTGCATCTCTATCCAGCTCTTCCAAAAAAGAAAGAAGAAGAAAGCTTCTCGAAGAGTTATCTCAAATTTCAGACTCTGAGAAAAGCGACCATGACAGCTCTCAATCTCCTCCACTTGCCCCTGACTATTGGGCCCAAGATCATTATGTAGATTTGGACTATGACCTTGCCAGCATAAAAGGTCCTCATTAGTCCCTGTCAAAAAGAAAAAGCAAAAATTAATTAAAGCAAAAGATTCGTCACCGACGCAAAAGGACAAACAACATCTGCCAACACAAAAGCAAAAGAATCGTTGCCGACGCAAAAAGACAAACAGCATCTGCTAGCATAAAAGTAAAAGCATTGCTGCCAACACAAGAAGACAAACAGCATCAGCCAGCACGAAAGTGATCAAGACAACTCAATGATTCATCCACAGCTCAATCCCAATAATTCAGAAGACCAAGACTAGTTTGTATAGAAATAGACTTTGTAAATCTGCCAGAGGCAGAGTTTGTTTTTCAGTTTGCTTTGAGTGTTTGTGAGCAAGCTTTGTAAATACAAGTGAATAATTCACAAGTGTGCCATTTCCTCTGTATAAAGCACTGTAAGACTCTCTCCTAATATATAAAATATTTCTTTCATTAAAAACTTTGCATAATTTTCAATCAGTTTTAATTTTAGTCACCTTAGGTGATGATGACATATTAGCCTCTATTAATAAAAGATTACAACAATTAAGTTTAAAAGAAGACCCTAAGGAAGAATCAAGCTCTCAAGAGAACATTTATGAGATAGACAGAGATTTAATTAGTGAAATTCAAGGAATTGATGAAGTCAATAAGATTAATCTTAGATCCAGAGCACCTTTACCAACAACTAGGAATTATTACCCTAGACCAACACGTCCAGATCTTCAATTTGAAGATAGATCACTAGCCGTTCAAGCCAAGTATGATAGTGACGCCATTTATGAATGGAATACAGATGGTGCCAATGAGCATATCATTCTTGATATACTCCAAGAAATGGCTATGGCAGCAACCTCTTATAGAACAAAACCTACCAATACCAATAAAGGTATCACTAAGTCTATTATAGCAGGGTTTACTGGAACCCTTAAAGGATGGTGAGTTAATTACTTAACTGAAGAAAATAGACAAGAAGTATTAGAAGCCACTAAGGCTGGAAATCCTCAATCCATTATAAACCCTCAAACAGGAGAAGTCACTATTTTTACTCCACAACTAGAAAATGCATTTGAAACTCTCATTTTTGCAATTACAAAACATTTTATAGGAGATCCAGAAAGATGGATAGCCAGGTCTACTGAGATTCTTCTCAATTTGACCTGCCCTACCATGCAAGATTTTAGATGGTACAAGGATGTATTCCTTGCCAAAGTATTTACTAGGAAAGACTTCAATAATGCGTATTGGAAAGAAAAATTTATTAGTGGTCTTCCTCGACTCTTTGCTGAAAAAGTAAGGCAAAGAATTAGAGATACCAACAATGGTAATTTGCCATATGATGATCTCTCTTATGGAGAAATAATTAGCTTCATTAATCATGAAGGCTTAACCCTTTGCAATGACATTAAGTTAAAATCCAAAATGAAATCAGAACTCCATCAGAGCTAAAAGGAATTAGGATCCTTCTGTGCTCAATATGGATTTGAAACTATAAGAGCCCCATCAACCATTAAGAAAAAGAAAGCTAAGTCCATTAGAAACAAACTTATAGAAAGCCCTTTAGGCCCAATAGGTTTACAAAACCCATCAAACCTAGTACTTCAAGTCCTAGGCCTAAGAAAACTAAAAGTCCAAAAACCCAGAAGACAAATAAGGTTTCAAAAACCTGTTTTAAATGTGGTCGCCTTGGTCATTGAGCCAAAGACTGCAGAGTAAAACAAAAAATAAATGAATTAGAAGTAGAAGACTCCTTAAAACAACAATTGGTAAAAATAATGATCCATGACTCACAGTCTGAAGAAGACTCTTCTTCTTCTGACAATGATGATGTCATTTACACATTACAAGAAACCTCAAACACAGAATCCTCTGATGAATCACAATCCTGTGATTGTGAAGAAGGATTTTGTAAATGCAAAACCATAAATATGATTTCCTCTCAAAAGGAATTCTTATTAGACATTATAGATAAAATTGATGACCCTATCATTAAAAAAGATTATTTAATAAAATTAAGAGATATTATTTGTGAAGAAAAAATGATAAGAGACCCAGAACCCTTTAACTTATCAAAAATTTTAGAAGAAAGATTTAGTAAACCAAAAACTGCTAGTATCCAAGACTTACAGGTAGAAGTCAATAATATGAAAGAGCAAATAAAAACCATTCAACAAGAAACTATAGAACTTAAGGCAAGAATGATTAATATTGAGATTAAAAGTCTCAAAGATTCCATCGTATCTCCATCTACAAACAAAGGAAAAGCCATTATGGCTGATCCTGCTCCTTTTCCCTTAGAACATGAAGAACCATTACCATCTCCATTACCTTTAGATGAAGGCTTCATTAGTTTAATAGAAAGAATTAATTACCAGAAATGGTACATTAGAATTTCTATTGTCATTAATGAAGAATGTCATATTAATAATATAGCCTTGGTTGATTCTGGTGCAGATCAGAATTGTCTCAAGGAAGGATTAGTTTCTACCAAGTATTATGAAAAAACCACAGAAAGATTAAACACTGCTAGTGGTTCCAAATTAAATGTAGAATATAAAATAAGTAATTCTTATGTATGTAATGATGGTTACTGCCTAAGAACTCATTTTATATTAGTCAAAAATATCCATCAAAATATTATCTTAGGAACACCTTTCCTTACCCAAATATATCCCTTTGCAGTAAGTCATTTAGGAATAGGAACAAATTTATTAGGACAAAAACTATTCTTTCCATTCCTTCAACCAATAGATACAAGAGATTTAAACCTATTACAGGCCAATAGTCTACATAGACAAATTAACTTAGTCCAAAATAAGCAAGCCCATATTAATTTCTTAAAAGAAGAAATTCATTATAAGAAAATAGAGCAACAATTAGTCTCAGCCCAAATCAAGGATTTAGAAACACTATTTAAAAAAGAAATCTGTGCTAATATCCCAAATGCTTTTTGGGAAAGAAAAAAGCACGTAGTTTATTTACCATATGAGCCCGATTTTAATGAAAAGGATATCCCATCCAAGTCCAGACCTATTCAAATGAATCAAGAATTAGTAGCCTATTGTCAAGAAGAAATAAAAGGATTATTAGAAAAAAACCTCATAAGGCCCAGTAAATCTCCTTGGAGTTGTTCAGCCTTTTATGTGAACAAACAGGCTGAATTAGAAAGAGGAACTCCCAGGTTAGTCATTAATTGTAAACCATTAAATAAGGTACTTCAATGGATTAGGTACTCTATTCCCAATAAAAAAGATCTTCTTAATAGACTCCATGATTCTGTCATATTTTCAAAAATTGATTTAAAATCTGGATTCTAGCAAATTCAAATTTGTGAAAAAGATAAATACAAAACTGCTTTCAATGTTCCCTTTGGTCATTACAAATGGAACGTAATGCCCTTTGGTCTCAAAAATGCCCCTTCAGAATTCTAAAACATCATTAATGATATTTTTAATGAATATTCTACTTTTAGTATTACTTATATAGATGACATATTAATTTTTTCGAAATCCATAGATCAACACTTTAAACATCTTAAATCCTTATTCCAGATTATCAAGACAAATGGATTAGTTTTATCAGAAACTAAAATGAAACTATTCCAAACCAAAGTTAGATTTTTAGGTCATCTAATCTATCAAGGAACTATTAAACCAATAGATAGATCCATAGAATTTGCAAGCAAATTTCCTGATGAGATTAAAGACAAAACTCAACTACAGAGATTTTTAGGATGTCTTAATTACATATCATATTTTTTTCCTCATATACGACAAATATGAGAACCTTTATATAAAAGGCTTCGTAAAAATCCAGAACCATGGTCCCCTCATCATACTGAAGTTGTCAGACTTATTAAAACAAAAGTCATTAGTCTTCCATGTTTACGTATCCTGTCTCCCTCAGCTCAAATAATTATTGAGACTGATGCCTTCAATACAGGATATGGTGGTATTCTCAAACAAATCCTTCCAGGTCAAACTATTGAACAAGTTGTTCGTTATCATTCTGGAATATGGCTTGGAGCTCAAAAAAATTATTCAACCATTAAAAAAGAAGTTTTATCCATTGTTTTATGCATCTCAAAATTTCAAGATGATTTATATGGAAAAACATTTTTATTACGTATAGATTGTAAATCAGCAAAAGAAGTTTTATAAAAAGATGTTCAAAATCTAGTTTCAAAACAAATCTTTGCCAGATGGCAAGCAATTTTAAGTGTTTTTGATTTCCAAATAGAATACATTAAAGGAGAACACAATTCTCTTCCTGATTTCCTTACTCGGGAATTTTTACAGGATAAAAAAGAAGGCGTCAACATCCCGAAAAGGAAAAGAGAAGGTTAATCCTTCAGCAAAACCTCAACAACTCTCAGATTATTATACCTCTCCAAAAAAGCCTTCCAGACCTCCCATGGCTCCTATTACACCATAAAAATCCAATAGATTTTCTCCACTGGAAGATCTACAAGCCTTTCCTGATTTACCAACTCCATCCTATTCCCAAATACTATCATCCCAACCAAAAAGCCCTCCTACTCAGTACTTTGAAAAGCCTAACCAAGAATTTATCAGAAGCACCACTCTACCCATTCCATCCAATGATAATGACCAAAGTAAAATCCTTCAATGGTTATATTCTAACAAAATTTTCCCTGCAGGTTTCCAATTTATACCTGATGATATACACAAGACTCAAAGATTTTATGAGTTAATATTAATTGATTCAAAATCTGTTGAGATAACCCATACCTATGACCCTCTTGATCATTCCAGAATCATTTATTCCAAATGCAAAATTTTAAAAATCATTAATCCTGACCATATCCCAGATCATTATTTACCAAAACCTTTTTCTATTTCCTTTGTTCCTCCAACTTATAATTATCATGATTACCAAATAGCCTGGTTCAATATGTTCTTTTTAAAACCCAAATCCCATTCATGGTTCATCTTTTTTGACAAAAAAGGTCCGTTTTGAATTCCCCACCTGGTTTTTTGATTGGTGGTCTTTCTTTGGATCTAGTTCAATCATTTTCCCAGAGAAAACTCAAGAATCCCTACACTATTTCATGACCCACATCTCAGATAATAAACCTTATGCCCATGAACTTCTATTTGTAGCCATGTTTGCTATCCCATGGATATTTGCCTGGGACTATGCCATAACTCCTTCCCATTCGGGATTACATGCATTAAAAAGAACCTTTAAAATTAAATGGTGTTCAAAGTATGACTGCTCATATTCTGATCTCACTACTATCAAGACCTGGTTTCATGATAATCCTCTTCATCTCAAAAAAATATCAAGAAGTGAAACATTTTCCAGCTCATCCAAGAAAGAAAGAAAGAGGAAGCTGCTCGAAGAGTTATCTTAAATTTCAGATTCTGATAAAAGTGACAATGATAGCACCCAATCTCCTCCATTTGCTCCTGATTTTTGGGCCCAAGATCCATATGCAGATATGGATTATGATATTGCCGACACAAGAAGTCATCATTAGCCCTGCCAACAAAGAAAAAGCAAAAATCAATCAAAGCAAAAAGCAACACTGCTGACGCAAAATGACAAATAGTATTTGACAACACAAAAGCAAGTTCAATCAGCCAAATTTTCAGCTGACACAAGACGACAGAAGATTTTAGCCAGCTCAAAAGCAGCAAGATTCTCAGCCGGTTGAAAAAAGCATCCACAGTATAATTCAAGACAGCTCAGCCTCAATAATGCTGAAGACCAAGACTAGCTAAGTTGTATATATAGAGTTTGTAAAATCTGGTTCTTCAGCATTATTGAGGCTGAGCTGTCTTGAATTATACTGTGGATGCTTTTTTCAACCAGCTGAGAATCTTGCTGCTTTTGAGCTGGCTGAAATCTTCTGTCGTCTTGTGTCAGCTGAAAATTTGGCTGATTGAACTTGCTTTTGTGTTGTCAAATACCATTTGTCATTTTGCGTCAGCAGTGTTGCTTTTTGCTTTGATTGATTTTTGCTTTTTCTTTGTTGGCATGGCTAATGATGACTTCTTGTGTCGGCAATATCATAATCCATATCTGCATATGGATCTTGGGCCCAAAAATCAGGAGCGAGTGGAGGAGAGTGGTTGCTGTCATTGTCACTTTTATCAGAATCTGAAATTTGAGATAACTCTTCGAGCAGCTTCCTCATTCTTTCTTTCTTGGATGAGCTGGAAAGTGTTTCACTTCTTGATATTTTTTTGAGATGAAGAGGATTATCATGAAACCAGGTCTTGATAGTAGTGAGATAGGTCGAAGGGCTCAACAATGGAAGAAGTAATGCCAGTCTTGGTGATTTGAAACATTTGTCTCAACTGGTTGCTTTAGAAATAAAGGTTGAGGACTTTAAGATGTTTCCAGAAGACTTATTCTTAGACAAGTTGATAAGGTACAAAATTTCAATAGGTGCGGGAGCTCAAGATCATTACAACTTAAGTTGAATACAAGGATTCAACCAGAGCATGGGATCATAAAATTATTGGAGGGTGCTGAAGATGTGCATTTGGATGGAGTGGAGAATATGAACTTGGAAGAGATATACCATGGTCGGCTTCCAGAAGCATCTTTCCCAATGTTACAAGTTATAAGTGTTTCAGCATGCCATAGATTGAAATTTCTTTTCTCATCATCCTTTTCTTGAGTAATCTCGCAGATCAAGGATATGGAAATAAACCACTGTAGTGAGATGATTGAGATAATTACAAGGGGGAGGAGAAGGTGAAATAGAAGACAGAGAGAGTGGTGCAATGGATGTGATCAAATTCCCTCATTTGCGTTCCTTGATGCTGTATGGTCTATCAAAACTCACAGCTTTCTCTTCTGTCGCTTTGAGGTCAGCTGATGTAAAGACCACTGAAATCATTTCAGATCAGACTAAAGTTAATTCTCAAATCCCATTCTTCGACATGGAGGTATGTTACATAAGTCTTGCTAGTAAATATATATTTTATTTTTCTGCTAAAAAATGCACACAGTCACTCACTCGAGTTCACACAAAATCTGTTGAATCCAAAAAAAAGACCGACGTAAGAGTCACAATTTAATAAGTAATAACCATTTCCAAAATATTTGTAACTAAGTTCCCCGTAAGATGCAAGGTAAAATGAGTTTTTTTTCTTCATGTTCTATATACGTCAATACACTATATGTATCAATTTTTTGGAAATGGTATATTGTAACCAATTGGAAGAAGTGTTGGATCTAGAAGGACTACATCATAACAAAGGATGTCTACTATCTCAGTTGAATCAGTTGGGTTTATTTGATCTGCCTGGGCTGAAGCATATATGGAAGTACAGTAGGGCTCCTTGAGGAATACTATGCTTTCATAAACTAATTTATCTCAATATTGTTGACAGTCACTGCTTGAGGAATCTATTTACTCTATCTATGGCTCGAAGTCTTGTAAATCTCCAAAAGCTGAATGTAGTTACTTGTTATAAGATGGAAGAAATTTAACGAAGTTATGACAACAAAGTTTGTTTAGGGTGTTCCCGGTGCAGTTACTGTGTATTTTTGTCTTTTTCTTAAATTATGACAACTTTATTTAAGAGACAAAGACAGGGTGATGGCTCATCCCTGTCTAGATCTACCTCTTCATCTCTTTCAAGAGATTTTGATCATTCTGATCAAAACTTAAATAGTTTTTTAAATAATCAAGAAGTTAATATTGTTAAAATAGAGCAAAATCTGTTTAATTGGCATATTCCAAAGCAAAATGTTAATAAAATTTATCAAATATGAACTTTTGATTTTAAATTAAATTATTCCATCAAAACAACTGAGCAGACCTACTCAATAAAAAATTAAAATGAAAGTATCAAATTACTTTCATTAGCATCCATTCAAAAACACAAACAGGAAGATTTTAAGTATTTACACCTAAGATTGGTACAAATAGCCATCAAACCATTGTATTGATTAGGAATTGATACACCTATCATGATGATATTAAGAGATACTAGACATCTAAATTTTTCAAACTCATTATTATCTTTAATAGAGTCAAATCTAGCAAATGGTCCTGTCTATTTCAATTGTTACCCAAATTTTTCTATAGATCTTTATGACCCTCTTCTAGCCGATACCTTAACCTTAGATATTCAATTAAGAGAGTTAGAAGTTAAAACTGCTACAAGGAATCTAACTTTAATATACAGTATTTATTATAAAGTTATGACAACAAAAATCAACCCAAAAGCTGTGCTTCAAACTAAACCAGTGGAAACCCTTTTGCTTGAAGTAAATACCTTTTATGCAAATACAATAACACTCAAGTTACTCAAATGGGATCAGATCACAATTCCAGACTGTTGGAAATTTGAAGAGATTTGTCCACCAAGATACATTGCTAATACCAGTATTTCACAAATTGAAGAAAATAGGGATGGAAGTGTAATTATTAGGTTTGGATCTATTAAAAACCTAACACACTCCCCTATTCTCCCTAAAACAGGGAGTTCTAGAAGATCAATACATTATGAGGATCTCTTGATAATTATGGGAAGAAATAGTATTGATATTCCCTCCAACTATACTAGATCCTTAAATTTATTAGGAGTAAACTTTGATCCTATAATCCCTAGGTCTTATCATAAAAATGAGATTGATCAAATCTCATTCAAAACTACTGATGACCGATCTCAGATTCCAGATTCTGAGAACCAATGAGATCATTCTCCTATTCGAACAGATATGAATATGATAGACAATGAACTCAACGTCATCATGAGTTCAAACTTTGGAATTGATAAAGCAAAACTTAAAAGTGAATTCCTTTCTGAAAAAAAAATAGAGAAAAATCAAATTGGTTTTTCTCTAACTTTTTTAAAAGGCAAGAACTCAAATTAGAGAAGAATGGTATATATACATAACGAAAATTCAGAGTGATATGTATTTCTTTGAATTTTTTGAAATGTATACATTCAACAATAAGATTTAAAACTTTTTTTTTTTCTAAAAATCATCCTGATTTAGACAAAAGAAAAGAAATAGATGTCATCCAACAATTAGAACAATTATGGATGACAACTAATAACCAAACATCTTTATCAGTACATCCTTCTTTGCAAGTGATCATTGTAAATATTCCACATTTACAAACAGAAGTCATTGCAGCTCCCTTCAAACAACGATTAGGTACTGACGATAAAAATATTAAATTTAAAGATATTAAGAATATTTATTCACAAAATAATTATACTAACCAGAATTTACATACTTTGTCTACCCAAGTAGAATCCATTTCTCATACCATTAATACTATTGATCATAAAATTTGTTTCTGCATCAATTCCAAAAATTCCCGAAAGAGATTTACTCATCCAAAAACCTCTTCCTTTCTAGCTAAAACCTCATTTGTCAAAACCAATTTTTACTCCTACCAACATTGATAGGAAAGACTTGATAAAATTTGGAAATGATAGTGAGGACATATTACAACAAATAAATAATAGACTAAGAGGTTTATCAATCAATACATAACACAAAAAATCTTCAAATAATGTTGATGTTATAGAACAAGACATCATTATTGAAATAGAGGACACTTTAGAAGAAAACAAAACTCAACAAACTGAAATCAATGAAATCTATAGAAAAAATTATAATCGGAATGCACTCTTACCAAGAACTCGAAATTATTATCCTAAGTCAACACCTCTTAATCTTCAATTTGAAAATAGAGCAGACATCACTCAAGCAAAATTTAATAATAACTCTATTAGTGAATGGAATTTTGATGGTCAAAGTGAACAACAAATCTTAAACATACTTAAAGAAATGACCATGGCAGCTACTGCTTAAAAAACCAAAATTGAAAGCACTGATAAAAAGATTGATGCCTTCTTAATAACTGGGTTTACTAGTTCATTAAAAGGATGGTGGGACAATTATTTATTAGACCAATATCTCTTTAGTATAACTAAGTCACAAGTCCAAATTCAAGAAATGAGAATTGACCCACAAACTAACCAACAAATACCATTCAATATACTAAAAGAAAATGCGGTTGAAACTTTTATTTTCTCCATCACAAATCATTTTGTTGGAGATCCTGAAAGATTTCAAGAAAGAGTTTCGAAAGTTCTTTCAAATCTAACTTGTCCTACAATGCAAGACTTTAGGTGGTATAAGGATGTTTTCCTTGCCAAAGTCTACACAAGAAAAGATTGTAATAACTCATACTGGAAAGAGACGTTCATTTCTGGTCTACCAAAATTATTTGTTGAAAAAGTTAGACGAAGAATTAGATATCAATATTATGGTTCTATACCTTATGATTATCTCACATATAGTGATATAATTAATTTTATTAACAATGAAGGCTTAGCAATCTGTACTAATATGAAATTAAAATAAAAAATGAAATCTGAACTACATCAAAGTAGAAAAGAATTAGGATCATTTTGTAGCCAGTACGGCTATGAAACCCTAAGTTCTCCATCTGCTATAAATAAAAAGATTTTTTTTTTCAAAAGAAAGAAGTACAAAAAATACAATAAAGCTTCTTTTTTACCAAAACCATAAACTAAGAAAACCCCTTATAAAAGAAATCAAACCCAAAGAAATAAAAATCAAACTCCTTCAAAAGCTTGTCTTGGACACTAGACCAAGAATTATAGGGTAAAACAAAAAATCAATGAATTAGATATAAATGATTCTATGAAAAAACAATTAACCAAAATAATGATAAATGATTTCCAATAAGAACATGAAGATTCAAGTTCTGATAATGAAGAATTCAATTATACAGTACAAGAAAAAACAGATTCAGAAGGATATGAAGAATCACAATGTGATTGTGAAGATGGTCTCTGTTTATGCAAATCTATCAATATTATTAATTCTCAAAAAGAATTTCTTTTAGATATAATAAAAAAAATTGATGATCCAATTATAAGAAAAGATTATCTAGTCAAATTAAGGGATCTTATCTCTGAAGATAATAAAATCAAAACCCCTGTACCTTATAGCCTTGATAAGATTTTTGAAAATCGTTTAAAAACCTAAAATAGTCACAACCCAAGATCTGCAAAGAGAAATAAACATTATGAAAAATCAAATTAAGGAAATCCAAAAAGATACGATTGATTTAAAAACAAAAATGATCAATATAGAAATCAACAATCTTAAAGGATCTATTTCTTCTCATATTGATAAAAATGAAATTACAGAAGCCTCAAGCCAAAATCTTCTCATATTGTTTTTTATTCGATCCAAATCTCATTCATGGTTTATATTTTTTGACAAAAAATGCCCAAAAAATTTTCCCATTTGGATTTTTGATTGGTGGTCCTTCTTCGAAAGTGATCCTACCCTTCTTCCCCCACAAATCAAAGATTCCTTAGCTTTCTTTAAATTGAATACTGCAGCAGAGAAAAAATATTCTCATGAATTACTTTTCCTTGCTACATTTTATATGCCATGGATTCTCTCTTGGGATTTTATCATCTCAGAGACGCCATATTCATTTATGGCTCTAAAAATAATTTTCAAAATTGAATGGTGCACTAAATATGATTTTTCCATAGCTGGCATTCATGTTGTGAAATAATGGTTTTTTGACCATCCTCAGTTCTCCAAAATTCAACAAAAACCTATTGTTGCAAGCTCTTCAAGGCTGCAAATCCTTTCAAAGAAGGAAAAGAAGAAAAAGTTAATTGAAGAACTATCACAGTTATCTGATGATAATGATGACAATACAAAGACTCTTAATGATTTGTTTGAATTTGATAAAATAACTAAACCATCAGACCAATTATTTCAGGACTCCCATGACCCATACGATGCTTTCAACTTATCATAGTGAAAGTTCAAAGTATTATTCAATGTATGTGACAAAAGCATAAGCAAACGTGCCTTATTTTCATAACAATCAAAATCAAATAGTAAGATGCCCGACAACGCATCTTACCTTTCAAGAAAGCAAAGATCGACAGCAGAAAATCAAGACTCAAACAGTAAAATTCCCTGACAACGCATCTCACCTTTCAAAAAAGCAAAGATCTGTAGCAGAAAATACAAAATCAAACAGTAAGATACCTCGACAACGCATCTTATCTTTCAAATTATCAAGATAAGATGGCTTGGAATCCGAAATTTGATATATTGATAATGCTTGATAATTTGAAAGATAAGATGTATTGTCAAGGCATCTTAATGTTAAGCACTGCTAGTGGTTCAAAACTCAACGTTGAATATAAAATCACTAATTCTTACCTCTGCAATCAAGGATATTGTCTTAAGGCACACTTTATCCTTGTCAAGAATATTCATCAAAATATTATTTTAGGAACTCCTTTCCTAACCCAAATTTACTCTTTAACGTCAACCATTTAGGAATAAAGATTAATATTCTAGGACAAAGATTATTCTTTTAGTTTCTACAACCAGTAGATATTAAGGAACTAAATCTATTACAGACTAATAGTTTGTATAAACAAATAAATTTAATACAAAACAAACGAGCTCATATTAATTTCCTTAAGGATGAAATTAATTATCACAAAATAGAACAAGAAGTCCAACAGCCCCAAATTCAAATTCAAATCAAAGAACTCGAAGAATTATTCAAAAATGAGATTTTGTTGATCTTCTCAATGCTTTTTGGGAAAGAAAAAAGCATGTTGTTTCCTTGTCCTATGAACCTGACTTGAATGAAAAATATATACCATCCAGGTCCAGACCAATCCAGATGAATCAAGAATTATTAAAATACTATCAAGAAGAAATTAAAACTTTATTGGACAAAAACTTAATAAAGCCAAGTAAGTCTCTTTGGAGTTGGTCGGCTTTTTATGTTAAAAACATGCTGAACTTGAAAGATAAGCCCCAAGACTTGTTATAAATTATAAACCCCTTAACAAGGTTTTACAATGGATAAGGTACCCAATACCTAATAAAAGATGCATTCTCAATAGATTATATGATGCCTCAATATTCTTAAAATTCGACCTAAAATCTAGATTTTGGCAGATCCAGATTCAAGAAAAAGATAAATAAAAAACAACTTTCAATGTTCTTTTTGGTCATTAGGAGTGGAATGTAATGCTATTTGGACTAGAAAATGCACTTTCTAAATTCCAGAATATCATGAATGATATTTTCAATGATTATTCTAAATTCAGTATTGTATATATTGATGATATATTGATTTTTTTCAAAATCGATAGATCAACATTTTAAACATTTAAGGATTTTTTTCTCCAAATTATCAAAACAAATGGATTAGTCTTATCTCTTTAAAAAAATGAAATTATTCCAAACAAAAATCAGGTTTTTAGGAGACAATATTTTTCAATGAAATATCAAGCCTCTTGATAGATCAATTGAATTTGCCAATAGATTTCCTGATGAAATCATAGACAAGAACCAGTTACAAAGATTTCTAGGATGTTTAAATTACATATCTGAATTCTTCTCACATCTTAGACATATATATTAACCTTTATATAAAAGGTTACGCAAAAATTCTATTCCTTAGACATAAGAACATTCTGATATTGTCAAATTACTTAAATCAATAGTCAAGAGTCTTCCTTGTTTAGGAATTCTTAATCCCACTACAAAAATTGTTGTAGAAACTGACGCCTCAGATATTGGTTACGGAGGTATCCTCAAAGAGATTCTTCCTTACAAAACTAGTGAACAAATTGTTCTTTTTCATTCTGGTATTTGGCTAGGGCCACAAAAAAAATTATTCAACTATTAAAGAAGAAATTTTATCAATTGTTTTATGTATTTCAAAATTCCAAGAAGATTTATACAATAAAATCTTTTTTTTATTAAAAATTGATTGCAAATCAGTTAAAGAAGTTTTACAAAAAGATGTCCAAAATATTGTTTCAAAACAAATTTTTGCCATATGGCAAGCAATTTTAAGCGTATTTGATTTTGATATTGAGTTTATCAAAGGAAAACATAATTCTCTGCATGATTTCCTTACCCAAGAATTTTTGCAGAACCCAAACATTGTGCGAGCAAAATTACAGGTTTCAAGAAATATTCAGATATCTTCAAGAATGAGTTCAAAGTCTCAGAAAGGAAAGCAAAAGGCTCAATCCATTTCCAATAAACCCCAAAGTCCAGCTGATTATGCTACCAAATCCCAAAAGCCTACCCAACCAAACACACCTAAAAAACTTACATAATTACCTAATCGATTCGTCTCCCTTGAGGAATTTCCGAATCTTTCTCTCCAATCCTATGCTTAAACTTTATCTACCCCCTAAGAACACCATCCTAGTCAATATATTCAAAAACCCTTTCAAGAATATATTCGATGTACTGGTTTTTCAAAACCAACAAACGATGTTTGATATTATTAATGATTATATTACTAACAATGTTTTCCCTGCAAGATTTAATTTTATTCATGAAGATATCCAAAAACCTAAAAGTTTTATGAGCTTATATTGATTGATACCCAATCAGTTGAAATCACCCACACTAGAAATCAAATAGATCCAAATTTCATTACCTTCTTGACGCCGGGCAGAATAGCGATTATTCTGCAGGCTAGTCGAACAGATAGTTCACAGGGAGTAACACAAGAAAAAACCCTAAACAATACAGAGAAACAGCTCTGATGTTTTATTTAAAATTATGCAAATACCATAATAATGTTTACGAAACCCTAAGACCTTATTTATAAGGTTGAAGCTAAAATAAGAAAATTAAATTAAGGCCGAATTTAAATAAAATAAAATAAAAAGTTTCCTAAAAACTGTAAACTACCAATTTGAGGGCCTAAATGTCATTTTTTAGCTAAAATCCCGCTACGCTGAGGGTTTTCAGTTTTGTTTGCTGGCCTGTTTCCATCAAACTAGGGTCTCCGGGGCCCAATTTGATCCCGTGGCCCATTCTAGGTAGTCAACTTATCAGTTTTGCGCTGATCTGCCAACTTTAAGTACCTCATTGCCAACAACATGCTATCTGAAAACTCTGCATCATCTGACTCAGATCCTCCTGCATCACTTCTCAAAATGCAAGATTCTCAAAATCAACTCCCCTGAAAGAATCAAAGATCATTATCAACCTAGGCCTTTTTGTATACCCTTTATTCCCCCCACTTATAATTACCATGATTATCAAATGGCTTTATACATGATTATCAAATGGCTTTATACAATTTGTTTTTTATTCGATCCAAATCTCATTCATGGTTCAAAACTCAATGTTTAATATAAAGGGTAGAAAATACAAAATCAAATTCATAAGATACATAATTTGGTCTTGACAACACATCCCACCTTTCAAAAAAGCAAAGATCTGTAGCATAAAATACAAAATCAAACAATAAGATGCTCGACAACGTATCTTATCTTTCAAATTAACAAGATAAGATGGCTTGGAATCTGAAATTTGATATCTTGATAATGCTTGATAATTTGAAAGATAAGATGCGTTGTCGAGGCATCTTACTGTTTGATTGTGTATTTTCTACTATAGATCTTTGCTTTTTTGAAGGGTGAGATGCGTTGTAAGAGCATCTTATTGTTTGAGGCGTTAATTTTCTGCTGCCGATCTTTGCTTTCTTGAAAGGTAAGATGCGTTGTCGGGCATCTAACTGTTTGATTTTGATTTTTCTGAAAATAAAGTATGTTTGCTTTTGCTTTTGTCACATATATTGAATAATACTTTGAACTTTCACTATGATAAGTCAAAAGCATCATATAGGTCTTGGAAGTCCTGAAATAATTAGTCTAACAGTTTGGCAATTTTATCAAATTCAGACAAATCATCAGGAGTCTTTGTACTGTCATCACTATCATCGGATAATTGTGATAGTTCTTCAAATAACTTTTTCTTATTTTCTTTCTTTGAAAGGATTTGCTGGCTTGAAAAGTTTGCAACAACAGGTTTTTGTTGAATTTTGGAAAATTGAGGATGGTAAAAAAAAGCCATTGTTTCACAACTTGAATGTTGGCTATAGAACAATTGTATTTAGCCCACCATTTGATTTTGAAAATTCTTTTTAGAGCCATAAATGAACATGGCGTCTCTGAAATGATAAAATCCCAAGAAAGAATCAAAGGCATAGAAAATGTAGCAAATAAAAGTATTCATAGAATATTTTTTCTCTGCTGCAGTATTTGATTTAAAGAAAGCTAAGGAATCTTTGATTTGTGGTGGAAGAAGGGTGGGATCACTTCCGAAGAAGAATCACCAATCAAAAATCCAAATGGGAAAAATTTTGGGGAATTTTGTCAAAAAATATAATCAATGAATGAGATTTGGATCGAATAAAAAACAAATTGTACCAAGCCATTAGATAATCATGGTAATTATAAGTGGGAGAATAAAACAGTATAGAAAAAGACCTGGGTTGATAATGATCTTTGATTCTTTCCGGAGAGATGATTTTGAGAATCTTGCATTTTGAGAACGTAATGAAATTTGGATCTATTTGATTTATAGTGTGGGTGATTTCAGCTGATTGGGTATTGATCAATATAAGCTCATAAAACTTTTGGGTTTTTTGGATATCTTCAGGAATAAAATTAAATCCTACAGGGAAAACATTGTTAGTAATTTAATCATTAATAATATCAACATCATTTGTTGGTTTTTCATTGAAAGAGTTTTCGAATATATTGACTAGGATGGTGTTCTTAGGGGGTCGATAAAGTTTGAGCATAGGATTGGGGAGAAAGATTAGGAAATTCCTCAAGGGAGACGAATCAATTAGGTAATTTTGTAAGTTTTTTAGGTGTGTTTGGTTTGGTGGGCTTTTGGGATTTGGTAGTATAATCGGCTGGACTTTGGGGTTTATTGGAAGAGGATTGAGCCTTTTGCTTTCCTTTCTGAGACTTTGAACTCATTCTTGAATATCTGTGAATGTTTCTTAAAACCTGTAATTTTGCTCACATAGTGTTTGTGTTCTGCAAAATTCTCGGGTAAGGAAATCAGGCAGAGAACTATGTTTTCCTTTGATAAACTCAATATCAAAATCAAATACGCTTAAAACTTCTTGCGATCTTGCAAAAATTTGTTTTGAAACAAGATTTTGGACATCTTTTTGTAAAACTTCTTAAACTGATTTGCAATCAATCCTTAATAAAAAAAAAAAATTTGTATAAATCTTCTTGGAATTTTGAAATACATAAAACAATTGATAAAATTTCTTTTTTAATAGTTGAATAATGTTTTTGTGGTCCTAGTCAAATACTAGAATGAAAACAAACGATTCGCTCACTGGTTTTGTAAGGAAGAATCTGTTTGAGGATAACTTCGTAACCAATATCTGAGGCGTCAGTTTCTACAATAATTTTTACAGTGGGATTAAGAATTCCTAAATAAAGAAGACTCTTGACTCTTGACTCTTGATTTAAGTAATTTGACAACATCAAAATGTTCTTGTGTCCAAGGAACAAGATTTTTGCGTAACCTTTTATATAAAGGTTCACATATCTATCTAAGATGTGGGAAGAATTCAGATATGTAATTTAAACATCCTAGAAATTTTTATAACTAGTTCTTTTCTTTGATTTCATCAGGAAATCTATTAGCAAATTCAATGGATCTATTAATAGGCTTGATAGTTCCTTGAAAAATGTTGTCCCTTAAAAACCTGATTTTTGTTTGGAATAATTTCATTTTTGAAAGAGATAAAACTAATCCATTGGTTTTGATAATTTGGAAAAAAAATTCTTAGATGTTTGAAATGTTGATCTATTGATTTTTAAAATCAATATATCATCAATATATACAATACTAAATTTAGAATAATCATTGAAAATATCATTCATGATATTCTAGAATTCAGAATGTGCATTTTTTAGTCCAAATGACATTACATTCCACTCATAATGACCAAAAGGAACATTGAAAGTTGTTTTGTATTTATCTTTTTCTTCAATCTAGATCTGCCAAAATTCAGATTTTAGGTCGAATTTTGAGAATATTGAGGCATCATATAGTCTATTGACAATGTATCTTTTATTAGGTTTTAGGTACCTTATCCATTGTAAAACATTATTAAGGGGTTTATAATTTATAACAAGTCTTGGGGCTCCTCTTTCAAGTTCAGCTTGTTTTTTAACATAAAAAGCTGAACAACTCCAAAGAGACTTACTTGACCTTATTAATTTTTTGTCCAATAAAGTTTTAATTTTTTCTTGACAGTATTTTAATAATTCTTGATTCATCTGGATTGGTCTGGACCTGGATGGTATGTTTTTTTTCATTAAAGTCAGGTTCATAGGGCCAGGAAACAACATGCTTTTTTTTTCTTTCCAAAAGGCATTGGAATATCAACACAAATCTCTTTTTTGAATAATTCTTCGAGTTCTTTAATTTGAATTTGAATTTGGGGCTGTTGGACTTGTTGTTCTATTTTGTGATAATTAATTTCTTCCTTAAGGAAATTAATATGAGCTTGTTTTTTAGTATTAAATTTATTTGCTTATACAAACTATTAGTCTGTAATAGATTTAGCTCATTAGTATCTACTGGTTGTAGAAACTGAAAGAATAATCTTTGTCCCATAATATTAGTCTCTATTCCTAAATGATTGACATTAAAGAGGTAAATTTGGGTTAGGAAATGAGTTCCTAAAATAATATTTTGATGAATATTCTTGACAAGGATAAAGTGTGCCTTAAGACAATATCCTTGATTGCAGAGGTAAGAATTAGTGATTTTATATTCAACATTGAATTTTGAACCACTAGCAGTTCTTAACCTTTTTGTAGTTTTTTCATAATATTTAGTTGGTATAAGTCATTCTTTGATACAATTTCGATTAGCTCCAGAATCAACTAAAGTTGTTGTATCAAGGTGGTAATCTTTGTTTATTACCACAAAGACTCTAATATACCATTTTTGATAATGCATCATTTCTATTGAGTTGATAAAACCATTTCTAGTTTCATCATCAATATTGATAATATTTTGGCTCGAGGTTTCTGCAATTTCATTTTTATCAATATGAGAAGAAATAGATCTTTTAAGATTGTTGATTTCTATATTGATCATTTTGCTTTTAAATCAATCGTATCTTTTTGGATTTCCATGATTTGATTTTTCATAACATTTATTTCTTTTTGTAGATCTTGGGCTGTGGCTATTTTAGGTTTTTGAAAACGATTTTCAAAAATCTTATCAAGGTTATAAGGTGCAGGGGTTTTGATTTTATTATCTTCAGAGATAGATCCCTTAATTTCACTAGATAATCTTTTATTATAATTGGATCATCAATTTTTTTGATCATATCCAAAAGAAATTCATTTTGAGAATTAATCATATTGACAGATTTGCAGAAATAGAAACCATATTCACAATCACATTGTGGTTCTTCATATCCTTCTGAATATGTTTCTTCTTGTATTGTATAAATGAATTCTTCATTATCAGAACTTGAATCTTCATGTTCTGATTGGGAATCATTTATCATTATTTTGGTTAGTTGTTTTTTCATAGAATCATCTATATCTAATTCATTGATTTTTTGTTTTACTCTACAATTCTTGGTCTAGTGTTCAAGTCTTCCACATTTGAAACAAGCTTTTGAAGGAGTCTGGTTTTTATTTCTTTGGATTTGATTTCTTTTATAAGGGGTTTTCTTAGTTTGTGGTTTTGGTAAAAAAAAAAAAAGAAGCTTTATTGTATTTTTTGTACTTTTGTCTTTTGAAAAAGTTTCTTTTCTTTTTATTTATAGCAGATGGAGCACTTAGGGTTTCATAGTCATACTAGCTACAAAATAATCTTAGTTCTTTTATACTTTGATGTCGTTCAAATTTTATTTTTTTATTTTAATTTCAGATCAGTACAGATTGCTAAGCCTTCATTGTTGATAAAATTAATTATATCACCATATGTGAGATAATCATAAGGTATAGAACCAGAATATTGATATCTAATTCTTCATCAAACATTTTCCGCAAATAATTTTGGTATACCATAAATGAATTTCTCTTTTCAGTATGAGTTATTACAATCTTTTCTTGTATAGACTTTGGCAAGGAAAACATCCTTTTACCACCTAAAGTCTTGCATTATAGGGTAAGTTAGTTCTGAAAGAACTTTTGAAACTCTTTCTTGAAATCTTTTCGGATCTCCCAAAAAATGTTCTGTGATGGAGAAAATAAGAGTTTCAACCGCATTTTCTTTTAGTATATTGAATGGTATTTGTTGGTTAGTTTGTGAGTCAATTCTCATTTCTTGAATTTGGACCCGTGACTCAGTTATATTAAAGCGATCTTAGTCTGATAAATAATTGTTCCACTATCATTTTAATGAACCAGTAAACCCAACTATTAGGGAGACAACAATCTTTTTATCAGTGTTTTCAGTTTTGGTTTTATAAGCAGTGGTTGCTATGGTCATTTCTTTAAGTATGTTTAAGATTTGTTGTTCACTTTGATAAGCAATATTCCATTCACTAATAGAGCTATTATTATATTTTGCTTGAGTGTTGTTTGCTCTATCTTCAAATTGAAGATCAGGAGGTGTTGGCCTAGGATAATAATTTAGAGTTCTTGGTAAGAGTGCATTTTGATTATAATTTTTTCTATAGATTTTATTGATTTCAGTTTGTTGAGTTTTGTTTTCTTCTAAAGCGTCCTCTATTTCATTAATGATGTCTTGTTCTATAACATTAACATTATTTGAAGAGTTTATGCATTCTGTATTGATTGATAAACCTCTTAGTCTATTATTTATTTGTTGTAATATGTCTCACTATCATTTCCAAATTTTATCAAGTCTTTCCTATCAATATTGGTAGGAGTAAAAATTGGTTTTGATAAATGAGGTTTTGGCTGGAAAGGAGGAGGTTTTTGGATGAGTAAATCTCTTCCAGGGATTTTTGGAATTGATACAGAAACTGAAAGTTTTGATCAATAGTTAATGGTATGAGAAATGGATTCTACTTGGGTAGACAAAGTATGTAAATTCTGGTTAGTATAATTATTTGATGAATAAATATTCTTAATATCTTTAAATTTAATATTTCTATCATCAGTACCTAATCGTTGTTTGAAGGGAGATGCAATGACTTCTGTTTGTAAGTGTGGAATATTTACAATGATCTCTTGCAAATGAGGATGTATTGATAAATATGTTTGGTTATTAGCTATCGTCCATAATTGTTCTAACTGTTGGATGACATCTATTTCTTTTCTTTTGTCTAAATCAGGATGATTTTTAGAAAAAAGGTTGTAAATCTTATTGTTGAATATACACATTTCAAAAAATTCAAAGAAATACATATTACTCTGAATTTCTATTATGTATGTATACCATTATTCTCTAATTTGAGTTCTTGCCTTTTCAGAAAAGTTGGAGAAAAACAAATCTGATTTTTCTCTATTCTTTTTAGAAAGGAATTCATTTTTATGTTTTGCTTTATCAATTTCAAAGTTTGAACTCATGATGATGTTAAGTTCATTATCTATCATATTCATATCTGTTCGGGTAGGAGAAGGATCTATTTGGTTCTCAGAATCTGGAATCTGAGATCGGTCATCAGTAGTTTTGAATGAGATTTGATCAATCTCATTTTTATGATAAGCCCGAAGGATTATAGGATCAAAGTTTACTCCTAATAAATTTAAGGATCTAGTATAGCTGGAGGAAAAATCAATACTATTTCTTCCCGGAATGATCAAGGGATCCTCATAATGTATTAATCTTTTAGAACTCCCTGTTTTAGGGAGAATATGGGAATGTGTTAGGTTTTTAATAGATCCAAACCTAATAATTACACTTCCATCCCTATTTCCTTCAATTTGTGAAACATTGGTATTAGCAATGTTTCTTGGTGGACAGATCTCTTCAAATTTCCAACAGTCAAGAATTGTGATTTGATCCCATTTGAGTAACTTAGGTGTTATTGTATTTGCTTCAAGCAAAAGGGTTTCCCTGGTTTAGTTTGAAGCAAAGCTTTTGGGTTGATTTTTGTTGTCATAACTTTATAATAAACTCTGTATATTAAGGTTAGATTCCTTGTACCAATTTTAACTTCTAACCGTCTTAATTGAATATCTAGGGTTAAGGTATCGGCTAGATGAGGGTCGTAAAGATCTATAGAAAAATTTGGGTAACAATTGAAATAAACATGACTATTTGCTAGATTTGGCTCTATTAAAGACAATAATGAGTTTGAAAAATTTAGATGTCTAGCATCTCTTAACATCATCTTGACAAATGTATCAATTCCTAATTGATACAATGGTTTGATGGCTATTTGTACCAATCCTAGGTGTAAATACTTAAAAACTTCATGTTTGTATTTTTGAATGGATACTAATGAAAGTAATTTAATACTTTCATTTTCATTTTTTGTTGAGTAGGTCTGTTCAATTGTTTTGATGGAATAATTTGATTTAAAATCAAATGTTCCTATTTGATAAATTTTATTAATATTTTGTTTTGGAATATACCAATTGAGCAGATCTAGCTCTATTTTGGCAATATTAACTTCTTGACTAATTAAGCTTTGATCAAAATGATCAAAATCTCTTGGAAGAGATGAAGAGGTAGATCCAGACAAGGGATGAGTCATCACCCTCTCTTCGTCTCTTAAATAAACTTGTCATAATTTAAGAAAAAGACAAAATTGCTACAGTAGCTACTGGGAACACCCTAAACAAACCAGACAAACGGGCTTACCAATGGATTTTCAACGGCTTACCAACACAGCAAAGACGTATAGTCAAAGAACAACTTTGTGCAATAAAAAATTATAACAAGCTTAAGCAAAAGAAGAAGATATGGCTCTGATACCACAAAAGAAGAAGAAGAAGACGACCCTCATCTCCTTGATATTCTAACCTTAGATATTCAATTAAAAGGTTTAGAAGTTAAAACCGGTACAAGAAATTTAACAAAGTTATGAAACCAAAAATCAATCCTAAAGCTTTACTCCAAACCAAGATAGGAGAAACTCTCCTGCTTGAAGCATGTTGACCCATATTTGATTTTAATAATGACAAAACACCTCTCTAATTGCACTAACAGTTTTATCTAACTGTTTAAGCGGTAAAAGCATTCCGCATCGAAACAAGATGAAAGAACTTAACGCAATTCAGACACCAAAACAAGACAGAAGATCTAGAATAGGCATTAAGGTAACTGAAACAATTGTAAATCTCTTATATTCAATTACATAGCTTGATTTATGGCTCAATTTACAAAAGACTTTGACAAAACTAAAACACAAAAGTTGCTAAGTCAAAAACTATTTTTGAAAATAGAAAAACTGGGTTGAAGGTCAACCCAGTCGACTGGGTCCATATACCAGTCGACTGGTAACTGAGCCAAAAAGTTCCCAGTCAGTTTCCAGTCAACTGGTGCTTAGTATCCAATCAACTGGTAACTAGGACAAAAAGTTCCTAGTCGATTGGTGCTTAAGACCCAGTCGACTGGTACTTTCCCTTGGCCTAAAAAGTTAAAATTCTCACTTGACCTAGTCGACTGGTAATTCGAAAATATGACCGTTTGAGACACGAAACTTGAGTATTTAATGCCCCAAACCTACCAAGTTTGTGTCAAACAGCTATATTGATTCAAGGCTATATAAACCACTTTAATAAGTATTTATAAAAAGAAAATGACACATTCAATTAACAAGATAGCTTATTAATTCTCAAAAGCTTTGAAAAATTTATTGTTGAACTATTCTTAAAACTTATTCTTGAAAGAGAGATATTGTTCATTTGTAAAAGCATTTATTACTATCTCTCTACTACTTTCTTTACAGCAAATTTCATTTATTGTAAAGGGAAAGAGTTGTAATAACTCTTAGAGTGTTAAGCACTTCATTGAGAATGACTTCTGTAAGGAAGTGATTGGTTGTAAGGTTTGTGCAACACCCGCTAAGTTGCATGACTAAGGTTTTAGTGGATTGCTTCAATGAGGTTCCTTGAAGTGAGTGGATGTAAGGTCGGAGAGATTCTGATATTGCCGAACTATTATAAACGGAGTTTGCGTATTCTCTTCCTTAAACTTCTTTACTTTCAAGTATATTATTTGATTGTATGCTTTATGTATTTAACTGTGCAAAAACTTGCAAAGTAATTAGAAAAAGTTTTTAAACCCAATTCACCCCCTCTTGGGTTTGAACCTCGGTTTAAAATCAGTATCAGAGCTTCGTACTCAATTTCAGGCTTAAAATCATTGAGTTGATTCGATGGCATCTAATAGCTATACCGAAGGGCATTCCTATACTAGGTCTCCCTTGTTCAATGGCTCCAACTATAACTATTGAAAAAATAGAATAAAAATCTTTATCGAATGACAAGATTATAATCTATGGAGGGTCATTGAATAGGGACCTAGAATTCCTACGAAGGAAATAATCATTGGAGAAATTAATCATACAATGCCTAAACTCAAAACTGAGTTTAATGAAGAGAATTGTAGAATGATGTCTCTCAATAGTAGAGCAACTAGCATGTTACATTTCGCTCCAGATATTGCTAAATACAATAAAATTTCTGCATAAATTTCAGCTAAAGAAATTTGGGACAAATTGCAAGTTACATATGAAGGAACTAGCGAAGTTAAAAAATCAAAAATCTATATGCCAGTTTTCAAATATGAAACTTTCAAAATGTTTCCAAATGAAACTATTTTTCAAATGCACTCACGTTTTACTACCATTGTTAATGGTCTACAGCTTCTTGGCAGGAACATTGAGGAATTTGAACTAACGAGAAAGATCTTAAGGTCTTTGCCATCCACTTGGAAAGCAAAGAAGACGACCATCACGTAGGCCAAAGATCTCAACAAACTTGATGTCAAAACATTCTTCGGATCACTATTAACATACGAGATGGAGGAAATGAATCTCTTTGTCAATGATGATGAGAAGAAGAAACAGATGATTGCTTTTAAAGCCTCTATAAGAAACAAAGAGGAAGAGAAAGAAGAAGAGGAAGAAAGCAGCGAAGAAGATGGTGAGATGGCTTTAATCACCTAAAGGTTTCACAAGTTCTTGAAAAAGAGTAAGAAACCTTACACAAAGGAATCCACTTCAAAAAGGGAACCTCTTGTGTGTTACGGTTGCAAGGAGCTCAATCATATCAAAGTCGATTGTATAGCAACAAGCAAACCATTTAAGAGCTTCAAAAAGAAAGCTATGATTGCAACCACATGGAGTGATGATGAAGAAAAAGAATCTTCGGACAATGAGGTCGGAACGAGGAGATTGCCAACCTATGCTTGATGGCAATCGATGATGAGAATGAGGTATCAACTTCTTCCTCTTCTAATAATAACATTGTTAGTAGTAGTGAAGAGTTAATTAAGGTTATAAATGAAATGCATGAAGAATTGAAGAAATTTGATTCTAGGAATACTGCCATAAAAAATGAAGTCTTATCTCTTTCTAAAGAGATGAAAGACTTAAGGGAAGAAAAAGAAAAACTATCTTCCATACTTTATAACTCTTCACAAGATTTTCTAAAAAATGAAAATGAAATTCTAAATAAGAAAATAACATAATTGAATAGCACCATATCTAAACTTATGCTTGGAAAAGAAAATGTAGATGAAGTGCTATCTAGCCAAAGGCTAAGTGGAGGAAAATCTGGCTTGGGTTATTCTCCATTAGAGAAGAAAAAATCAAAAGAGACTTTGTTCATGAAGGCAACATGTGTGAATGAAGTTTCCACTTCCAAGGCCACTAGCAAGATTAAAAGCACCCCCTCAATATATGCTAGTAAGTCTAAAAATGCGAATTTAAATTCTAATGCATATACTAGAGGTAAGCATCCTAGAAATACTCATGCATATATATATGCTCACACAAGAAATGCAAATACTAGGAATAATCATTCAAGGAATGCATGAACTAGCAATACACATCCTATAAGTAACCATCATGTGCATCCTAGAGATAGTATGCATACTCATAACTTGTACACTACACATGCACATCCTAGGAATTACCATCATGTGTATCCTAGAAATTATCATCATACATTTCCTAGATATAACATGCATATTCATAATTTTCATAATAGAAACATGTACTCTGGGATTGCTTATACAAGGAATTATAGACATGCACAATTAAAAAATCCTAGAAATTTCACTAACTATTATCCTAGGATTATGCATCATCAACATGTCTATAATTATAGAGCACCTTATAATTTTAAAAAGGTATGGGTCCCTAAAGGAACCATATTTTCTTGAACTAACCCCAAAAGACCCAAGAAATTTTGGGTACCCAAGAGTGCAATTGTATATCTTTGTGTAATGTAGATGTCTCCATACCAAGGAAGAAGGTAACTATTAGTACCTTGATAGTGGATGCTCAAAGCACATGACCGGTGATCAAAGCATGTTCAAAGAGCTAGCTCTAAGGGATGGTAGACACGTTACCATTGGAGACAATACAAAGATTAAGATCATTGAGCATTGAAAAGTTGGTAACGATTTCTCAACCATTGATCATGTATTATATGTGCAAGGCCTAAAGGAAAATTTGCTTAGTATTAGTCAACTATGTGACAGAGGCAACAAAGTCATATTTGAAACCTCTCATTGTCTAATTATAGACATCAAGAATAATAAGATCAAGTTTGTTGGCCATAGACACGAAAATGTCTTTACCGTTGATTTAAAATCTTTGCATTTTGAAAATGAAAAATGTTTTCCGCATTTAGTGAAAACCCATGGCTGTAGCATAGAAGACTTGGCCATGTGAATATGGATTTGCTTACAATCATTTCAAGAAAAGATTTAGTCATTGAATTTCCAAAAATCAAATTTGAAAAACAAGGTATGTGATGCTTGTCAAATGGGAAAACAAACTAGAATTTCCTTTAAATAAAAAAAAATATAGTCTTAACTACTAGACACTTTGAACTTCTACATATGAACTTGTTTAGTCTAATAAGTACCATAAGTCTAGGTAGCCATCAATATGCTCTTGTTATTGTTGATGACTATTCAAGATATACCTTTGTTATTTTTATTGCTTACAAGGATGAAGCTTATAAAAGATTTGTGAACTTTTGTAAAAAAGTTCAAAATGAAAAAAGAATCTTTATTTCAAGCATTAGAAGTGATCATGGAAAAGAATTTGAAAACCAAAGCTCTTCAAAATTTTTGTGATGAAAACGGAATTGATCATAACTTTTCAGCACCTAGAACTCCTCAACAAAATGGAGTTATTGAGAGAAAAAATAGAGTTCTAGAAGAATTTGCAAAAACACTGCTTAGTGAAAATAGTTTGCCAAAATATTTTTTGATGGAAGCCATAAACACTTCTTGATATTTTTAAATAGAGTTTTAATTAGGTCTATACTTAACAAAACTCTATATGAATTATGGAAAGGTAGAAAGCCTAATATCTCTTATTTTCGTGTTTTTGGTTGAAAATGCTTTATCCTAAATAACAATAAAACTAACTTGGGTAAATTCGACTCAAAGATTGATGAAAGGATATTCTTAGGATATTCAATCTCTAGTAAAGCTTATAGAGTCTTTAACAATAGAACTCTAATGGGTGAAAAATCAGTACATGTAGCCTTTAATAAGGCTAACCCAATTAGTAGTAGAGTAGGTTCTTTTAATGATGATGCAGATTTCATTCCAATGATAGAAACACCTACTCCCATTGTTGACCCGAAGGAGAGCCAACCTCAAATGAGTTAAGGGGTAGATGCTCTCGATCTTGATCAACCATCTACAAGTCAACAAGATGATAGTTTTCCCATATATTGGAGGTATGTGAATTATCACTCAATCGATCAAGTGATTGGTGATCCTTCACAAGGGGTAAGAACTCGTTCCTCTATTAGAAATATTTGCAATTGTGTAGCTTATACCTAAGACGTTTGTAAAAGCTGAGAAGGATGTTGATTGGATAAATGCTATGCAAGAAGAAATAAATCAATTTTAAAGAAACAAAGTATGGAATCTAGTTCCTAGACCAAAGAATCACACTATAATAGGAAATAAGATTGATGAAAATGGAATAGTAACTAGGAACAAGGCTAGACTAGTTGCTAAGGGATATAATCAAGAAGAATGATTAGATTTTGATGAGACCTATGCTCTCGTAGCTAGATTAGAGGCTATTTGAATGTTATTAGCATTTTCATGCTTTAATAAGTTTAAATTATTTCAAATGGATGTAAAAAGTGCCTTTTTAAATGGCTTTAGAGAAGCGGTGTATGTTGAGTAACTTCTTGGATTTGAAAATCCTAGTCTTTCAAACATGTCTATAAGCTTTCTAAAGCTCTATATGGGTTGAAACAAGCTCCAAGAGCATGGTATGAAAGACTAATTAAGTTTTTGCTTGAAAATGATTTTAAAAAAAGACAAAAAAACAACTTTCTTCACAAAAACTCGTAAAGATGACACACTACTAGTCTAAATATATGTTGATGATATTATATTTGGTGCTACTAATGAATCTATGTGTCAAGAGTTTTGCTAAGAAGGTGAATTTGAAATGAGCATGATGGGAGAGCTTACTACTTTCTTGGATTTCAAATCAAACAATTGAAAGAAGGCATCCTCATCAATCAATCAAAAAACACCAATGATCTATTAAAGAGGTTCAGGATGGAAAGCTCAAAGTCAATTGGCACTCCTATGAGCGACTCTACAAAACTTGACCTAGATGAGGAAGGTAAGTGTGTAGATACTAAAACTTATAGAAGCATGATAGAAGTTTTACTTTATTTAACTGCAAGTAGACTTGATATAATGTTCAGTGTATGCATGTGTGCTAGATTTCAAGCTAATCCTAAGGAATCACATGTAATTGCAGTAAAAAGAATCCTTAGATATCTACAAGGGACTCAAAACCCAGGATTATGGTATTCTAAAAAATCAACTTTTGAGCTTATAGGATATTCAGATGCTGATTTTGTGAGTTGTAGACTAGATAGAAAAAGCACTAGTGGAACATGCCAATTCTTAGGTGCAATGTTAACCTTTTGGTTTTCCAAGAAACAAAATTTGGATGCGCTATCAACCGCCGAAGTGGAATATGTAGTAACTGGAAGTAGTTGTGCACAAGTGTTGTGGATGAAACAACAGTTAGAAGATTATGGCATGAACTTTTCATTGTGATAACGCCAGTGCTATCAACTTGACCAAAAACCCCATTTTGCATTCTAGAACTAACAAATAGAAATTAGAAATCACTTCAAAAGAGACCATGCTCAAAAGAGTGATATTAGACTAGAATTCATTCCTTCAGAAAACCAAATAGCTGATATTCTTACAAAACCCTTAAGTGAAGATATTTTTTGCAGGATTAGATAATTGATGGGCTTGAAATACCATGATAAATTGTATGTTTGACTGCATCGACATTCATTATATGCATATTTGACATCTAGTGAATAAGTATTAACTCTTATTTAATATATCTCTCACTCAAGATGGCATAAATAAACAATTTCATGTTGAAATTTCAAGTTGGAGCTCAAAATTTAAGTTTTCTGGATAACCTAATCGACTAGTATGTTGACCCCAGTCTACTAGTATCCCACTGCCGATTTTACCAGTCGACTAGTATAAAGCATCCAGTCGACTGGTACTACAAAACATTGTTTGGAGCAAAAATTTGAAATAACCTACCCAGTCAACTAGTATGGATCACCTAGTCGACTAGTATGCCTATGCCAGTTTACTCAGTCGACTGGTGTCCTGACCTAGTTGACTGGTATTTAACCAATGTAATGATATGCCCCTCGACTCAAAGTTGTTTAACCTCATCACGAGTTGGACCATCCACCCGAGTCGGGGCTATCTCTCAAAGATGGATGTGGTATTGATCTGTTGTCTCAAAACAGGACATCATTTCAATATCTACCCCCTACTGCTCGCCAACATGATAAACAGTGAAGTGAAAGATTCCAGGTGCCTTCCCTACGGGATGCTTATCACCCTGATCCTACAGCATTTCTAAGTCTCCCTACCTGCCTCTGAGGCTCAGGACATTAGCCCAAAGGACCTCATCAACGTCTCTTCTCTAAAGAAGATGGGGTACACTATCCAATAAGGTATGATCTACTCCAAGGCTGGGAGGAACATACAGATTGGTGCTAAGGATGACAGCAACGAGGAAGACGATGAGGTTCGTGGTGATGCAGCTCCTCTTACTGTGATGGACACTAATGAGCAAACACCTAGTCCACAGCATGGTGGCTATGGTGCTGGTTTGCCTGGATACGATGACTTACTTCAGGCTATGATGAGCCTCCAGCTGTCCATGTAGTTCGAGTTCCAGAGCTTGAGCTCTTTTATCGATCACATGCATCGCAACCTCCGTACACTCCGAGACGATTTTAAGTTACATCGAGAGCACACAGAGGGCTCTTTGGCTGAGCTTCAGGATCTTGTTTGAGACGATTGCTCTTTGTTTTTATGTACATATATAACTACATGGATACTTAGCACATACATCATTTTTATTCACATATAATCATTTGCTTGTACTCATTGATTCAACTTCTATAAGCTTATGATGTATGGATGATTATATATAGATGCTTACTTTTCAGTTATTTAGCTTTTTGCTCATATATATGCTTTACTTATAAGGTAAATGGTTTCTTAGCACTTGATGTTTACCTATATGTTGTAATTACTTATACTAGTATAGGCAACTTCTGATTATTCTCGGGAAGTCTTCCTAATTTTGAATCATACCTAGTTTTCACACTTTTGCCTTTTTTTTCATGGCGATGGTGTTTGTTTTGCTTATTTTTTGAGTTTACACTCCCTTTATCTGCTGTTGTTAAAACGGGGGAGAAAAAAAAGGAGAAAAATCAATGTATAAAATAAAATTGTATTTAAACTTTGAATATAGCATATATTTAGAGGGAGCATTGCTTCAGATACATTGACGAACGTAATATTGTCTTCCATTGATTGGTTGGGTTAATATAACTATATTTAAACTGTATTTGAATGCTTAACAGGTTGCTTTTATCCGAAAAACAGAGGAAGCTCTGTCCAAATTTTTCTAAAATCCAACACTTAGTTTTTTAAATGGTTTTTTCTCTCTTTAGTTTTGTCATCATAAAAAATGAGGAGATTGTTGACCTGTATCATTTACATAGCTTGATCTATGGCTCAATTTACAAAAGACATTGATAAAACTAAAATACAAAAAGCTTCTAAGTCAAAAATTGTTTTTGAAAAAAGGAAAACTGGGTTGGAGGTCAACCTAGTCGACTGGGTCCATATACCAGTCAACTGGCAACTGGGACAGAAAGTTCCCAGTCGACTGGCAACTGTGACAAAAAGTTCCCAGTCCACTGGTACTCTTCCTTGGCTTAAAAAGTGAAAATTCTCACTTGACTCAGTCGACTGGTACAAGGATCCAGTCGATTGGTAATTCAAAAATATGATCGTTTGAGATACGAGACTTGAGCATTTAATGCCCCAAACCTACTAAGTCTCTGTCAAACAGCCATATTAATTCAGGGCTATATAAACCCACTTCAATGAGCATTTATAATAAAATAAAAATAACACATTCAATTCACAAGATAGCTCATTAATCTCAACAGCTTTGAAAAATTTATTGTTGAGCCATTCTTCAAGCTTGTTCTTGAAAGAAAGATATTGTTCATTTGTAAAAGCACTTATTGCTATCTCTCTACTACTTTCTTTACAGAAAATTTCATTTATTGCAAAGGGAAAGAGTTGTAATAACTCTTAGAGTGTTTAGGATTAAACACTTCATTGTAACTTCCGTGAGGAAGAGAGTGACTTCCATGAAGAAGAGATTAACTTCCGTGAGAAAGAGATTGGTTGTGAGGTTTGTGCAACACCCGCTTAGTTGCATGACTAAGGTTTTAGTGGATTGCTTCAAGGAGTTTCCTTGAAGAGAGTGGATGTAAGGTCGGAGAAATTCTGATATTGCCGAACCACTATAAACGGAGTTTGCATATTCTCTTCCTTAAACTTCTTTACTTTCAAGCATATTATTTGATTGTATGCTTTATTTATTTAACTATTTAAAAACTTGCAAAATAATTAGCAAAAGTTTTTAAAACCCAATTCACTCCCCCCTCTTGAGTTTGAATCTCGGTTTACAAAGTAAATATTTTGCATGCAAATACAATAACTCCCAAGTTATTGAAATGGAATCAGATCATAATTCCTGATGGTTGGAAGTTTGAGGAGATCTATTCACCAAGAAACGTTGTTAATACCAATGTTTCGCAAATTGAAGAAAATAATGGTGGAAGTGTAATTATTAGGTTTGGATCCATTAGAAACAAACTCCCCTACTCATTCTAGGACAGAGAGTTCTAGGAGATCAATACAATATAATGATCCTTTGATCATTCCAAAAAGAAACAGTTTTGATATTCCCTCTAGATCTTTAGATTTATTAGGAGTAAACTTTACTCCTACAATCCCTAGGGCCTATCATAGACACGAGATTGGTCAAACTTCTTTCAAAACTGCTAATGATCAATCTCAGATACCAAGTTCTGTAAGAGATCCCTCTCTTACTCGGACATATATGATAGATAATGAACTCAACGTCATTATGAGTTCAAACTTTTAGATTGATAAGACAAAACTCAAAACACAAAACTTGATTCCTTTCTGAAAAGAATAAAGAAAAATCATATTGGTTTTTCTCTAACTTTTCAGAAGAAGCAAGAACTCAAATTAGAGAAGAAATGTATACATACATAACAGAAATTCAAAGTAATATTTATTTCTTTGATTTCTTTAAAATGTATACATTCAACAATAAGATTTATAATCCTTTTTTTTAAATCACCATGATCTAGACAAAGGAAAAGAAATAGATGTCATTCAACAATTAGAACAATTGTGGACAACAACCAATAATTAAACATCTCTATCACTACATCCTCATTTGCAAGAGATCATTGTAAATATTCAACATTTACAAACATAGGTCATTGCATCTCCTTTTAAACAAGGAAGTGGTACTGATAATAGACATATTAAATTCAAAGATATTAAAAATATTTATTCAAAAAATAATTATACCAACCAAAATTTACATACATTGTCTATCCAAGTAGACTCCATTTCCCATACTATAAATACAATTAATCAGAAACTTTCAGTTTCTGCATCAATTCCAAAAAACTCCAGGAAAGATTTACTTAATGAATAACCTCCCCCTTTTCAACCAACACCTCATTTGTCAAAATCAATTTTTACTCCTACCAACATTGATAGTAAAGACTTGATAAAATTTGGAAATGATAGTGAAGATATATTATAACAAATAACTGATAAACTAAGAGGTTTATCAATCAATAGAGAATTTGGAAACTCTTCAAATAATGTTAATGTTATAGGACAAGATATCATTAATAAAATAGAAGATGCTTTGGAAGAAAACAAGACTAAACAAACTAAAATCAATAAAATTTATAGAAAAGATTACAATAGAAATGCACCCTTTACCAAGAACTCGAAATTATTATCCTAGGCCAACACCTCTGACTTTCAATTTGAGGATAGAGCAGATAGCACCCAAGCAAAATATGATAATAGCTCCATCAATGAATGAAATATTGATGGTCAGAGTGAACATTAGTGAATGGAATATTGATGGTCAGAGTGAACAACAAATCTTAAACATACTTCAAGAAATGACCATGGCAGCTACTGCTTATAAAACCAAAACTGAAAATACTGATAAAAAGATTGTTGCTTTCCTAATAGCTGGTTTTACTGGCTCATTAATAGGATGGTGGGATAATTATTTATCAGACTAAGAGCATTTTAGTATAACTGAATCACAAGTTCAAATTCAAGAAATGAGAATCGACCTAAAAACTAACCAACCAATACCATTTAATATACTGAAAGAAAATGCGTTTGAAACTCTTATTTTCTCCATCACAAAACATTTTGTTGGGGATCCTCAAAGATTTCAAGAAAGAGTTTCAGAAGTTCTTTCAAATTTAAATTGTCCAACAATGCAAGATTTTAGATAGTATAAAGATGTTTTCCTTGCCAAAGTCTACACAAGAAAAGATTGTAATAACTCATATTGGAAAGAGAAATTCATTTCTGGTCTACTAAAATTATTTGCTGAAAATGTTGAAGAAGAAGAAGTGATATCTGGAAAAATCGTAAGATTTCCTCTACTAAACTCCATTTCGTTGAGGTCATTACCCAGACTAACAAGTTTTCATCCACCAAGTCTTGCTTTGGATTGCCCATCCTTGACAAAACTACAAATTGTCCATTGCGATAGAATGAATTTTACGTATTATTTATATTTCTATGAATTTTACGTTTATGATTTCTTTTAAATTACTATAATTTTTCTCCTTTATGTTAGTAATATCTTTGTCAATCATTTATTGAGTATATACTTATTTCAAGTTACTATGATCTTGAGTCCTTTCCTCTCCTTGACTGTATTAATTAGTAGGGCGTTCTTCACCTAAAGGCTCTTCATATCATGAACTTGTCTAAGTTAAACTCTTCTTGTTGCGGGAAAAGGTTCTGGTAAGCTCGTCAGGTTCTGGCGTAAGCAGTAACTCCTACCTTTGCTAAAGCTTTCTCTTTTCTTTAAGGCTTTTCACTCCGATTATCGTTATTCAAGCGGTATCATAGAGAATCCATTCGTCCTTCTGGTAAGGGTTTGAAGAGGGCTTGGTAGCTAGGAAAGAAGTTTAGAAGCAACATATATAACGTCATCTGGGGTTGGAGTTTTGCCAGCTAGATTACAAAACCAAGTTTTACTTTAATCATTTTACAACATCTTTTATTTTGATACGCAAAATGTCATATCCCAAAATTCAGACAAAAATAATTTCTAATTACATTAAAAATCATTATACCTCAATTTCAATCATAAAAATATTAATATATAAATAAAATCTTCCAAAATCTAATATGTGATACCCAATTAATCAATAAAAAACCAAAATTACATAATACTACAGTTCCAAGACTCAAAAGTCACAAATCCTCTCAGAAAAAAGTAACATTGATAAACATTAAATTACAATTATATAGATATATACTCTTAAAGAACCATAATTGTGGTCATTCACTAAAACCAAAGAAAGCAAATCCTTTAAATTTTCATCAAGACTTCACTTAATTGGCTTTAACTCTAACTTTATTTATCATCCGCAAAATTATACAAAACTAATGAGCTTAAAGTTCCGTAAGTAATAATCAACCATACAAGATTCTTAAACAATTATCTGACCTTGAAACTAATAAAATGATAAGATTTAAATTTTCAATCCTCGATAATTCTCATCAATTACTATATCAATCCATTAATTTCATCCAATCATCAATATCACACTTAGACCGGTGACAATGCCCAATAGTTGACACACCATTAACCATATGTCAGGTCCAATAGTTGACACACTTATTCTCTGTGGCCGATCAATCTAACAGTGACACAATATATATGTGTGGGGTCAATGGTTGACACATTTAACTCCTGTCAGAGTCTATTGTTGACACACTTAACCCTTGTGTTCGGGTTCAATGGTTGACACACCTTAAGATATTACATGAAAAAAAATCACTTACCTCCACACAAAGTCAAATCACTAATCAACCAATCACATGCTCTGGTATTCATACCATCGTTCATATTCATACCTAATCATGATACAGTGTATATTAAATTTAAGTAACTGCACATCTGACTATACAATTTTTATTCATATCATGTCACGATAGCCCCAAATAAATAATATTAACTCAAATCTCATAAGTTACTTAATAGCTCACAAATTTCATCTCATAATTACTGTTCATAACAATATAATTTATTCTTTAACTGTCACTAAGTTTTGAGTTCTTAAGAACAATCCTATTTCTTTTCTCATCAATTCACTCAATAGCCACCGCCACTTTATTAATTAGCTATGTATACATGAGTAACTCCCAACTTATTATTAATTGGTTCATTCATCTAAGTCAGGTAACAAACAAATTAACCATCATTATTCTTACTTATTACCATTAACTTATACCATTAACTTACAATGTGAATAAATATTCAAAGATGAGTAGTAATATATTTTTGGGTTTTAATTTATGGGATATTTTTTTAAATGATGAAGATATCTTAAATTTTATTGAAATAGGTAGGGTTTGTATATAGGTGACATTCCTTTAGTGCATTTGATTATTATACTTTTTTACTTGTCAAAATATAAATATTCAGACTACATTAGCCAGATCCACGCACTTTGTTACTCCCAAAATATACATAAGCCACTTGCCAATAATTAATTTTTATCTAATCTTTTGGTAACCTTTATACCCTACGAATTCACTTTGACAGTTCACCTAATTTTCTTTCTTGAATCATGATCTTCCACTACCGTTTTAATCTCCATCTCAAGCACCAAATGTAACATAATTAAATATCATTTCTTTTCAATCCTTTAAAAAATGGAGATATCAATAGCATAAACATTAGTTATCATGCTTCTTTTCCAAACAACAATCAACGTTTACTAGTCAAATATATATTCAAAACATCAAGACATATGCGTACTAACACATTCACGTTCAAGAAAGATGGAGGCATAATGACCGACGGCTGAGATGATGATTCTCAGTTGTCGCAGCAACAAACCTAAGGTTTTCTACCAAGGCTACCACTACACCGGTATGGGGAGGAGAGAAAAGGATTTGTGCCTCTCCTTATTTTCTTTCATATCGAATATAGGGTTTGACCATTGGTAATGGGCTTCCTCATGGGTTCTGGGCTTAATCCCCCCCGGTGAAGATTAATTTGGGTTTTCAAGCAGGTAGAAGAGGAAATATGTAAATAATTCTTCTTTTTATTCTTTTTCTTTTTTTCTTTTTCAATATCTTTTAGTTTAAAAACAAATCACCATTACATGTCCAAAATGGTTTTTAGTACCTCACTTAATCTCTCAAATGAAAACTTAGAAAACAATGTAATACATTAACAAACCATCATAAGTATGTGGAATGATAAAACTTACACATAATAATTTGTATTTGTCATTTATTGTAACGACCCATCCCAGGTTATCTATCCCCGAGATGGTGTCATCACATTTTGAGAATTTCACTATGACACATATATGCAACAAATACTAACAGAAAATTTTTATTTTAATCCTCCACCCTAAACAGGGGAGATACATACATCTGAAATTAATTTACACATAATATACATTAAAAATAAAATATTTACTTCATTTTCTCTTTAGTCTGAGGATATTCACACGTACATGGCGTACAAAAATGAATTCTTCCGACCCTTAAGCGCACCAGCCTACTTGTCATGTATGCTACCTGAAATCATTGTACAATGAGGGGGAGCTTCACAAGCCCAGTGAATTAAATTTACTAAAAGTATTCCAATTTTATAAATAGCCCTATAATATTTAATCATTTATTTCTCTTATAACTGGATAATAATGTAATGTCTAACATTTAAATAATCACCATATTATCATATTTCTATGTTTTTTTTTCTCTTTTTCTCACTGTATTCTTGGGAGACTCATCCATCTATAATTAATTTCACAATAATATACCACACATCAGCATTTTAATAATGCAAGCAATAATTAAAACAGATGTAATGCATGAATGCTTATGATGGAAACGTCTTCCCACCTGTCGACAAGTTATTATTATCTTAGATCAGCCCCTTCCCGGTTCTTTACAGCTTATCCCAACTGTCATAGAATTTATTTCCAGCATATACCGACTGTCACGATGTCATTTTTATTTTCAGCATATACCAACTGTCACGGTTGTTCCATTTGACCGGCCCCTTCCCAGTTCTTTCAGTTATATTATTAAATACATATGCATATGCATATGAACAATGATATGAAATATGCATATGAACAATAATATAAACACCACATGAATTCAAAATATTTAAATTAACTATTCGGTCGTTCCTTAACTCTCTGCTTGATAAATTTCAAAATTTTCTTCTCCTCATATATTACATCAATTTATTCACCAACTAGTCAAAATCTCTTTATCACCATCATTATTAAATCAACTCATTATTCTAAAAATATTTCTTTTTACATACTAATTTTCTACGTGTCTAATATTCATATCCTACATATCAATTTAATTTTTACCTCCCACCAAACATAAGCTAATAATTTATTTTAATATTATTACTAGATATTTGCTTTTTATTTAGATTACTTAAAGTAGATCCAACTCACCACATAGCACTCCCTACCCGTGGATCACTTCCTTGCCTTTCCCGTTCCTCTCAGGAATTTCCTCTGGTCGCTGTTCGTCAACACTAGACATAATATTAGTATTAAATTTCTAATTATTTCTTAAATCCTTCATAAACCACACCCTTTGAAAACTCCCACTTTGACTTTTGAGAAATTTTATAAATGTTAAAAGTTCAAAAATAAATATTACGTCATTACCTTCTATTTTTTCGATAGCTTCTCGTAAAATTTCCACTGTAAACCCTTTCAAAATTTTGCTATTTCAACCTTTCTTCTGGTCCCCCAAGTGTTTAAAGAAGGTGCATAATGGAAAGAAAATTAAACGAGTTTGGTAAGTGTAAGTTGAGTTTACGCGTACTACATGTATATATACAAGTTGGCTGAAAAAAATCTCTGCAGCTCCTAAAATTTATTTGCATAGTCACTATGAAGTCTCTAAAATTTTTCCAAGTCTAGGTTTTGTTGGAAGGCATTCAAGCCTTCAAAACAAAAACTGGCACCCATACAGAAACTTGGCAACAGGTACTGCCACCTACTGCCACGTTTTACTGTTCATAGATTTTTTTTTAAACTTGCTTTTGTCTTTTTCAACTTTTATCTCTTAAACCTTTTTCAATCTTCTAGGACGTTCACGTCCCATATTTTTTTATTTTTTGTTTTATTTTATTTATTTATTTTTAATTTAATTTATTTTTTTTAAATTGTTTTATTCAAATACTACTAAACCCTTCACATAGATTTTTGTTTTTAATTCCATGTCATATTTATTAAATTACTTCTTTACCCTTACTTTACAAATACGGGTATTACAATTCTACCCACCTTACAAAAATATTTCGTCCTTGAAATTTTCTTATCAAGAAAAGAGTTGGGGGTAATCCTTCCTCATTTTTGCATCATTCTCCCACGTGACTTCTTCGACGTCTTTATTTCGTCATAATACTTGAATCAAATAAATGACTTTATTGTGCAACACACATTCCTTTCCGTTTAGGATTCTGACTGGTGCTAGCATAAAAGCTAAATCTTCTTGAATTTATATTGCCTAATTAGAAATACTATGGGATTCATCGTGTAAGTACTTTCTCAACAATGACACACGAAACACATTATGTAATTGCTTTAATTCTGGAGGCAGATTCAAATGATACGCTACTGGTCTGATTTTCTCGATCACCTCATATAGCTCCACAAATCTCGGGCTCAACTTTCTCTTCTTCTTAAATCTCAACACTCCCTTCCACGGAGACATCTTCAAAAATACTAAATCACCAACTTGGAACTCTAGAGGTCGTTTTCTTTTATCAGCATATCATTTCTGTCTGTTCTGAGGTTCTCCCTAACCAGTTTGATCCTCTCAGTAGTCAAGTCTATCATTTCGAGCCATATATCTTTCTCTCTCCAACTTCTTCCCAACATAGTGGAGTTCTACACCTTCTACCATACAAAGCCTCAAAATGTGTCATCCCAATACTAGTTTGATACTGGTTATTGTATGCAAACTCAATCAAAGGCAAATAAGCATCTCAGCTCACTGAGAAACTCAATACACTTGCCATCAGCATATCTTCTAGTATTTTGATAATTCTCTAAATCTGTCCATCAGTTTGTGGATGAAAAGTTGTACTAAACTGTAATTGTATACCCATAGTTTCTTGGCAACCCCTCCAAAATCTATAGGTAAATCTAGAATCTCTATCTGATACAATACTCAAGGGTACTCCATGTAATTTCACTATCTCTGCCACATACAACTCAACCAACTTTTCTGGACTCTAAGTAGTCTTAATAGGAAGAAAATGTGAAGATTTAAAAAGTCTATCCACTATAACTCACACAGTGTCATGTCCCCTCTAGGTGTGGGGAAAATCATAGACAAAATCCATACTTGCATTTCTCCATGGCCACTCAGGTATTGGAAGAGGTTGTAATAAACCTGCTGGATATCTATTCTCAGACTTTACCTGTTGACAAGTCAAACATCTAGTAATGCATTCTGGTACATCCTTCTTCATCCCTGACCACCAATAATTCTGTTTCAACCCCCTATACATCTTATTATTACCTGGGTGCATGGAATATATTGAATCATGAATCTCCCTTAATATCTCTTTTCTCATCTTCACATCATTGGGAACACAAATCTATGCCCCAATACTACCATACCATCTTCTCTAATTGTAAACTCGATCGGCTTCCCACTCAACACTTCTTGCTTGATCTTTTCTATCCCCTCGTCTCAACTCTGCATCTGTAATAAATGATCGAAAATAAAAGATTGTATTACCATATTTGCCATTAATACTCCTCTATCATTGACACTCAACTGCATACTCATTCTTCTTAATTCTATCATCAAACTAGTATTATGACTCCCAATAGGAGTTAATCTCCTTGTAGCCTTTCTACTCCACTCAACACTTCTTGCCTGATCTTTTCTATCCCCTCATCTCTACCCTGCATCTGTAATAAACGATTGATAATAGAAGATTGTATCAGCATATTTGCCATTAATACTCCTCTATCATTGACACTCAACTGTATCCTCATTCTTCTTAATTCTATCATCAGGCTAGTATTATGACTCCCAATAGCAGTTAATCTCCCTGTAGCCTTTTTACTCAATGCGTCAGCTACTACATTAGCCTTTCTTGGATGATAATAAATTGTACAGTCATAATCACAAATCAATTACATCCACCTCATCTGCCTCAAATTCAACTCCTTTTGGGTTAGTAAATGCGTCAAGCTTTTATGTTCAGTAAAAATTTCACACTTGGCTCCATATAGATGGTGTCTCCAAATTTTTAAAGCAAAAACTATGGCAGCCAATTCTAAATCATGGGTCGGGTAATTCTTCTCATGGTTCTTCAATTGCCTAGATACATAAGCTATAACTCTCCTATGTTGCATCAATACACATCCTAACCCCTGATGTGACGCATCACTATAAACCACGAATCCCTTATCGCCAGAAAGAAGCACCAATACCGGTGCAGTAGTCAGTTTCTCTTTCAACAGCTGGAAACTCCTCTCACATTCCTCAGACCACCTAAACTTCACATCCTTCCTGGTCAACCTAGTCAAAGGTCCAGGAATCATAGAAAATTTTTGGATAAATCTCCTATAATAACCAGCCAACCCCAAAAAACTTCTAATTTCAATTACACTCATTGGTCTTTCCCAATTCAACACTGCTTCTACTTTCTGTGGGTTAACTGTTATCCCCTCTCCTGACACAACATGCCCCAAGAAAGATATTTCACTCAATCAGAACTCACACTTCGAGAACTTCGCATACAATTTCTCTCTCCTAAAAATCTCCAACACTATCCTCAAATGTTGCATATACTCCTCTTCATTCCTGGAATATATCAAAATATCATCAATAAATACAATCACAAATCTATCAAGGAATGGTTTAAATACCTAATTCATAAGGTCCATAAATGTCGCAGAAGCATTGGTTAAAAGGCATCACTAAGAATGCATGATGGCCATAACGTGTCCTAAAAGCAATTTTAGGCACGTCCCCCTCCTTTATCCTCAATTGATGATAACTCGACCTCAGGTCTATCTTAGAGAACACTCTAGCTCCTTGTAACTACTCGAATAAGTCATCTATCCTGGGCAAAGGATATCTATTCTTGATGGTGATCTTATTCAACTGTTTATAATCAATGCACAACCTCAATGTCCTATCGTTCTTCTTGACAAATAACATAGGGGCTCCCCAAGGTGACATACTAGGTCGAATAAACTATTTATCTAGCAACTCCTGAAGCTGAACTTTCAACTCTTTTAATTCAACTGGTGCCATCCTATAGGGTACTATGGATATGGGTGCTGATCCTGGAATCACCTCAATAGAAAACTCAATCTCCCTATTAGGAGGCAATTCAGTCAACTCTTCAGGGAAAACATCAGAAAAATCTTTTACCACCAAGATATCTTCTAACTTCCTACCCTCCTTGCTAGAATCCACTACATGCGCCAAATACCCCTCATAACCCTTCCTCAACCATTTACTAGCAGTTAAAGCAAAAAAAAGATAATTAGCAAGTATCCTACGTTCTCCCTGAAAATTAAACTCCTCCTATCTGGGTATCTTGAACACCACATTTTTCCTAAAACGATCTACCCAAGCATGATATGCAGATAACCAATTCATCCCCAGAATTAAATCAAAATCTGTTATATCTAGAGGCAATAAATCAACTTCAAACTCTCTATCGGCAATATTAATCACACAACCTCGATGGATTGTCCTAATAATAACCCTATCTCCAGTAGGAATCTCAATAATAATTGCATGCATCAAATGACTAGCACTAGCATTAATAGATTTCATATAATTACTAGATGCAAAAGAATGGATTATACTAGGATCAATCGATAATCTAGCAGGCCTACCAAAGATAGAGATCGTACCCATAACAATATCAGGAGTGGCTTATGCATCCTGTTGGGTCAATGTATACACTCTGCTATCTCTATACTGCATCTGACTGTCATGTCCTCACTCTGCTACTGATCCTCGACCTCTGCCCCGCACACCCCTTGATCCACCACCTCTCTCCATCGATCTCCTCCCAACACTCCCCACACCAACCTCAACAGATTTCCCTGCTGGATAATCTGCAGCCACATGTCCTCCCCTACCACATACAAAACATATCTGCATAGGGCAATTCCAAGCCAGATACTCCGTCTGATTACATTTAAAGCATACCCTTGCTTTTTGATCATACATCATGTTACCACTTTCCCCTGGTGGCATACTTCTTCCTCTACCATAACTCCCACTGCCCACAGCTTGCCCCCCAAATCTAGAGGTCCCTCAATATTAGTCTGAGCTATAGAAGCAACAGATCATGTTTGCCTCTGACTCTACACCACAGTTCCTTGTGACAAGGAACGCCCCCTCTGGGATGGTCTCCTACCCTATACACCCATACTGCTACTACCTCTAGGTCCCTCAAATCTAGACCTTTTCAGCCAATCCCTCCTACCTCTCAACTCTATTAAATCCTTTTCAATCTGCAATGCTTTATCCACCAGTACAGCATAATTCCTTATGCCCATATAAGAGAGTTTAGTCCGAATATCATAGTGTAATCCATCTAAAAATCTCTTACATTTTCTCTCCCCCGTATTCACTAACTCAGGTAAAAACCTTGACATGGTTATGAATTTACTATCATATTCAACCATCGATAAATTTTCTTGTCTTAAATGAATAAAATCTCTTTCTTATTGTGCCCGAAAAGTATCTGAAAAATACTTTGCAAAGAACTCATCCTTAAACTTATTCCAAGTCAAAGGTTGATCTACCCGTGTGCTTACCCTGGGCAAAATATCCTCCCACCATTGAGAAGCCTCACCCTCCAGTATAAATGAAACAAAAGCTACCTTTTGTCTATCAGACACTGATAAGACCTCAAAATATTTCTCTACATGTCTAATCTATTGCTCAGCTTCCACCGGATTTACATATCCTCTAAAAGACTGAGGTTTGAACTTAAGAAACCTCAAAAAACAGTTACCTTGCATCTTCTGTGCAAACACACCTCCCCCATGACCCTCTTGCCTCACTACATCAGGTTCTCTTCTATTCTTTTCCTCTAATCTTCTCTTTAGATTATCAGCCCTTTCTTCAGCTGCATTCATCCTCTCTATAGCCCAATTAAGAGCTTCTCTCAATTCATCATTCCTACCTCAGATACTCTCCCAGCTCTACTAGTACTAGCTGCACTATCAACATGTTCTTGTACGGGAATCATGAACTCAACTTCCTCCTCTACTTCAGTCCTCCTAAAAATTGGGGTCTACCACGTCCCCTCTGATTCAAAACTCTACCTCTAGCTTTCGCACGATCACGTGTCATCCTCAGACTCTGCATTTAAAAATATAGTTTATTTATATCTTCCACTTTTTAAGTTTTCATGCAGTCTACAGAATCTTAAAAATCTAATGCTCTGATACCAAAATTGCAACAACTCATCTCGGGTTGGCCACCCCCGAGACCGTGTTATCACATTTTGAGAATCCCAGCACGACACATATATGCAACAAATACTAATATAAATTTTTTATTTTAATCCTTCACCCTCAACAGGGGAGACACATAAATCTGAAATTAATTTACTCATAATATACAACGTAAGTTAAATGAATATTTACAAATAAAATATTTATTTCATTTTCTTATTAGTCTGAGGATATTGACACATGCGTGGCTTATAGAGAATGAATATGTCTGACCCTTAACCCACCAGCTAACTTGTCCTATTTGCTACCTGAAATCATTGTACAATGAGGGTTGAGCTTCACAAGCTTAGTGAATTAAATTTACTAAAAGTACTCCAATTTTATAAATAGCCCTATAATATTTAATCATTTATTTCTCCCATAACTTGGATAATAACATTATGTCTAACATTTAAATAATCATCATATTATCATATTTCTATGTCTTTTTCTCTTTTTCTCACTGCGATTGTCTCTTCCTGGGGACTCATCCATCTATAATTAATTTCACAATAATATACCGCACATCAGCATTTCAATAATGTAAGCAATAATTAAAACAGATGTAATGCATGAATGCTTATGATGGGAATGTATTCCCACCTGTCGACAGATTATTATTATCTTAGACCAGCCCCTTCCTGGTTCTTTACAGCTTATCCTGGCTGTCATGGTGTGCCTTTTATTTCCAGCATATACCAGTTATCACAGTTGTTCCATTAGACCGGCCCCTTCCCGGTTCTTTTTGTTATATTATTAAATGTATATGCACATGAACAATGATATAAAATATGCATATAAACAGTAATATAAACACCACATGAATTCAAAATATTTAAATTAACTATCCGGTCGTTCCTTAACTCTCTACTTAATAAATTTCAAAATTTTATTCTCATATATTACATCAATTTATTCACCAACTAGTCAAAATCTCTTTATCGCCATCATTATTAAATCAACTCATTATTCTAAAAATATTTCTTTTCACATACTAATTTTCTACATGTCTAATATTCATATCCTACATATCAATTTAATTTTTATCTACCACCAAGCATAAGTTAATAATTTATTTTAATATTATTACTAGATATTTGCTTTTTATTTAGATTACTTAAAATAAATCTAACTCACCACGTAACACTTAAAGCTACCCATGGATCACTTTCTTGCCTTTCCCGTCCCTTTCAGGAATTTCTTCTGGTCGTTGTTCATTAACACCTGACATAATATTAGTATTAAATTTCTTATTATTTCTTAAATCCTTCATAAACCATACCTTTTGAAAGTTCCCACTTTGACTTTCAGGAAATTTCATAAATGCTAAAATTTCAAAAATAAATATTACACTATTACCTTTTATTTTTCCTATAGCTTCTCGTAAAATTTCCATCGTAAACCTTTCAAAATTTTGCTATTTCAACCTTTCTTCTGGTCCCCCAAGTGTTTAAAGAAGACGCGTAATCGAAAAAAAATTAAACGAGTTTGGTAAGCGTAAGTTGAATTTACGCATACTACATGTATATATACAAGTTGGCTGAAGAAAAATCTTTGCAGCTCCTAAAAGTTATTTGCATTGTCACTATGAAGTCTCTAAAGTTTCTCCACGTCTAGGCTTTGTTGGAAGGCATTCAAGCCTTCAAAACAAAACTTGGCACCCATGCAGAAACTTGGCAGCATGTGCTACCACTTGCTTCCACGTTTTACTGTTCATAGATTTTTTTTTTACTTACTTTTGTCTCTTAAACCTTTTTCAATTTTTTGGGACGTTCACGTCCCAGATTTTTTTTATTTTTTATTTATTTATTTATTTATTTTAAATTGCTTTATTCAAATACTACTAAACCCTTCACATAGATTTTTGTTTTAAATTTCATGTCATATTTATTAAATTACTTCTTTACCCTTACTTTACAAATATGAGTATTTCATTTATATACCTTCATGCATCTAACACTAGGAAAAATGATTTTTCACAAATATTATGTCAACAATGGCCCCTTTAATTTGTGTGGTTTGATTGGTTTGCAGATCACAACATTTCCCAACTTGGAGGAATTGAAAATGGGTAGCACGAAGATCTGGCATTGCCAACTTCTAGCAGATACTTGCTGCAAAATTAAACTTCTTTCTGTGAGTTGGTTTCGTAATGAATCAACACCTTTTCCATCCAATTTCCTTCATAAATTTAAAATTTTGGAAAATCTTCTTGTGGTAGATAGTTTCTTCGATGAGTTATTCTCATATGAAGGAAATACTAATAATGAATGAGTTGTGACACTCGCAAAATTAAGAGAATTGAAGCTAGAAATCCCTAAAAAAAAATTGTTGGGTTATGTTCTTGAGATTCTCAAAACTTTAGAAGTGTCATCTTGTGAGAGACTGAAAATGTTAGTACTATTCTCAGTATCTTTCCAAAATCTAACAACTCTTGAAGTTTCTCAATGTCACGAATTGTTATATTTGGTAACACCTTCAATAGCTAGAGGTTTGAAGCAACTTACAAAAATGAGTACAAATGACTGCAACATGTGAACGATTCGAGACCTGTTAATCACACCAATTATAAACAAAAAGAAAATAAGACATAATATAACCAGGTTCACCCCAGAATAGGGCTACATTCTACCATAAGTTTCATTATAATCAATCTCTCGTTACAATGTGTGTTGAGTATTTATAAGCAACTCAAGATGCCCTAATTAGAGTTTCCGCCCTGTTGCAAAACCACGGCTATTCTTGGGCCCAAGCCCAAACCATCAAGCAAAAAACCAGACCCAAAACATATACAGTGCCTGAAATTTTTGAGGGCACTGCCCCCTAACCCCTACCCATTCACTGGGGAGCGAGACCCCTGTGGTCATCAGGGGTTCCACAGATCTAGACCCGTGAAGTATGCACCAACTCTAACAATCTCCCACTTAGTAAATACTTCACACACATGGAAAAATTCCTAGAACTCTGTTTCTTCAAGCCCATCTCAGTAGCACACCACTCAAAATTTGCTAAACTAACTGCTTTAGTCCAGAAATCTACGTTGTTCACTATTGTATCGACTTTCTCCAAGATCATCACCTTTTCTTCAATTTTTCCCGGATGAATCGATATTGGATATCAATGTGTTTTGTCCGTGAATGAAATGCAGAATTCTTTGCTAAGAAGATAGCACATTGATTATCACATTTCACCTTCACTGCTCATTGTTTAAACCCAAACTCAACACTCAACCTTTGAAGCCAAACCGCTTCCTTTCCTGTATGAGTTATCTGCATATGCTCTGATCTTGTGGATGAAAGTGCTACAACACTTTACCTCTTGCTAATCCAAATCACCACCCTACCAAACAAATTGAACACATATCCACTTGTAGACCTCCTGCTATCAATGTCTCCTACCTAGTCAACATCAACCGAGCCTACAATATCAAGATTCTTATTACCTCTCATACCTCCATAACACAATGCAAACTCAGACGTGCCACGAATATATCTTAGAACTCTCTTGATTGCAGTATAATGCTTTTTTCCCAGTATTAGACAAATATCTGCTCAATACTCCCACTGTTTGGGCAAAATTTGGTCTCGTACACACCATGGTGTACATCAAGCTTCCAACCGCACTAGCATAAGGTACGTGTGCCATCTCTTCATCTTTTTTCTCCATCTTCGGATATTGTTCCACAGATAAATTGGTTCCCAAAGGCATAGGAGTCCCTACCGGCTTGCTATCAGACATGTTAAATTTCTTCAACACTTCTTCAATATACTTCTTCTGACTTAGCCACAGTTTTTTATTTTCAAGATCCCTCTTTATCTTCATACCCAAGATCAATTTTGTTGGTCTTAGGTCTTTTATGTCAAATTGCCTTGCCAGCGATGCCTTCACAGTGCTTTTCACATAGATGCAGTGATCAATATAGATATTAGTGAACCTAAGCTGAATGGTATATATGTCAAACTTTTGGTACCACATCTGTGGTGACTGCTTTAGTCTGTTCAAAGACTTCTTCAATTTACAAACCAGCTCTTCTTTGCCTTTGCTCACAAAGCCTTCAAGTTGTTTCATGTAAAATTCCTCCTCTAAGTCCCCGTGAAGGAAAGTTGTCTTTACATCTAGTTACTCGACCTCTAGATCATAAGCAACTGCCATGGATAGAACAAATATGATAGATGTCAACTTTGTTACCGGGGAAAATATCTCATCATAGTCAATTCCCTCTATTTGCAAGTACTCCTTTGCAACCAAATGTGCCTTGTACTTTTCTACTGTTCCATCTGCATTTGTTTTCTTCTTGAAAACTTATTTGTACCCAATTGCCTTCCTATCCCTAGGCAATTTCACAAGGCTCCATGTTTCATTGCCTAGAGCCTGCATTTCCTCTTTCATAGCATCATCCCACATATTTGCATCCTCCTAGGTCCTCGCCTTTTTCATTGTGCTAGGATCATCACCAGTAACATTTAAAGCATATAATGCACTGCAAGCACTAAGGGAATACCTTATGGGTGGCCTCCTAACCCGTATGGATCTCCTCATGATAGGCGTAGTCCCTACCCCCGAGTCAGTATCTGAATCCTCATCCTCTATATCAGAAACATGAATATCGTGCTCAAACCCAATTGACTCAGAATTTGAAGTATCTGGTGCAGTCTGTGGGGTAGTCTCCCACTCTTTATCTCTCAGGCTAAGATCAATCTGAATTTGCTTTGGCTGTTCTAGTATATCTTGGACTACCGCCACATCCCTTTGTGTTTCTCTGAACATAACATCTCTGCTGAAAACTGTACTCGTGTTTTCTGGATTCCATAACTTGTATCCTTTGACCTCATCCTTATAACCAATGAAAATATACTTCACTGATTTGCTGTCAAGGTTGTTTATCTTTTCTTTTGGCACATGCATATAAGCATCACACCCTAACATAAGCCAAACTCGGCTTCTTCCCAAATAATGCCTCAAACGGTGTCTGATTCTACAAAGTTGGTGTAGGTGGCATGTTCTTCAGATAACATGTCGTAGCTACCGCTCCTACCTAGAACTCCGACTCCAAGCCTACACAACTCAGCGTATTCCTCGATTTCTCCATGAGTGACCGATTGAGTCTCTCGATCACCCCATTATGTTGAGGTGTATATGGAGTTGTTTTCTGTCTTGCAATACCGCTTGCCACTCCCCTCCATTATTTGTTCTCAGTACCTTTATCTTTCTTTCCATCTGATTTTCTACCAATGCTTTAAACTCAAAGAACTTATCAAATGCTTCAATTTTACTCTTAATGAAGTAAATTCATGCATACATTGAAAAATCATCAATGAAAGAGATATAATACCTTGATTTTCTAAGAGATTGGACTGAAACTAGCCCAAACACATCATTATGTATGAAATCTAGAATAACTTTCGCCCTCGTGCCAACGGACTTAAAACTCACACAGTTCTGCTTGCCATGTAGACAATGCTCACAGAAACCAAATCTCATGGAGCAATCTAGGACTCTCTTCACCATCTGCTTCGACGATAAAGTAACTAGTCCCTTTTCACCGATATACCTAAGCCTCTAATACCACAACATAGAAGACTTCGCCTCATCATCAGTGGCCTCCTCAGAGATAAAACCTCCACTGCACTGACTTTGTAATGTACTTCCCAGCAACTTGTACAACGTACCACGCTGAACACCTCATGTGATTACTAGCGATCCACAAGTCATCTTGCACAAATTTTTGTCACTGTTGAAATTCACTCCTTCATCCGTCATTTACTGACTAACATAAGGTTCCTGCTGAGATCCAGAATATGCATCACATCTGGAAGTGTCTTGACCATCCCATCAATCATCTTCAACTTCACCTTCCCACAACCAATAATTTTCATCGGAGAGTTATCTCCCAATAAAATGTTTCCCCCCATCAAATGTTTCATACTCACGAAACCAGTCTCTGTGAGGTGTCATGTGAAAAGATGCTTCTGTGTCAATTATCTAAACACTTCAATCTGATTGAACCAAACAAAACACCATATTTAAGTCACCAGCATCATCATCCAGGTTCTTGTTTCATGAAGCTGATATCTCACCTGTCCGATTTTTAAGGTTCACACTCTTACTTCTGCACTCCTTCTTCAGATGTTCGAGCTTCCTACACTTTCAACATTTCAACCCAGATTTATCTCAACTTTTTTATCTTCCCTTGGGCTTGAGTTTATCACCATACCTTTTGTAATATCTATTATGGGTTCACCCTCTCACAGATAAGGCCTCTTTTGACGAGTTCTCTGTACCCTTCCATCTCATCTCCTTAGACAATAAGGTTGCCATGGCATTATCAAAGGACATATCAATTGTACCACTACTAATCGCAACTATCAAGTTATCTCATGAATCAGGCTGTGAATAGAGCAGTGCAATAGCCTTATCGTCATCCGTCACATCAAAATTGATAGACAATAACTAACCTATCAAAGTGTTGAACTCATGTAGATGAACAGAGAAATAATCGCCCTCAACCATCTGAAAGTTGTACAACTTCTTCTGTAGAAACAGTTTGTTTACTAGAGATTTACTCTGATAAAGGCTTTCCAGCTTCTTCCAGAGTTCTTTTGCAGTTTCTCTCCAGAAACATTTATCAGGACAGAATCGGCCAGGCATATTCGAATCAAACTTCGTGCCTTCCAATCGAGCTTCTCCCACTCCATGATAGCCGTTGAGGATGATGCCGAAACCACCACCTGCGACACCGCCTCTGCCGTGGATGTTACCATCATGCTCATCATACTCTTCGGCATCTCATCGACTATCACCGTCCACATGTCCCTGTCCATGAGTAGATCCTTCATCTTCAGTTTCCACAACTTAAAGCTCTTCCCTCCGAACTTCTCGATTTCAATCTGTGATCCAATCGACATCTCTGATCGTTAATCCTCGAACACATGGCTCTGATATCAATTGAATTATTCGAGACTTATGAATCACACGAATTATAAACAGAAAGAAAATAAAATACAATATACCCAGGTTCACCCTAGAATAGGGCTACGTCCTGCTAGAAGTTTAACTATAATCAACCTCACAAATCTCTCGTTACAATGTACGCTCAATACATAAAGAGTATTTATAAGCAACTTAAGACGCCCTAATTAGGGTTTCCGCTCTGCTGCAAAACCACAGTTATTCATGGGTCCAAGCACAAACTGTCAAGAAAAAAACCAGACCCAAAACATGTACAGGGCCTGAAATTTTCGGGGGTGCTGCCCCTTAACCCCTGTCCCGCCCTGCTCACCGAAAACGGGCCGCCCACCCATTCACTGGGGAGCAGGACTTCCATAGTCGTCAGGAGTTCTACAGATCTAGACCTGTGAAATATGCACCAACTCTAACAACATGACCCAAAAAATAGTTTTGAGTGACACAGGTGATGAGATTGTTTTCTTCAAATTGAAAACTTTGGAGCTTAAGTTTTTACCTAAGCTCTTTTGTTTTTGCCATGGTAATTACACCTTGAAATTTCTATCGACGGATGAGGTGTTTGTGTATCATTGCCCAAATATGTTGAGCTTTTCATGGGGATGTCGCTTAAGCATACGAAAGTTACATGGAGTATATTTTAGCTCCTATAAACAAGAGCGTTCGGATGACGATCTTAACATCACATTTCGAAACCAAGCATTGAAAAGAATCAAACCATGGGTACATACATAGTAGTTTCTCTTTGTTATTTTTCCTCTCTTCGTATAATAATAAGATCGATGATTAAAAGAAGAATGAGAACTATCAAATGTGCCACCAAATGGATCCATAAAGAAGCAAAAGGGAAAGGGTCTTCTGCCAAGGCCAAGATTTCTGCTTTGGCCAGCACAGTTTACCACATTTGGATGGCTAGAAATGACAAAGTGTTTGATGGCATTGTTGCCCACCCCATTAGCATAGCCAGGAAAGTTAAAATTCATGTGTATAGGATAGTATATGCTACATTTCCTGAGCTAAGACTTTTGATGTAATTTTTGAAATTTTGTAATTGTTTACAAAGTTGTATCTCCTGGGTATGCCCAGAGTATTTGGTACATTATTTTTTATCAATATATTTACATTTACAGATAAAAAAAAATTAATGATTAAAGATTCATGGAATTAGTATTAGCATTTATTGGAATTGCTAACTACGTACGGCAAATCAGTATTGGTGAGTTTAAAGCGATACAAATTTTACTTGCGTTACTTACTATATATATATATATATATATATATATATGTGTGTGTGTGTGTGTGTGTGTGTGTGTGTGTGTGTGTGTGTGTGTGTGTGTGTGAGATATACACGAGTTTGTTTTTATATATAATACAGTTTTCAGTTTAAACAATTACTTAGAAAATAATTTTCATGCATGTTCTGCAAATAAATCTCTTGAGCGTGAAAAAAAATGTTCCATATCTTAAGTATATAGAATTAATGTAAAACAATTTTATTAAGTTAATTACATAAACATTAGATGAGTAACTAACTTGGTAAACATTCGAAATAATTATTAAAGGTTATGTTTGATAGATCCAGATGGGTAGGTTAAGAATGCTAAGTAAGGTAGACTGGTAGAGTACGCCACTCACTTGGTAAGCTTTTTACCCTATCATGTGTTAAGTTATACATATTTTTAAAACTAAAATAATTATTAAAGTCCTTGTAATGAATATAATTAGATAACATTTTATAAATTTATTATAAATAGTACATTATATATTATATCTATTAATATTAATATATAGAATTATTACCCTTTTATTACATATTAATTTAATTTTTAATATTTAAATTTTTTATGATATTGCTAAACTACATATTGTATATTAAAATTATATATATTTATTATTTGTGTAAAATTAATTTTTTTTTATAATAATAGTTCATATATTAGTATTACATTTTATACATATTATATACTGTAATAATTATTTATTATAGTATACTTTTATATATTTATTATTTATTTATAATTATATGATACTTTATGTTATATTACTATATCATTATCTAATTAATATATTTAAATTTTATATAAAAAAATTATAAGTTTATTAATATTATCATTTCACATTCCACAAATAGGAGATCATTTGTTTTTTGACAACAACCTTGTTAATTATCCCATGGTGCGGTTGCTTAAACATTATCACCATAAAAACTAAGTTTAATTTTCTTTTTTATTTCCTTTCATCTGAATTAATCATCTCCTACTTTGTTGACAGACTCAGAGACTTACTCGGACAAAGAAGTAGTTTCAGAAGTTTATAGCATATGGGCAAAATTCGTTGGCAATAATCCCCCGTTTGTGTTATATGGAACTATTGCACTACAAAAAAGAGAGATTAATTAAGACGCCTTTAGTTTGGATTTGGTATAGTTTTTACTATATAGATTTATAGACTGTTTCCTTATGTGAACTCTGTTTTTATTACACTGGTGAACAAGCTTTCTAAGCTACCAATTCTTACATTGGTGTTGAGCTGATACATAAGTAACATCTATACAAATTCAATGCCCATAACCTCATATTCAATTCTTTAGAATTCTAAGGCAGACTAAGTTTTAATGTCTTCATCTTCTTCAATCCCATAGCAGAGACAATTTTTGTATAGTAGTGCCTTGCTTCAAGCGGGCTTGACCTCATTCTTCCTTGTGTGTCGTTGGAAAGAGTATGGCATGATTGTAAGCTATGGTGTACATGATGCCTACCTATGGCTATCAGGCACCTTTGTGAAATGGATTTATGTAATGAACATATGATATTTATGTTGGCTTAGGAGGTTGAGCCTTTACTATGCCAATCGGAACCTAGATGCGGGGTTTCTTCTGGTATTCGATATTATTCTTAATTTTACAATCTGACTGTCTCCTCCATTGTTTAAAATACACTATCATGTCAGCATGAGTTGAAAATGTCCTGGGGCGTTTATAACTTAATCCGTGTTGATGGGGTGCTTTTATTTAAAAAGCTTTACAAATAGCCATTAAAACAAAAACATAGAGATAACTTTCAGGGGCAGAGGTCTAATTCCTCTCTCTTTCGATGACTTTCTCTCTGCTTATTTCTTTCTAGACAAGTTTTTACAGTGATATCCAGAAATCTATTACGGCAAATAAATTTTAGAAGTATTGGACAAACTGAATTTCTAGGGACAGAGAACACTAGGTGCTACTTTTTCATGTTAAACACTTCTCAGCTTTCATGTTGAAGTTTCTGTAACGAATAAGGACACACAAACTTCAAAGATATAGTAAGGTAGATGCTCTCTTTGTCAAGCCTGCAGTGATGAACTGTCTGGAAATCTGATCATCGTTATAAAGTATAATATATGATGGAAAACTGGAAATGAATAATTTAATCGATACCTACAGAAGTTTAGAAAAAAATTGGGAATGAAATATTGAAGATTTCATAGAACAATGCTATACGTTTTTACTGTTTCCCTTGAGAATAAATTACCTAGTTGTACTACAGGAGAGAAATTCAACATTACATTGGATAGGCAGCAAAGGTATCCCTTTTTGAAGGAATGAACTATAAGATGAAATCTCAAGGAAATATTTCTAATATAAAGAAAAAAAAATTAACAAGGAGCAACCCCACAAGGGCATCCACTATTAAAGAGGTAGCAATGTGAATCTACATCTTGAGACTAATAAAGAGAAACCATCCATTTCTGCATCGATCGTGATTAATCGGAACGTGGCAACAAGAAACTAAAGCCTATGTTCTCACGAATAAGAGGTGGTGGTTCGACGTCAGCAATGTCTATTTGTTCCATTGATTTTGACAAGTCATCAACTGAAAATGGAATGCTGCAACATTAAAAAGTCTGAGAGGTCAGTGAGTCAAGCTAATAGGGTAAGGCAAACTGGAAGAACGTTTAGAAACTAAGTCAAACTATGCATGAAAATGGCTGCATCTAAACTCAAAAATGTCCTCTTATAGCACTATTAAGATAGAGTTTCCTCAACATTTATATCTCAAGTTTTGAGTTTAGGCAGTGAATATTTTTTATCAGCATGGATTATCGATTCCAACTGCATGGTACAACCAGCATAAAGTGTTCAAATTTTAGTCAATTTTCACATAACTATTGCTGCCATAACCCTGTCCTTTCCAGGTAATTTCAGTTAAATTTGGAGAATGCAACCCAAATTGAAATAATAAGAGGAACTGAATAAGATAACAAGACATAACAAGACAAAACATGAAGCGCAACAAAAATGAAAAATAAATGCATATCGCATGGTTGAAGCAAAACAAAAATGAAATATAAACTGTTCATTGCATGGTTGAAAGTTCTAGCTAACCTTGAATCGTCATCCAACAAGAAGGAATTACTAACGGCATTGTTCGAATCTTCTGTCATCAACACCCTCATATTAGCTATAACCTAGATTGAAACATTCAGATGGAAACATGATCAGCTTTCCCCAAAACATGTACTTAAAACTATGAAAACTTATTATGTATTTTCATGTGCCAAAGATGAATCTAACCTAGAATGAGTAATGGCATCCATAGAAACTTACATCCGAGGACACACTATGAGTTCCATACTTGTCGTCCCAGTACATTGTACTGATCCGATACAGCTGCTGTATACTGAGGACCTGGATAAATTACATTAATAGAGAATTTGAGATTCTTGAGGATCTAAGCGTATATTGTAAAAGAAAAACTTTTATCTCCTTTATGTCAGGTATAGATCACTCACCGGGCAGAGATCATGACTTATCTCATCAAGTGTTTTCTTTGGTTTTTGATGTATGACCTGAATCAGATAAAAGAAAAATCAGGATTCTTCATCATCATAACAAGGAACGGTGGAACGAGTAGAAAATTTTAACGGGAAGATACCAGAAATCCAATGGCCTGTCTGATATGCTTCAGCTCATCCCAAGCTGAACCTGCATACTGCCGTTTTTTCCCCTCAGTTTATATAGTAAACATTAAATATTAATAAAGCATACAATCACAGAGTGGAGTGGGAGAGAAATCAAGGTACCTCATCTGTTGCCTTGTAACACCAATGTTCCAATTCAGCCAATCCAGCTTTAACATATTCACCATTGCTAAACGAGCAGCACTCTCGTCTTAACAAAAGGCTGCAATGACATCGTTTTTGCAATACCATAAGAACAAAAAGCTTCTCCTATTGCGTGAAACTAATCGAAAGCGGCTAAAAGAAAAGGAGCACAGGAATGAATACCTGTTAAATAGCTGAACATTTATGAAGGAAAATATTTGTGTGAACACCTTACGAACTAAAAATGGTGGTACCTAAAAGAGGATTAAAAAAAGTATAAAAATTATTATGCAAAAGGTATTCAGTAGAAGTATGCTTTCAAATGGAATACAAATAAATAAATAGTTGGAAAAACTATCATTAGATGAATCCTTGAGAGATTAGTTACTCCATTGGTTGTGTATAGATAGGGGGAGGTGGTGAAGGAAGTCCTGTCTGGTTGGGTAAGTCAGAAGGGAAGTGGGATCCCTCTGGGCTCACATTCCCTTTGAAGTGGAAAGAAAAAAGGAAAAGAACAAAGGAAGGGAGAGCAGGGTTTGTATTTCACTTCTAATTGCTTTTGCACCCTTTTCTTCCTCTCTTCTCTTTCTTACACATCAAATATACAGAGCGAAAGGCAGTTTCTCTTCTAATTCTCATCTCACTCCTGGAACAAGACTTGGAAAGCCCATAAAACCAAAGTTTTGCTTGACATGAGTAATTAACTATGCCATGGGGAGAAGCAAGGAAACCCATAGAGGGCACAAGAACAAAGGATTGTCCAACTAACATGATTAGATTTCAGAGTGTTCAGGAAGTTTCCAAGGCTCTTCACAATCCCCTGCCAGTGAGCAATCAAGGCCTGCTGGGCTGCAGTATTACCAACTGTACGTGATGCTCCCTTGACTAAACTTGCTCTGGATGTTCTAGGTGCCTAGTATAATCGAAGAAGAAGTTATACATAGTAAGTTGGAAATGAAGTAATTGAAATGGAAATTTCAAGGAATTTGAGTACTTTTCCTCACTTTATTTTTTTCCACCTTTTGTTTCATAACTGCCTCCTAGTAGGTCTACAAATAAATTAACAATATACCTGGATGCACAATCCGAGCAATGGAGAAATCTCTTTCTTCAGATTATCTCGAATCATTCCATAAATTTTTTCTACATAGGCTGTAAGCTGCTGTTTGAAAAGCAACGCTGGGTACTTGGCTTCAACTTGCCGTAAGGTATCCACTCCACCATTGATGCCACCATTTATCAAGGAAAGATTGACTCCTTGTGGAGCCCCACGGAAACTCTACAGAAAAACAACAGCAAGCACTTCATTAATAAAGAAACAAGATTCCTTGATAATTTTTTAGATTTTACTTCAAGCAAAAAAAACTTGTACTTGTGTCATCCTCCCAAACAGAGTAGAAGATGATGATCGGCGACGTTGTGGAGCCATTCCAGCTGCCCCACTAGCTTTTAATGTACGCTGGAGTAGCAATAGGAGTGTCGAGGCATTGGATAACCAATAGGCCAAGATATCATTGTTATCCTGGGTCTGAAATTCAAATGGAAAAATCCAAGTTCAGGAAGCCTTCTGGTTATTAAGAAGGATTAACAGAACATGTTACCAACACATTGGGTTCAGCATTTTAAACCTCAATAGCATTGCCTATGGTCTGAATGATCCTATCAAAAACGCTTGTCCGCTCAACTTCAAATGATCTCCACTGCAAAAGGCATTTGTATATGATACAAGCAGCAATAGGCCTGTTGCCTGCAAATCCCAAGTGTTGTGCAATACAACGAATAAGCAACTCCTGGTTTTCCTGTTGCTTCTCATTTAGTGATTTTTGTGGTTTCTCCTCCACTTCAGAAGGGTCCCTATGGTTTATTGAAGTGCTATGCAAATCCTGTTCCAATTTATTAGGTCATCAACAAAAGAATAGGTAAGAAAGGACTCTTAGGTAATTCATACTGAGAATTTTGTAATGCACCCTGTGCAGTAATATTAGGGCAAGTCAATAAGCATTTCACTTACCAAAGCTGGCCTTCCATCCCCCGATACAGGACCACTTTCAGGAACTCTCTGCCAATTATCGGACAACAGAACAATCTCATAAACCTTGGGAGACAATGAATATAAAAACGCCGAAGTAATATATAAGTTCATCTTTAAAGTACCTGTATAATTGATCTTGAGCGTCCTGAGAGGAACTTATTGGGTGCCATGGATACAGCCTGTTGCCGTAGTACTTGATTCTCTGATTCTAAATTGGTAAGCTTCTCTTCTAACCTAATCGCAGAAGAATAGGAGTTTAATTAACCAACCAGAAAAAGTAAAAGTTGTCATGACATTTTCCAAATGTATAGATGAGAGTTGAACTTCCATGGTATGCAGCCTGTGTAATATGTTTGCAGACACAACAGAGGTCAGTGCAAAAACTAATAAGGTTAAATCAATCTTATTATGCTACCTGGTCAAAGATTCTTGGAGTTGGTTGACTTTTTTCTCTGTTTCTTCCAACTTTTTCCTTCTTTCTTCACTAGACTCCTGGGCTTCATTGCATCTCTTTTCAGCATCATCAACTCGTTGTTTCTCTGACTCCAATGAGACCTGTGGGGACACAAAGCTGCGGTAAGATTAACCAAGACAAGATGATCATGTTCAACTGCGAATATATATATATATAACATGCTGAGAACCAGCTTGAACCTTTCTAGACTTATAGGTTTCAAATAAATTAATAGTAGAAGGATCATAACTAATATAAGACAATAGAATCCCTATCATTGCATCAGGCACATCGTGGTATTTAACTTGCTATAATTAAAAAATGTTTTAAACCAAACCTCTCAACAGCTTCAGCAAGATTAATCCTTTGTCATTAGTCCCAATTACAAATGTTTGCCCGTTAGCATTAGTTCATGTAAAAGTAATAAGTAACATGTCACTCTCCAGGAATCTGGACTCTTAAAAAATTTCTTGCTCGTGTCAACAATCTGTCTCCACTTTCATTTCCCATCAAATTCCCATATTTAATCATGATGTAAAGCAATGCAATGCTAAATGCAACTCTTTTCTAAATTACAATAGTAAATTTGTCAACTAAACAAGTCACTCCCATTCTCTGTAAGACAGATATAGTTTCTATGCGGAAGCAATCTTTGATCCATTCTGTTTTACATAAGCACCACTAAAATGGTCAATTGTCAGCATGGATGTTCACAGAAGCTTAGCCAGCATTGTCGAACAAGAATGTTCACTTTGAAAATTTCCTTCTAGTTATCATTTAACATGCCAAGTAGGAACTTAGTCATTTTTTTTAAAACAAGAAACTTGGTCAAATTCGTCGAACACATGCTTCATATTGCTTTGCAATTGACTTTTCAAAATAAGAGAGCACCACACTACTTTAAGTATGAGATACAAAGTATTCTATAAAAATGCACAACTTAAAATAATCTGTCCCTAGGAAAAGGTTTGATTTTTTCTATATATCAAGCTGATATGTTAGGGCTATGACCGCTAGATATCACACATTCAATTTAGCAGGAGAAACTAGGTACTGATTATCGAGTAAACATTATACCTTTAGGCTCTCAACTTCTTCTGTTAGGGACTCAACTTTTTTGGTATCTTCAACTAAAACTTGAGTTTCTTTAACAACAGGAGGTGCTTCTTCAATGGCCTGCTTTGCAGCCTCTCGTTCCTTTACAAGCATTGTATTTGTTTCATCAACTTTTTTCTGCATTTCTTCCAATGATTTCTGTAATTTCGCTACTTCCTGAGCTTTTGCTTCTTCTAAGTCAGTCTGCAAATGTGATTCAGACCTTCTCATGAAGATATATCCTTCAGAAACATATATCAGAATCTCCAAGTTCTTTAGATGGTAAAGATTCAAAAGCAAAAGGAAATTGAAGAATTCCAATTATAGGTACACTTTTCATTAGATTTATCATTGACATCACAATGAATGGTGCACTAGCGTCATGATTTTTCACAGTGTATCATACTATTTAATGCCGAATTCACAAAGAAGCAGCATGTCAGACTTTGGAAATATCTTTTGTTCCAAATAATGTCTATCTGCAGACCATAAATATTACCCTTAAACGTTTTTCTAACTGCACACGATATGTGAGTTCCTCCACTTTTGCTTCAAGTTTATCCTTTGCCTCTTTTAGTGCACCCGTTTCCCTAGCAGCCTGCAGAAAGTTGGAGATGACTTCAATACTTTTAAGTAAAATGAGAGGCATATATATGATGCGGGTTACAAACTTAGCTTGAAAGAGAAAACATGCACAAATACTGTCTATACCAACAATTGATGCAGTATCTTCTTCTTTTTTTTCTACATTTGGACTAAAACTTTTTATATCTGCAAAGAGTATTTAGTAGAGGCTCATTTTCAATCCAAAAATAAAGGCTCACCTATTTTCACTTCTGTTGATTCAAATTACCAACATTAAAGTAGAACTTTTGGCTGAACACATTTTCAAAGGAATTGAGCAAAAAGAAAGTTGATACAATATTCACTTCATCAAAATTAGAAGAATTGCTTGAATATTGACTTCAGCTTGTTATAGACTGAGGCAAACGTGAGCTTTTAATCTTGAATGCATCTATTTTGTGAATCGAATAAGTAAAAGATGAAGAAAAATTATGACGTCTATATCAATTATACCATTAAAACAGCCAAGTAATCCTGTTAAATTTTAAGATTCATAGCCAATTTGAACTCGACTTAAATTAACCTAAGTTTCCAACCAGTTGGAGTCAGAGACAAATTTTTGGATTTTTTTTAAGGTCATTTTCACGAAGTAAAACCAATATGTAAATCTGTGGGACTATTAGTTGAAATATTAGTCACTGCGATTGACCAGTCCCAAACCTCATCTCTGTACAAATTCATATTACATTTAATCAAGTATTACTGATCCAGTTTTCATTCAGTTGAAGTTGTGGTCATCTCCAGTACAATGACTTGCACACACCAAGTTGGGAGACAGCATATGCCATATATGCACAAACAATTTTATGAATGCAGTACATGTATATAATGCAGCTATCAAGTGACAAAGCTATTGGACAGATAAAATAACACATAAATTGCATGACTATATTACATAAGATTATCCAATTCTGACCATTTTGAGCTTCCTAAGTTCTTTCTTGGCAACTCTTCCCCTCCACCTGGTTTGTGCAACTATTGATCCTCTCTTTAGCCTCTTATAGTATGAGGCGGCTTTATGACAATGCCACTGAGCCTGCAATTTTTTTTTCTCAATTATTATCATTAGAAGAAAATAAGGTTATTTTAATAACTGTATACAGAAAGGAAAATTCAAGAAATATAATATTATTAAGAATATAACCTGAATAATGGTTGCAGCCTTAGTTTGCTTCCTGAATCTGAACTCTTTACAAGCAGCCATTGCTCGTAAACCTGTCTGTAGGATAAGTGCAGAGACATGGAGATTCTTATAGGCTTTTCTGGCTCCATATTTGCGTAAGTGCTTCTGAATCTTCATAGCAGCTGCCTCTCTTCTGAAGTTATCATAAAGTTTGCAAGCTAGTCTTCCTACAAGTTGTACACATGCAAGAGAAAAAGAATTAGAGAAAGTTATTATTTTACCAGTGAACTGATGCCCCAAAGCTCCCCCCCTCCCCCCAACAACAAACAAGCAAATGAATGGGACAGAAGAAATAAGGAAAGAAAGAAGAGAAGCACAAACATATCTTCTACTTAAAGGAATTTATAAGAACGACACTATATGTAGTCCTAAACCTGATTTATGCTATTCAATAATTTCAATGGGCTCACCTCTACATAGAGATTGCAAAGAGATGGTAGCCTTTCGCAATGCGAGGAAGCGTTTACGAGCATGATGAGTACATATACGCCTCTGAATGGTTTTTGCAGCATTACTGAGTACCTCAGCTCTCCGTGCATCTAATTCAGCCATTTGACCAGCTCTTAAGAATACCTTGGTTTTGCCTATCTACAAAACCATCTCAAGAATAAATTCCTCTAGCACAAATATATGATTCAGTGTGTGCAATTTCATTTTTATGTAAATCCATGATTCGTCATATATTGCATCTATAGTGCATATAATATCAGAAGATGCTGAGAAAATTATGAAAAGAATATCAGTACTTGGCACAGGCAGAAAAAATGCTTGTGGTATTTATTACCTGAAATCCTTTAAGGCCCATCTTTTCCAGAATCTTTTTACAAGCAACCTTTTCATCATAGCTGCTTATGAATCAATTCAGAAAGAAAAATATTTACATTACTTTTCATATAATCAGCAAAGTTCATTGATAAACTCAGACCATCCAAGTACTCCTATAGTCAAAACAGTTTTCACCATTCTTATTTTCAATTAAGCTATTACTTACTTTCCTTCCCAAATCTCTGGACCAAGAAGCCCAAATCGGTTAATGAACTCAAAGAAAGGTTTACGAGTAGGGTATCCAGCACAACTTATTCTGATTGCCTCTAAAACACCCTACAGGGACAATCATCAAATTTAGCTGAATGTTAAAAGAAGTGACAAATTTGGGTACATTTTTGCAAAACCTGCTCAAAAGTCAGGAATAAATAAATAAACAAATAAAGTTTACTCACCCCACAACGCAGTTGTTGCATGATATTGACATTCTCAAATATGGCAGGTTTTAGTTTGTTGTTTGGCTTTACGCATCTGACATAGTGAGGTTCTGTAGAATTTAATGTTTCCATTAATGACTGCAGTTGTAGCTGCATCATTTCATATCAGTGCAAATATTAGTTCTCAACATCTTGCACCATAAAAAGATATTTTCTCTTTATACAAAATGATATTAGGCAGTATAGCACACGTTGACAAATTACATTGACTAATGTTCAAAAAGGATAAGTTCCAATATCTAAATCAGTGAAATGGCATAAGCAAAAATACCTTGAAACGAGAACCAATGGAAGAAAACTTGGAAGATTTAGATGCTTCTTCTGGAAGTGGAGGGAAAAGGCCTGATACAAAAGTACATTTGGAAGCAGACAACAAGTCTTGATGTTCAGGAACCACATAATCCTTGTTTTTGTCCAAAAATTGATCAGACTGATATAGGACCTGGAAAAAAAAGTATTTGAAAGGAAAAAAAAAATCTATAAGCTATAGCTTCTTGCACTGGTTCAATAATAAATGGTTGGTATATAAACATACCTCTCCAGCATAATGAGCAACCGTGAAATCAGTTCGAGACAATTTTGGCTTGATGAAGCGCTTGTGACTCTTAAACGTCTGATACAGCTTATTTGCAAAAGTTTCATGAGTTGACTTTGGAAACATGCTGAAAGACAAGAACATATGGTTAACAATAGCAAAGAAGCTTAATTTGGGTTGCAACTAGGAGTTCAAAACTAGAGCTTCAAGGCATTCAACAATACTAATATATCATTGAGATATTCTCTACCAAATTAGAAAATTTAATTAAAAAAAAGGAAATGAAAATTTGTCATTGAATATGTGCAGTGAACAATGGAAACATTTCCTTGAGAAATAAAAGCAAATTTTCATAGGAAAAATGGAAGAATACTTTACCAAGCTTCATCAAGGAGGGCAACAATTCCACCAGGTTTCTGTAAAAAAGAAAAGGGGGGGGAGGGGGGGGAGAGTAGTTGTAAGTAAAACAATAGCACCAAAGACGAACTTTACAGAGACATCCAGCCACGCAAAAGAAGTTATGGAATCTTTCATTTTACTGAAAACACAAAAGGCTGTTAAGTGCAGATAAGATCAAGTGTCAAACTGAAATCAGAAACTCTTGTCTACCAGATAGCACACCAGATAAAAACACAACAATAGATGATTATCATCCAAGTTACAAATCAGTGAAGAAACAACTTAAGCCATGTAAGGATGAGACATGTGGTATTGTCAAAAAGCCCACCAGTCTAGGCAGTGCATTGGTAGCCATCATCACAAGCAGGTTGATTAAGAGATAGAACTGGAATGTCTTCAACCCTGTTAATTGCTGCTTGGCCTGGATGTTTATCAACTGCGTGAGAAATCCATCTAAAGCTTGTATCCTTCCTTCTAAAATGTGTTTGACAAGAGAGGAATACCGAGTCTGTAGCCTCTCTGACTTGCGGTAGACAAACTAGTGCTTTACACTTATCCTTGTTTTAGTTACTAACTTCTTTTATATTGCATCTCTTTTACATACAATAGATAGTAAACATAGCTAAAAATTGATTCAGGTATATGCAAATACGCCTATAAACAACCTCCTACTTGGCAATCAATGTCATGGCAACAAGCTTCAATACAGCATGTAGATAATAGGTTCAGGACCAGAAAATAATGGTTAATGTAAAGTTAAAAGGAATAACCTTCTCGATAAGATCCAAGACATCTTGATTATCAACAAATTCAATGTAGCTCCACTCAATCGCCTCTTTTGTGTACTCTTCTTGTTCCATCTTGAAGACATGCTGAACAACATCACCAGAACATCTTAAGCAAAGAGTTAAGGATTAAACTAAGCTCTGAAATGGTCATTGTGATTGAGACGCTACCTGATTGAAGTGCTGCTGCAACTTCTCATTTGTGAAATTAATACAAAACTGCTCAAAACTACACAGCACGATATGAAGTTAAAAGAACTGTCTAACTCATGACATATGGTTTCCTTCAGCACCTACATACATACATATCCGTGACTGTTTGTGCACGCAAGTGCATCTGTATCTATAAAATGTTACCTGTTAGTCTTAAAGCTTTCAAAACCGTAGATATCAAGGACTCCAATCAGAGATTTCGAATTTGGATCTTGTCCAATTGAGTTATTAATTTTATCCACCAGCCTGCATATAACCAGAGACACACACTTAGCACCATATCAGCATCTCAACCTCCTTTATTTTTCTTGTAAATTGATTACAGAATCAATAAACAATGTTTCCTGTCTTGTAGCCACTTGCCAGTCAAATAATCGAGAATAAACTGTCTTAGCTAAACCATCCCTGCTAATTGCTGCACTTTGAGGATCAAGACTTCTCTTTATAACTTCCTCGGGCGTAATCATGACACGCTTACATAATGCATCTTCCAGTGCCTGAGGATCACACCTGAAGTGTAGTAAACTTCAGTAATTACCTTAACATTAAATATAACATAGCAGAATACAAACTATAATGGTGACTTCTGGACGTAAAGTATATACATGAAAAGTTCTGCTGCTGTTTTAAGATGGAACTTGTCCTTCTCATCTTTCGGAAGTGATGAATCAGCTTCCTTTCCCTTAGCAAAATTAATATTGCCAATATGAAGGATTGCAGCCACTACTCTGAAAATCGCTTCCTGGGGGAAAAGAGAGAGAAAGAGAATTGTCATTACCGGTTTCATGCAATAAAGGAGCTGAACATGAATAGTCACAATGGGTTAAATGCTGTGAAGAAATTAAACATGTAGCTGTGATAAAAGGCAATACCTGATCCTTTTCACTTATTCCAACAACATCCATAGCTCTCCTTGTGGCAAGATAATCATGCGCATCATCACTTACACCAACCAGTTCAAAGCACTTTGACTGATTAAGATAGTGAAATGTTTTAGGATGTCCCAACTTGTACTTCTCAATTTCCTGTTAACACTATATGTTAAGCCAAAAGTTGTAACAATAAAAATTATAATAGTTTCCTAAATCAGAAAACTCAAATAAATATGTTATTTGAGCAGGAAGATACCTCCTGTGGTGCAGCACAAAGAAGGTAAAAGCAGTGGTAATTGCGCTCAGGGTCAGAAACCTGGCAAACACGAGACCTCTCTAGAAGGTAGGTTCTGATGGCGGCTCCTGATATTCTTCCTTGCTTATCAAACTGGATTTCAACAAATTTACCGAAACGGCTGGACCAGAATAATATAAGGAAAAAGGTTTATGTCAAACCTCCAATAAGTTAAAGGGATTTAATTGTTCTAATGAACTGTTATACATTAATTATAAGGAATTAGTGAATGCCTGAAAATAATTGCTCTCTCAGCGAGGTTTTTTACAAATAACATACAAAAGATAATCATGAATTGGAAAGGAAAGAAGATTGGACTTCCTACTTTACAACCCGAGAAAGAGAATGTCTCACCTGGAATTGTTATTTCTGACAGTTTTAGCATTGCCAAATGCTTCAAGGACCGGATTTGACTGCACTCAAATAGTACAAAAGTATTATCAGAGCTCATAGAGGAAATCAAAGGAGCATCACTTGTAGAAGATAATGTGGAGTACAAAATTTAATGAAAGGACAGAACAACAACTGAGTTGTCAATCATACTTCAAGAACTTGTTGTTCAACTGTCCGTCCTTCAGTAGCAACCCGACCACCTAGAAAGGCAAGATACCTCATAAGCATTTTTGTGGTCTCAGTTTTACCTGCTCCACTTTCACCACTGACCAGAATTGAATTGCTTTTTCCCTCATTAACCATGGCCCTGAATATAGTAAAAGTATTTCTGTTCACTATCGACTTCATGGAAAGGAGGAAAAAAAAGAGAGAAGACGTAGATTGTAAACGAAACAGAGATAACCTGTATGCAACATCAGCAACTGCAAAAACATGAGGATTTAGTTCTCCAAATGGTGCTCCCTTATATTGTGTCATCATGTGAGAATCATAGAGATGAGGCAGTCTTTGGAATGGATTAATGGCAATAAGAATGTTTCCAGTATAAGTCTGTCATGACAACAATAAGAGAGATTTTAAGTGAAAAATTCTCCAAGAATGATGACTTGTATAAGTTCTTATCAATATGAAGAGAAAAGAAAGCTTACATATATTTCATTAAGCTCATATCTAGTTTTCAAATTCTGCAGAACACCAGGCTCATGCAAATAAGATAGCTTTGTCATGTCATCAACTCCAGCTGGAGGAGCTTCCGTATCTTTTGGATATATTTTTGATAACTTTGCAGTAATCTTATAGTTACCAAAATAGAACAATCAGTCTCAGGATGCCACAAAAGTTTTAATATTAAAATTCACTAAAATAAAAAACAATCCAACTCTATTTAAAAATAAAAGAAAGTTGAACTATAGGAAATCCACCCACCTTCTTCCCATTACTAGTCTGGATCTCAACCTCCTGACCATTAATTTTTTCAACCTGCCCATCAATCCAAGCTTCGTCTGGGTCTTCAGCCCAGATATGAGATCCTACAATAATATTCACCGGAGTTCCCTGCAAATGCAGATGCAAAACATTGAAATGTTGCAAAAGAATTTAGTTGTACATTTCAAGCACACATCCATTTAGTTTCTTAATCACTTAAGAAGACTTTTGATCTCCTTGTACCCTTTGTGACAATAAACTAACACAAACCTAAAGTTTATGTCAGCAAACATCATAAGATAACAACACACTTTGCTTGGTCCCCCCCCCCCCCCTCCCCTCAAGTAAAAAAAGGGAAGGTAAAAGGGAGAAAATGGAACTTAAAGCATTTAATATTTTCCAATCCCCTTCCTCAATGTAGAGTTATTCAAATTTGGAAAGCCAGAACCTTAAAACTAATGGTTATTTCTATATTAGCATCCGAAGGTAACCAGTGACAGATTCAGTTGCAAAATGACTTAGAAAGTAGCCAGCTCAAGAAGAAGCCAAACGCGTTCTATGACACAATCCCACCCTAAGAATGCAACAATGATGTGAATGCACCTTATAGATGGCAGTCAAATTTAGTCATTTAGACCAGTCCGACAATTCTACATCACAGTGTCCTAAAAGTAATTGATCTCAATTAGCATAAGTTGCTTTCAAAAGGCATTGTATTGTCTTCCCTCCCTACTTCCCCCCTTTCTCTTCCATAAAACTCTTTTCCTTGTGTGTAATCATACTTTCGTAATTTATAAATTCAAATGCTAGAGAAACCTATGTGACTTAATAATGGTCCTTGTTCACCTTATTGCTCCTCCAAACAAATAAGCCAGCAATTTTTAACCTTGTGGGAATGATAATTTGTTTTCAAGGATCACCATGCTATTTTATTAAACATTTTGCTTTAAAGCAAACAATACAACTTAGTCATAGTTTCTAATGGACTTTGATAAACAGCCAATCTTTTGCACTATTGCTCCTTAATTTTCAATAAGCACACAACTTGTAACATCTACATTTGAGTCTTAAGCAAGTATATGATCCATTCAAACAAATGCATCATAATGAGAAGACTAACAATAGATATTCAATCAAATCATTATTATAGTGAGAGTTAGAAGGGAACACAGACAACATCAATATAGATTCATGATTAAATATCATCAGAATATCACATACCATTTTTAAGCTTCCAATCCAAAGCTCATCCACAGATTTCTATCTTCATAAACATCAATGAAGTCCAGAACTACATTCCACTCTCTACCTCAAAATCGAACCTCTTTGATCACAAGAAAAAAAATCCATGGCATAAAATGACCCATTTACCCATAATCAAGGAGAAGTTCCTTAAAAACCCATGAAAAATGGATCACTTAAGGAAATAAGAAAATTACCTAGATGCCAATATTTTCAATCAAGCCAGACATCAAACCGATATAGACTAACACAGTTTGTTGGAAAGAAAATTAAATCATGTAGGATCAAATAGATTCCAAGAAAGCGAGAGAAAATGAAAAAGAATAAGAAAGAGAAAGAGAACAAAGATTTGATAGAGTGGATGAAGTTTTTGTGAGTATGGTAGTGAATGTTGGGTTGATGGGAATTGAGGGAGTGACATTCTTCAAAACAGCCTTTGAGTTCGGTGTTTGCCCTTTGGTTTCGCGCCAATTCGTGGCTGCTAACCCAGTCTTCTGACTCTTCTCTCTCTCTAACAGTAACGGATGCTCTGTGGTTGTCTCAATGTAGTGTTGCTGGTTGTAGTGCAGTATGGTGGAACTCAATGTAATGGCCGCCCGATTGTGATCCATGGGTAAAAAATTTGGTAGGTCAATATTTTTTGGATTTATTGAAGCACTATGAACACATAACATTTAACTCTCTTAATTATTATTTTGATGCAAATAATCCTTAAACTATGAATTAATAACAATCAATTCTTTAAATTCATTTTCTAATGAAAAACTTAATGGAAGTATGAGAATTTTTTCATTTGATTATTACTATATAGTAAATGTTTACTCAAAAAATTAAATCTATGAAAATCATTGAATAAATGGAATTCTTTTTTAAGTTACTAATTTCAAAATTCAGTCAAATCTTTTACTAAAATAGTATCCAAACTTTGATTAGATTTTGAAATTATTTAGAGTAAAGTCAAGTTTCCAATAAATTTGATGAGTTGACAAAAAGTTTAACTGGATTTTGAACAATTGACTAACGAAAAACTAATGAAAAGCTAATAATAAGTAGGTAAGTGTATATTCTAAAAATTAGATGAGTTAAATGAAATATCGACTAATCTCAGATAGGTTAATGTAATTTACTCTATAAATTAAAAACTCACTATCCCTCTCTATTAATTTCACATAAATGCAAATGGGTAAGCTTAGAAATTGTTTTGGGTGGTACAAAAAAAAAAAAAAAAACCCACCAAAATGAAAAATAAAAATATGGACTAATCTCAAATAAGTTAATGTAATTTACTCTATAAATTAAAAACACACTATCTCTCTATTAATTTCACATAAATGCAAATGGGCAAGCTTAGAAATGGTCTTGAGTGTTACCAAAAAAAAAACCACCAAAATGAAGGAAGACCCCATCAAGGTTAAAAAAAAATTTTGGCTGGCTCAATTCTAAAATTATTGTTTTAGATCTGTTGAAAAAAAATTTGGTAATATTAAATAGTTTTATTGAAAATTATATTTTTAGTTAACTCAAGTCTAAATTAATGTTACTAATGAATTTTTTTAAAATTATCAATAGAAAATCGACCAATTTCTCTCAAGATTACGTATATTTCGATGCTTATGATGGTTAAAGGTAACAATGGTTATGAGTTTTGAGCGATGACTATACAACATTGATCATGAAAAACTTAAATCGAGTCCCTAATTATCACGGAGCTTCACATACAAAGATTGATGTTGGGCTACTTAGAGTATTGCTCAGTCTCACATTAATATGGAATCTACGTTGAACTCATATAAAAATTGTTATTACTTTTCATCATATTCATCTGGGTACTAATAAAATTTTGTTGAGTAGAACCCATGAATGCGAGAGGAACGGAAGTATTGATGATTTTCTAAAGCTGCAGTATGCGTGTCAATTATGAGAGTCCTCTGAAATCGAAACTGTAAACATTCATTAGTAATTACGAAAAAATTAAATAGTAATAATAATATCAAATTTTTTTTTTTAAATTTTATTAAATAAGTTTTATAAAACATGTGGAACGCATTGCGTGGATCCAATGCTTATTACCACGGAACAGGACTTGTGGATCAAATTCTTTATGAATGCTCATTTTGGACATAAAAGAATTGCAATATATAGTTTTGTTGTACTTGAATCTAGAAAATTTAAAAAAAAAATTTAAAATTTTACAAAAACGAACAATTTTCTATTATCCGAAAAATAAATATAATATTTCATAATGAAGCACAATAAACTAACTATAGGTGGGTGTATTGCTGTTTTGAGGATTTCCTCACATTTAAAGAATATCTGATTGTATAAATCACACATTTGGAGATAAATAAATACAAACCATATAGAGTGATGGTAATATTGTCTTTTTTTTTCAACGGTAGGTCAGTTTGGACACACCGTGCTCAATCCATCTCTTCAGACGAATGAAAAACAAATCATCCACGCTCAATCTAAAGAATTCACAAAGAAACCACGCGGGATAATAATATTATCAAAGCATGATTTGTTAGTGTTAAAATAACATTGTTTGAATTATGAGAATCTTTTCTTTCATTTTGGTAATTTTGTCAATTCAAATGATATTGCTTTGACATAGACAAATCATGCATCAACTAAAGATACGCATGGATTAGATTGAGTCAGATTAGAGATCAATCTTAATTCAACCATGACATAATTTTTTCAATCATGCTCCGATCCAACTCATAACTGATTACATAAATTCCAACTATATCTCAATCTATGAAATATTGGCTTGGACTAGAGTTAGGTTTGAATTGATTTGTGAAATCAAAATCGAACTCAAATAAGTTGGGTTGAATTAGTAAATCCTATTTTCTCATTTTAGATGCTAAATATTGCAAATAGAATGCTAAAACATTAAATTAACACACTTAAAATATCTCTTGGACATTCAAATTGTAAAGATCCAAACATCTCACACAAATTCAGATCACTAACTAATAAGACTGATTATATAATTAAATTCGAACTCACTTGCGATATGATCTTTCAACTTTAACCCAACTCCACTAAAAAAAAATTCTAATTCTAAACTTGTTTCAAATTTCAAAGGTCCAAACATTACAACTCAAATTTAATTCAGATTAAGAGTTATCAACCTTAACCTAACCAAACGTTAAAAAATTTCAATCCTGACTTGCTCAAAGTTGAGGTTGAGCTAAGATTGAGCAGGCCAACTTACCTAAGCTCTGGCCACCCAAACAGATTTTGTTAACTTGGCCTACCTCTTTTTTTATGGTCTATTTTGGATCAATGCCAACAAGTCATTGATAAAATTACACCATACCTCTAACCCGAACGTACACACTCCTAACTAAAGCTTTTAAGATAATTAAAAATTCAATTATTCTTAATAATATGTGATTGGCTCTAAGAACATTTTTTCTATACAAGACAATACTTGCCGTTTTTTCCTCTTCCAAATATTTTTGATTAAATGTAGCTTAGAATGCAGTAAGTCAGAAATTTAGAATAATATTCTGGGGACCATCTAAGTCCATCTTGCTGAAAACAGGTCAGAAACACAAAGCATAGAGCAACAGAGCCATACTACACCAACAAAGCTTAAATAAAGTGACCAATATCAAAGCACAGCAAATATAACCTACAGATTTACATGATAACTTTACCAAAAGATGCATTGTCTCACCACTTTAAAACAACCAAGCTAAAGGTTCGAGGCAAAAACCTCACTATTGTCCTTGCATCCGATAACAAGTTCATATTTTTCTTCCTCCTAAATTCATCATCTCAACTAAACTCTCCTACGATCTCATGTTAACAAAACCATCATTCTTATCTCTCAATTTCCATCATCGTTTGCTTTCAAGTAAAGGGTTTCACCCCCTCGCCCATCAGTAGACCCAGCATTCCCAATTTCTTGCTTGCTCCCACCAGCTAATCCCCTACCACCGCCGTGCAAGCCTTCCCCAGAAGAGCCACGGCCAAAATCAGGAAACCCTCCATCCCCGATCGCCCCACTGCCTCCGGTGTTATTAGCCTCGCTTGGCAGCATGTGGAGTCCTGTGCTTCCACCAGAGCTCATGCCAAGCTGGCTGTGCAAGGCTTGCTGTTGTTGCAGTGCTGAATATGGCTGCTGGGAATACAACATGGAGTTGCGTGCAGCCATAAGTGATTGTGGTGTCATCTGTTGAGTTTGTTGGTGCTGCATGTACTGCGCTCCTTGCTGCATTATGCCACCGGACGGAAACTGCAGGCAATTGACATAGTCAGAGATTTCTACCACTTTTGTAACAGATCAGTGATGACATCAACATAGTGGGATTTCAATTTATGGATCAACCTTGCATACAAAGTCACGTATTAGGTTCTAAAGTCATAGTAACAAGAGCACAAAGGATACTTGAAAATTATGGTGGAAAATAATGAAATCCTGACAAACAGAAATTACTGAGAATAGCCAAATAATTAATAGTCAATATGAATACATTCAAAGTAGTTATACCGTAAACAATATACTGTATTATGCACCACAAATTTGGATAAGAAACAAAAGCACTTGTGATTCAAGGTTTATATCATAGGATAAATATCCAGAAACAACAGTTCAGAAAGCAATCCAGCGAAAACAGCAACACCATCCCAATACGTTATACAGAAGTGTAGAGACAGTGCATCTAACTTTGGTCCAAGTTTAAGAAGAAAGGCTTGAATTGGTATTCCAGAAAATATAACAAAACTACAGCAGTTTTGGTGGGAGTGGATGTAGAACCAGCTCTTTCGCCTCAGTTGTGTTCCGAACAGTTTCCATATGCATAAGCTTTTGATCTAAAAATGAGGTTAATACCTGTGCATGCATTGCAGGTGGTTGGGGTTGAGAATCAGCAATCGCAGCACTTGTGATTCAAGGTTTATATCATAGGATAAATATCCAGAAACGACAGTTAAGAAAGCAATCCAGCAAAAACAGCAACACCATCCCAATACGTTATACAGAAGTGTAGAGATAGTGCATCTAACTTTGGTCCAAGTTTAAGAAGAAAGGCTTGGATTGGTATTCCAGAAAATAAAACAAAACTACAGCAGTTTTGGTGGGAGTGGGTGTAGACCCAGCTCTTTCATTTCAGTTGTGCTCCGAACAGTTTCCATATGCATAAGCTTTTGATCTAAAAATGAGGTTAATACCTGTGCATGCATTGCAGGTGGTTGGGGTTGAGAATCAGCAATCGCAGCCAAGTACATGAGGTTTCGCTGGAGCCTTGCTTGGTTCCTGCAACAACAGCAAAATGATCACCGACCCTTCCAGTATAAAATTCTTCAAACTATGGCCAGGTAGTTTTTATTCGATAGCATTTCATGTTTCAGCAAGTGCTGAGTTATGCTGTACCTAATGAAGCTTTGAGTAACTTAAAAAAATATCTATGAAATCTCAAGGTATGATCAACGCATTTCAAACGACAGTATAATAGTGGGAAGAAATCGCAACATATTCTGATGCCGCAAGACCACCATATAATTAAAGGAATAGGAAAATTCACCATCTTGAGTCTATCAAGAGATCACCACTGAAACATATGTCAAAACCTGAGGTCCTAAGAGCAGCCAATAGATGAGAACATATTACTTCATTTGTTGACGATTGCAATGTAAATGAAGGATGCATAACACTCACTTTGTATATGTTTTTTTTCCTCACTTCAACACTTGGAAACTGTAAACCAAAAGCCTCACCACATAAGACATTCCCAAAATAACTCGGAACATTAAGATTACTAACTTTAAGCAAAGATAAAAATTCCCGACATCCTACTGCTGTTCATTTTTCTAGCAATTATTTTCAAGTGTACACTTCTGTAACGTCCAAAACATTAAAAAATCATAAACTCCAATCCTAAAGCAATTAAAGTCCAACTAACATCTAGAGTTTAAAAAGATGTGTACCTAAACTTACATCCCTGAAAAATGAACTGCACTGCAGAAAAAAATTAATGGCTTACTATTCTTCTCTCGATAATCTTTATCGTGCTTGCTGGTTCTACATCATGATTCCTGCAATTCACTGGGCATAAAATGGGACTCTAGGCGTTTGTTCAACCAGTTAATTATCTATTCTGAATCCAAGGCATGTACTAGATTAATCATACCAGCATGCCAAGGTGGTGTAAAAAGGATCAACACCAGTTTTATAGATGCAAGGTCTTGACTGACTAGTAGACAGTAAGTATCTCCAAGAGTTACTAAAAGTAAATCATTCTTCTAAACATATATCCATTTCACACCACACTCTCCTTTTCCTTCATAAAAACAAATATATTGACAATTTTCCTCATCAAGCCATACAATTAGCTTTTTCTTTGTCAGCCAACGCCATGAGATACTCAACAACCTTATTGTATCAGATACCGAACCTTGCTTTTAACCCCTTGTCTTGCTCTTTATGAGAATAGACATAAAAATGAAGCACCCTACATGCACCAAGATGATAAAGTAAATCCAAATATAAGAAAGAGCAATCCCGCATCTTTGGTTACTACTTGCTAGAGTGACTACAGAATACTGCTAAGAAAACAGCATTTATTTAGAGCCACACTTTACTGGGTTAAAAAATTAATAAAGGGACTAATGCTTACTCAGCGCACTCGTTCAGTTTCCCTGAATTCTGGCTCTCAACAATCTTCAAAATCAATGACTTGTTCTCATCCAGATACTGCAAGTAGAAACAGTTAAGATATGGATCAATTAAGCAACATTAGTCTTGAATTGTTAACTGGGTAAATAAATAATAACCAAGAGAAAATGTATATAAAGAAAAGAGTTATTTTACTTAGTTTTCTTAACAGAAAGTTAACGCATGATAGATTAAGCCCCTCGTTGATAATGGAAGGAACAATGAAAGGAATCAAAACCTATCAAAACACATAAGTTATATAGCCAACTACTGAGTGACAACATTTTTCTTTTCCCTTCCCCCATTGTTTTCTAGATCCAAAAATGGAGCCCCAAAACAGTAAACAGAGAGAGAGTAATTTACAATTAAATAGCTCACATACTCGACCATTATCGTACAAGATAAGTAATGATTGTAATCTCTCATCGACTCTTGCTGACTAAAATAATAAAAAATGTCAATACAAAAACAGATTCTATTGCTTAGGCATTTTCCTATAAAAATGTGACCAAGAATATACTCTATACAAAAAGATTTACATGCACCAAGAGCAGAGAAGAAAATATAAAAAGCTTCTCTATAGCCAATCCAAGAAGAACAGCATGACAACCAAGAAAGGACAAAATACACAGAGAATCCAAATCTCTATATGGATAGGAAGTTTAAATACTGCTAAATTGAGACAACCGTCGGCAATAAATGTAGCTATGTAATAGTTGTTTACACCCCAAATTTCCAACCAATCAGAGGCTGCCACGTATCCAAAGGAAGAAGAAACGTAGCCGTTAATCAGCACCTTCCACGTATTAGGGAGAATTTCCAAAATGACTAGGTGTAACCAAGGAGCGGTTATTACAGTTGCCAGAAGGCTGACATATTAGAAGTGGTTCAGATGGCAGAAGCAGAAGCTTACAATGGGCAGAATAAGAAGCATTCCCAGTAGCGGTTTTTGAAAGTTACATGTTTTTCTTCTTGTCGTGTAAAAACACAACCTTGTACAAAGGTTCCTCGAACAAATCCATCAATGGACATTTCATTTACACTTTAATCTTTCAGTTCTCGAATTGCATTTAATTTCTTGCAAAATCTGCTTTTACATTTCATTAGGAGTAGATTTAACATAGACTAATAATTAGAAACCTTTGAATCTCGAATCAGCAACCCGTTGCACATTGTGCAGGGGACCTGAACTTTAACACAATCATTTGATCTGGCACGCCCAATTGATCTGGAAGTCCTGTTAGTTCCATTTTTCCCCAGTACAGAAGTTCTTTAGTCCAAAACCTTTCTTTGGGAATATCTTACTCGATTGCAAAAAGAGCAACTACACACAAAATCCTTATGCAAGCGACCTCCTTTCAAACTTCCTAACCACCTCATTCATACAGCCAGGGATCACCCAAAGGAAGAAAATTTTCTATAAAGAAAACAATCTAAAAAGTAAGAGGGCGAAGAAGAGCAGTGCAAAAGTGACTGAATGACTTGGATTTACTTTACCTAGCACCGACCATTAGTGATTACAATAATTTTTTCCACTCAAGTCATGGTCAATGATCATTTCAAAAGTTGTTAGCCAGACAAAGAGAGCTACTTCGGAAGGATGAGCTTTCATATTATCTTTTCTTGGATATAAAATGGTCAGCCTCCATGAACCAACCAGGTAGAAAGGAAAAAAAATCCTCTGCAAACAAGCTGAATCTATCAAATCTATATCATCCTCTATCCTCCCATCTTGATATAATCAGACATTTAAGAAAACTCCAAAAGATCAAGAAAAGAACAAAACTTCCCAGCCATGAAAATTTACTTCAAGTGACATCCCATAGCAACCTACTGGGATGGCTGTTTTATCTTACCTCCTTACCATAAGCTATGTAAAACAAATTGAGAAGCCCCTGCAGAGGGTTATTACTCCATATTATTCCAAAAGTAAATACAGAGCCCATGGCGTACCCTTTGATTAACATGGAAAAACCTTTTCTGAAAGAGCTTCTCACACTTGAGAATCCTCTATAAAGATCTTACCTGTGAGGAGTCGGAAGTTCCAAAATTTTCCACTCCCTATCACTAACACCATATATGTCTACTGTCACACTCCTCCACAATGTCAAATAAAATTCTCCAACAAATCCGCATTTCATAAACTCACTGTGCAAGGATTCTCTTTGTCATCACCTCACTTAAGAAGGCTAGTAGTTATCATGGGAACTCAAATTCTAATTTAATGAAGCTTTCAATTTTATTACATGTCATCGACAGAGGGTTTGAATATATTATGTATTTTGTTTAGTAGCTATTTATTTCAACTCTTTAACTACAGACGCTAGTCCATTAGTAACACATTCTGATTACTATACGATTAATTGGGTTAATAAAACAGGTCAGATTTGGGAACAAATGATCTTTCCCATGTCCAAAGATGTTTGGAATGCGTCAAAATACAATTTAACAAGGCGTGCACAGGATGTTCAACTGTCTCATTCTCTAAAGGCAGATTTTTTACCATAAGCAAATTTACAAATACATTTTGTGCAGGAAAAACAATTATTTTAATCAGTAATTACCTAAAATTCAAACAAGTCAGATTCCTTTTTAATAAAACCTTTAGTGACTGAAAGCCACTAAAATGTACATATATGTTCCTAGCAACAAAAGTTATTGTCTTCATAGTTCTCATCTTCATAAAATCGACAGTTATGAGAGAGATAGATGTCATAAGATGAACTAACAAGCACACTTAAATTTAAATGCCTAAATGGGAGAAAGTAGAGCAATAAACCCTCAGATGGGTGCAGCAGAGAAGACGATACTATATGTATAATCATGCATGGACACGTCTCAGTACCAGGCTGGGATATGTGAACCATGAAGAACAATCATGATGAAGCCTAAATGTCATGTCATAATCAATAAACCAGGCTGCCTCCATTTTCAAATGTGTTCAGTCCATCATGAGCCAAGGCTGGGTTAATACAATTGCCCCATCAGCCACCCCAAAACCTAAATGCAAGATTATATACGTTAACCAGCCTAAGCCACACAACCACAAGCACTCCCTTGTCAATTCGGTTGATCTGGAAAGAGCAAACAGGAGGGCTTTTGATGGAGTAGAGACTCCAGTTGAGTCCATTAAAGATTTGATTGAATAATACATTTTTGTTTTCGGTTCAAGGCAAACTATTTTGTAAATAAGTTCTTCTTAGATTTGATCGACTTACTATCTTTTTAGATAGTCTCTGGTAAGTGGGTTGCACATCGCCTATATATAGAATATTAACTTAACTGATTAAAGGGGAAAAAAAGATTTCACAGACTTAAGAGATCATTCTGTCAAATTAGCCAGAGAATTGAAACCTTTGCATAGTTCTTATAAATAACTGTAGCATGCATCAAGAGCATCACAAATATATCAAATATAACCTCATACATATTTCTTTCTGGTTACCACTGCATGTCCATGTATAATTGCATTAATTGGCAGATTCAAAAGCTACGTTAAACACAAAGGGCTTATTCAATACATTCGGACAACAAAACAACAAATTTACCATGTATAATACTATTAATTGGCAGATTCAAAAACTATGTTAAGCATAATGGAAGCTTATTCAATACATACGGACAACAACACAACAAATTTACCACATATAATGCTATTAATTGGCAGATTCAAAAGCTACGTTAAGCATAATGGGAGCTTATTCAATACATACGGACAACAAATTTATTGATTCTAATTATTCATTATTGTCAATTTGGCATCACCCTGATAGAGACAACAAGAAAGGCACATATTCTAGTAAAACTGCAAAAGCAAATAAGAGAAAATTCTTTACTTGGTAGGTTAACAAAGAAGAAATTAGTCAACAACACCTAACAAGCCAATCTAAATCTCTGGTTCAGCATGGATCTCAGCTAGACTATTCACATCTTTTAGGGCCCATGATATCAGAATAACAGTTCGCATGCTACAGTAATAATAAACATTTAACTTGTGATTTCAGCAGCTATTGTGAGGCCCACAAAAAGTTTAACACAAAAGTCTATGCATGCTTATAACCTAATAACTATGAAACTTACCCAAACTAAGAAGTCAGAAATATTAATTTCAGCAAACTTGGAAAAAGAAACTGCCTCCATGAATTATATACTATCTTAGTCTCAGTAATAATTACAATTTTATGGGAACATCCTGCTCATCATGGAAAAAATAAAAACACATTGAAACATATAGATAGGAATAGGACCACTGACAAAGATTTTCAAGAAAGGACCACATCAATAGGAGTAGTGAGTACAACATATTAAATGACCATATATCAAATGGAAACATTTAGGAAGGACCACTATAAAAAATGCACGAGAAATAATGCCATGGACCTTAAGAAAATGAAGCAGTAATAATTTAACCATGATTTACCATGCACAAGACCCTCTTAGATCAAATTCATGATCTGTCCATAACAATAGATTAAATTAACATTTTTCAAAATTCCTGAAATCAGTGTTCTTTCAGAAAAGGTATACCAGTGCCTAAAGTGAAGTAAAGAATGGCGTCGAAGTGAATGACTCCTGCAGTAAAACCCACGAGATGTGATGGCAGCCAAGATAGCTGTTATAAGGTATGCCGGTTTTAGTAGTTTCAGGCCATGATTGGTGGTGAATCAGCCAACCAGATTTGTGAACATCTGGTAACTTTTGAGTATATTTCCTTTCCTCTTAATCTCTTTTAAATCCGTCAGATCATTTCCTTTCAATCTCCTTCTACGAGAAATTTTGGATCTAATTGCAACTCAGCATTTGAACAAGATCAGCTCAACTAATGGCTACTAAAATAAAATGAACTCTGAACACATCAATCTCCATATAATGCTTTGCAAAATCAATGAAATTAATCAAACAGATACATAAATCAAACGAAAATATACGTGATAAATCAAACAAAATTTCAAGTTTAATGCAATTAATCAAACTGATACATATATCAAAGAAAAACAAACGTATACACACGTACCCATTAAGCTCAAAGTTCGTTTGGTTCATTAAAATGCTAACAATTTCCTTTCCCTTCACTCTTATTCAAGCTCATGCAACAAATGAAGAACGGCCGGTTTATGAAGTTACAACTTTTTTCATTTTAGTAAAAAAAATCAGCTTAATTCCCACTCTTTATGCAGAAAAGTAAATGGAAAAGAAACCAAATCATCCTAAAGATATTCAATTAAAACTTTTAGATAAGAACAAAAAGAGGAAGGACCTGAGATACCAAAATAAGGATCAGATACATCAATATTCAATCCAACATTTAATAAACAATAAACAATACTTAATGAACACCCAACAGACATAAACAATAAAGAAAAGGGGGGGAAGGCATGAAAGACCACAGGCTGCAAGATAGAAGATCAGCAAATCATCTAAGATTTGATAAAAAGAAAATCTTTATTGTTGGAGAAAGACGGAGAGAACATATTAAAAAAGTACCAAGCTTCAACCTAGCATCGATTAGAGATACACCCAAAGACAAAGTCCCAAGCGCAAACATCAAAATAAGAAATACCCACCGACCAACCCTCATCAAAATTTCAATCAAAGGCATTAAAAATGTTAAAAGGAGAAAAAAATAAAAGAGTTATACAGACCCACTAACCATCACAAATCAAAATTTCGATAAAAATGTTAAAAAAAAAAAAGTTATAAATGATGAGCAAACATGAAAACAACAAATACCCATTAAACAAAAAAGTTCAAAGCATGCGATAAAAGATAAAAACAGAGGAAAAAAACACTGAAAGTAATACCATCCATCATTTTTTGACCAATCAAAAGGAAAAACAAAGCACTAAAAGCAATAGCAGCCTTGAGAATCAAAGTGACAGACTGATCAAAGGGGAAAAAGAAACCGAAAGCGAAAAGGAGAGAGAGATGGAGAAGAGAAAGGAGGAACCTGTTGAATGTGATCGGTAGTGACGTTGTTGGGATAATAGCCTGCCATCATGGGCTGCATCTGCATCAGGTGCTGCTGCATTTTTTTCTTTCTTATACACACCCAAAGACACGAAGACACAAACTCTCTCTCTCTCTCTCTCTCTCTCTCTCTCTCTCTCTCTCTTCCCTGTATATATAGCTTTCTCACTCTAAAACGCAGAGCCTGAACCAGTAGAGTCACTCACTGCAAAAGAGATGCCTTCGCCTTTTCTGTTTCTTCACTCTCTTTCTGTCTCTCCTCACAGAGATACATATAAAGACACTGGAGACGGTGAGCTCTCCCTTTGATTCTCTATTGATTAGAGAGATGTTACTATGGGTTTTTTGCTTTTATTGGTCTCCCTCATGGTCATTCTGTCTCTATAAGGAGGAGGTCACGTGGTGGATGTAGTACTTATTAGTTATTAATAAATATAGAGAGGGTCTGTGTGAAATAAGGTATCACGTTTTAACAGGACCATGTCTGTTGGTCTAAGACCACTTGGTCCAATACTTTGGTTGGCTCACTTTTTGCGTTACATTTATGTCGTATGACGTTGCAACTCGTAAGGCAGATTCCACTTCCAGCAGAAAACACGCGCTCTACTCACGCGCCAGAGCATAGCTTAGTCACTACAGATTCTTTTTTCACAAATATTTTTTTCCTTATTTTGCAACGGTGACTTATCCGAAACAATGTCCTGCAAGAAATATCCCTGTGAAAAAATCTGTAAGATTGACTTTATAAATTCTCTTTGAAGCTAAACAAATAATGGTATGTTTAGATTTGTTTTAAAGTAATTTAAAACAATTTTTCATAAAAAAATTTAAAGACAATTTCAAACAATTGGTAGGGTGATACATTGTGGTATATATAATGTGATTGATGAATTTTAAAATGTCTTATAAGCCTAATCTTATACAAGAATTGATGTATTACTGTTTGGAATTAAGTTATAATATAATAAAAATGTTCACGAGTTGATTTGAATCGAGTCAATCTTAATTTTGCTATCTTTAAACCTACATACAAGTACTGGTTAGATAAGATTGAAAAAACTTTAATTTTAATTTGATTTAAATTTAATTCGAGTTAAGATTTTTCAATTTTATCTCAATTTTTAAAAACTCAACCCTAATTTTATCTAAAATCTAAGTTCAGTTTGAGTTGGACTGAACTAGATTGCCCGAGTTGTACACAAAGGTTAAATGTTGCATTTTAATGATAAAATTTAAGGATCTCCAAAATTGATTAGGGTAAATGTATGTCTTATAAAAAATTATAACCCAATAAAAATTATTGCTTATTTTCTTTTTAACAAAATAATCTATAATTAAAATAACACTAGGTGGACTCAAGGATAATTATGTAATTTGTAATCTAGAAAATAACTTTTACAATGAAAATCAAACACGATACTTCAAAATTTCCACAATTTAAATAGCATTTTCGATCATAAATCTAACACAAAAGTACCACATTCTCTAATCATATTACTTGATTTATGAAAAAATATATTTTTTTATAAAAAAAATTGATAATCAAGTTTTTTATAAATCAAACAACCTTTTTAATATTTGGATTTTTTAGGTCAGTGAACCAGAATCAAACGAATGCAAGTAAAAAAGACAGTTTTAAATAGGTCAATTTTTTCATACTCAAACTTAATCTATTTTTTTCACGGGTAAACCCACAAGTGATTTATTAAAAAATTATTAATATTAAATAAAACAAAATATTTTTTTGAAAAGAAAAACATTTTTATTGATGACAAATGCGGTGACTCCACCTTCATAGCTCATTCCCCCACCTTAAACAACAAATCTTCCTCATTCCGTCTTAATTTTCAACAAACTATCGTGCAATCACTAAGTTAATTAATTGGAAGTAACAAAAAATGAGAGGGCTTATTTTATCAAGCAATTCCCCCTCTTGAAATAGCTTATTTTATCAAGTAATTATAATCTCATAAATAATCTTCTCAAATCAAACTAGACAAATACTGTAAGCCTATTTGTCCATGAATCACCCATTTAATTTATCAATGCAATGTAAAAAAAGTTGCAATGCACCGTTTGGTTAAAATTTAACAGATCACTTATTTGACTCACAAGTAAACTAATTTTAACTTGAAATTTCACGAACTAGATCAGATGCAAGTAAATTATAACAAGTCTATAAACTTATATTTATATCTATTTTTTATGAGTATAAAAACGAGTTCAAGAGATTTGATCCAAATTTCCACCACTAGTAATGAGCTTATCATCCATTAAGAACTTTTTTGAGTCCAGAACAAAATTTGATGGAGGTATAGCCGTTTAATCCCCCTAATTATATTTTTTTTATCCAGACAACCAACCCATTAATGGAGTTTGACCCACCCACAATTTATACTTATTTTATAAATGTGGTAAAATTTGACCCGATTCGATTTGAAAATACATCAAAATAATAATATTCGAATATGATCCGATCTTAACTTGAGTGATCCAAAATGATCCAGATTCAAAATGACCTGAAAAGATCCGACCCAAAATGACTTGAAAATATATTTTTATGAAAAAATAATTTATTTTCTAAAATTAAGATAATAGTTAATTTATTAGATATCAAATAAAATAAATAATATCATAATTAATTATCGATTTATATGTGCTAATATGCATGATTCAAAATTCTATTGATATGAATAATCTCATTAATTTCAAATAAAAAATCGAGAAGAATAGTAAATTTCGCATTGTTCTTCAAGTCACAATAAAATTTTATTTTTAATTGTCCTTAAAAAATATAATGGAATGAAGTGATCACATGAAATTTAATCTCCAAAATTTGATATAAGACGTTACTAGTAAGAATAACTTTGTGAATTAATTGTCTAAGATCATTTAAAATGTTAAGTATTGATCTATTATTAATTAATTTTCACTTATTTGAAATGTAACTCGATTAATTCTATTATATACAAATAAAATATTTTTAATTAAATATAGATATCTATTTTATTAATTCGAACGACCCAAGACTCAACATGATTCGAATCTGATCTGACTTGAATCCGATTAACTCGACTCGACCTATTTGCCATCTCAACTAGTATTTTACATTCCGATAAATAGTCCAAACTATAAAAAGGTTAATAATGCATCATGGTATAAAAAAAAAAAAAAATTGGCCCTTTTTTTAAACCCTTTTTAGCCAAACAATGCAATAAATTTCTGTTTCAATAACACTGAACTTAAAATAGAGTTGAAGCCTAATGTAAATTGTTTCACATGTGGTTTTCTTTTTAAAGTATCAGGGCCCCCTGGTTGCGTTGCTGCTATCCCACTAGTTTTTTTATGTAGTCCCAGATTGGGTAACCTTCATGGCTCTGAATTAAATATGCACTACCAGAAAAATTCTTACTTATGTCAGATTTATCACGTCAGTTATAATTATAAACAGAATTTGTCTTGGCAGTTATAAAAACAGTAAAATTTTTTATAAATTTAAAGTTAAATAATTATTTATTTTTAAAATTTTAAAATATATAATTTGACTCATATTTTTATTAATTTAAAATAATTCAATCCATTGATATGATTTCAAGTAAATTTTTATTAAAAAATTATCGAAAAACTTAATATATTTATTAACTTACCATGTTATATGGTTAAAATTACCAAAAAACTTATAATATATATATACCTTCAAAAGTGATATATTTGCTAAATGTTAAGTTTTTCAGTAATCTTTTAATTGAAATTTGATTAGAAACAAACCAATGAGTTAAATTGTTCCTGATTGACAAAATTAAGAGTTAAATTTCTAATTTTTAAAAAATCAAGAGGAAAATTAATACTTAATCCTAAACTTAAGAGAAATTTTACCATTAAGTATAAGTTCAAATTATCAATTCGTGTCATATCAATAATATAATATATTTTAAAAAATAATTAATTAATTGAGTCAAAATTAATTATAATTAAATATGTTTAATATTTTTCTAACATGACACAAACTTATATAATTTCTCTGACTATCTACTTGGTGTAATTAGACCATGCTCATAAAGAATACCATACGGAGATTTTCTCTAAAGATTTACTAATAATTATAAAAAAATAATTTCAATATTAATTTTTATAAAATAAAATTTTAAATTTTATGTGTAATTCATGATATGTAACATCTAGATTTCTTGGTTTTTATCATCACTCAGATATGATTCATGCAAGATAACTTGAATAAATCAGATTATTCGGAATTGGGTCCCAAGAGTTCACATGACCTTTGCTACTATAGTGTTGTCCACTCCATTTCCAACTGGCCTAATTAGGGACCCTTTTGGACGTTGTCAGGTCATAGTGACCTCCAAACTTATCCTTAAGCCATCATTCCCTACTAGGACTGTTTGAGGAGGGAGCTATTACTAGCTAGTTAGCTAGCTAGCTCATGCTCCATGGCCAATGTTGGTCACGAAGTGACTTAACCATGGTCTAGCCCAACAACATGAATGGCTAAATTATCATTTACGTCCAAACTATGAAGATAATTTGATTTTAATCACAAAACTATCGATTGTTTTAATTTAGCCCATAAATTGGTAGGCGTCTTAATAAATAAACTTTATGGGGGAGGCTCCTTTCTGAATTCTGTGGGATACCAACTTGGGTGGGTCAACATGTATATGTATAGCGGAAATGAGAATGATGAAGTGGTAGGTGATAATTGATATGCTCCCAACTCCCCAAACATGATGGGTTGTTAGGGTGTCTAATTGATTTGTGCACTCAAATTCCCAGTTCCAGTTTCCTGTCTTTTCTTTTCATTGCTTTATAACCTCTCTGTGTTGATGCTGCTGATTGCTCCTTCTGTTTACATTGCCTGCTAACACCACGCGCCTTGTACTGTTTGAATGGTTGCTAGAGCTCTTTTTTTTTCTTTCTTTTTTAGCTTTGGTGGTACTGTATTAGTCACACACAATAATTCTACTCATTTCCTTACCTTTAAGCTTAAATATTTGATTGATTCAGGTTTAAAATATAAAAATAATAAATAATACAAGAAAAAGATAATAATTATGTTATTAGCATATAACATCAGTGTTATAATATTAGTGAGTTATATATAGAGAGAGGTTGGAGATTACGTAAATTTATTGAGGGTAAAATCGTTTGTATAAATAAAAATATCTTTTCTCAATCGCGAAAAATTAAATTATTTAATATTGAGATGAATCATTTACTCATCTTTGGTGGGTAAGTGATTATCTTAAGAAAGTTAGATTCCGCGGAAAAGTAAAAAAAAAAAATCAAACAAGAGAAGTGAGGAATTTTTCATGAAAGTTATTTTTCCTAACAAAAATCAAATGGGGCATTTGCATTGTTAGTATAATATTTTTTTAGTTGATAAAATGTAATTAAATCATTCAAGTTTGATTTTAATTATAATTTAAGTTTACTTTTTTTAAAAATTTATTATTTTTTTATATAGTATTTCCTTAAGAAATATTAACTAAAAATTATCGCTGTATAAATATCATTTCACTCTAGTATAATTAAATTAGCGAGAATGTAAGATTATCATTGAATATTATTTATTATTCTAGTCTTATTCTTATTAAAATAAATAATTCTATTTTAGAAATAAAAATAATAATTTCATAAATGAAAAGATATCCAGGCATCTAAATATTCAACTGATATTGATAATTCGGTACATATTTTTTATAATTTTAACATCTAAAACACTTTTATAACTTAATCAACCAAATATAAGAAAAAAAAATTATCTTTGTTTGCCAGGTTAAGTATTTCTATAGCATTACAATAATCTTTAAATAGTTTGGTGTCCTTAGTGAGTTATTTGATCAAGAATTTTTACCCACACCAAAATCAGCATGCCTAGGGCAAAACCAATTATTGTTGTCAAATGTTTTTTGTCTGCTTCCTTGGCAAAAAAAAAATAGTATATAAATGTCAAATAAATATGAAGTTTTGAAGTCTTACTTGCTTTAATAATTCAAGCAAAACAATGAGTTTGGATTAAAACCACACACTACATATATATATATATATTTGACAAATGCAATGATCCAATCCTCTTCCTACTTTTTCTTTTTGTACTATAGGCAAAATAAATATCCTACACCTATGTAAAAGATATTTTTGTAGAGTGGGGATTTAGATTGAAAAACAATAACGTTTCAATGGAATGGAATGACCACCATTCATTAAATGACTTATGTGTTAACTTAAAATTCATGCCAAGAGGACTAAATTAAATGCTTGGTTGACAATTTTTCAATCATTTGTTCAATATTTTGTTTGTTTCAATAAAAAAATGATATTTTAAAAATTAAATACATATAAAATAATATTTTATTAATATTTAGATTTTATAAAAAATAAGATTTTACGTTGTTAGAGATAAATTTAACAAAACAGTTTTTGTTATTTTATTTGTGTAAGTTATTTTACAATCGATTAAAAAATTGTTTTTTTATAAAAAAACCAACTCTCATTTCCTTAAAATTTCATATTAAATCATTAATTTTATATTTTTATTTATTTATTTATGTATTTTTTATCATTTATTTATAAATTTTAATCAAATAAAAAAATTAATTAAAAAGTGTTGAAATAAACTTTTTCTAATCAGAAGCGTTGAAATAAATTTTTTTCTTGTTTAGTAGATGAAAAAAGTGAGGAAAAAACAAAGATGATTGATGTTTTTTTCTTCCCATATTACAAATCATAATCTTTCAAAATTGAAAGGATTAGAGTGTGGAACATGAGAGAAAAAAATATATGAAATTATCGATTTACTAATTAATTTCCATATAATCTTTCACATCAATATCTATTAACATTATGAAAGAGATATAATGGTAAAAATATTAGTACTTCACGTTTCATTTCCTCTCACTTTTTTTTTTATCATTTTAGTTTTCATCCCCTTACTTTTCTTTATTCTTACCTTTTCTCTTACTAATCACATACACCCTTAGAATTAATCTTGAAAGGGGAATTAACTAAGAAGCTTGTTTGAATATAGTGGATGCACTCATACATTCAATAAACCAACAAATCCAGGAAAGTAGTCTTAATTTGAAAATTTCAGACACTTGAAGATTACACGTGGGATTATCTTCACTTTTAGAAGCCTAACTGATAAAGTCAATTCTGTAAAGCGCAAAAAGAAATTTCAAAATGTGAATTTTGACTAAAATTAATAGAACTTCTATGCTTAATAATGTTCCATATAATTGCTCGGTCAAAATATATATATATATAATTAATAGAACTTCTCTGCTTAATCATGTTCCATATAATTGCTTGGTCAATATATATATATATATATATATATATATATATATATATATATAATGATCCTTAAACTCAAAGTGAAGGGTCAATCACCATTAATATTAACAACTCATGATGTTGGTAAAGAACACAATAATACATTAAGGAATCAAATAATTTCAATTAGTAAATGAGCTAATTCCTTGCTCCCAAACAAGGAAGGAAAAAAAAAACAATAATTGAAGTGTTGTAATTACTGTTTATCGATCAATACAATGAAGGAATAATCAAATCGCAAGATAAGTAATTAAGAGCTCGAATCTTGTTTTCTGAGTCTCATTAACTAGCATTAACAGAAGCTGCAGCAAATTCCACGACTAGATCAGGAAAGGCTGATGGCGCAGCATGATTGCGTGCAACATTCATTTGGCTTAATGTACAACGACCGTGGTTACTTCCTGGTATGTACGTGCATGGATTTTTACCAGACGGTGGAACAGGACCCCTTTGAAGAGATTGAACTATAACACTTTTCTGCAACCATTCTTCTCCCTCTAATGGCCTCATTGCAAGTATTTGTTGAAAACTCGACGCGAAAAGAACGGTAACAATTAAGAATATTATTATTGCTATGCAAAATTTGCTTCTATGAACACCCATTTTTGACAAAAATAATTTGTAGTATGTGATTTGAGAAAATGTTTCGTTGTGGTTTAAGAGGAAATGGGCTTTGTTTTGTTTTTTGAAGGTGAAGAGGGTTAGAGATGGCTATGACAAATATAGAGAAGAGAAGTACATACATTATTTTATAGGCTTATGTGTATATATATGTTTGGTGTTTACCGAAATGTATAACAGTTGACTGTAGAGCCGCGGTTTGAAGGTTGAACTTGATGTTTGAGAAGGTCTAAATCAAAGACACGGACCTTGAACACCAAACAATTAATCTCATATATTTTAGTGTCAATCTAAGATCGAATTAGTCCATGCCATGTAAATTCAAAAGAAACATGTCTAGGCCGTGTGACGTGCGTGCTTGGGTGATAATTTTTTGTTTGACCCAATAAAAGAGGATATTTGTATTTTTATTGCTTTCATTCGAAAAAGAATAATAGTCTTGGGAATTAAAAGCAGCAATGACCTGCAGGCATCAATGATGGGAATATTAGGATGACAATCAGCATTAGCATTCTGGATTAAATCAATAACAGCCTTTGCATCAAGCTCAATATGCAGCTTTTGGATGTTCAAGTTCACAGCCATTTTCAGTCATTCCCAAAGCCCCCAGAGTTCAGCACTGACACTAGAGGCTGTGCCAATGCCACGGATACACCCCTTATCCATTTGCCATCACTACTGTGCAGTATACTACCTCACCCTGCAAGGGATCCAGCTGATGAGGCTCCTGCCTTTTTCTTTGTGATTCTTTGGGTTAGAGGCCAGACGGTGAAACTCACAAATTTGTCCAAGCCCATTTTTATGCTGCATTTATTTCGAGTTTCAACCTTTCACTCTTTCCCATTATCCATGGGAAACGGAGATAATGCATCAAATACTGTTAAAAGTCCTTGTCAATTCCCCTTCAAAGAGCCTTTTTTTAGATCCTTCTCTTTAAAAAAAAAGCAATAGAAAAAACCTCACTCTACAGTACATGAACTATTTTACTTCTGGCAGCCTTCAAAGAGTAAATTTAATAAGAGATACATCTCTGATTTTTTGCATTTCATGAAGAAAAAAAAGGGGCCAAACTGTGTGTTCCTGATCAAGAAATCGGTAATAAATCATCTTTCAAAAATCACCCCCATTTATATTATGAATAACAAGAACCTCACAACGAAAACATACTATTTCAATTGATCAACTAACAAAGAAAATGTGTGTAATACAATCTGGAGCTTGCACGCTCAACCTCCACCTTCACCTTCTTTTTTCCTTTTTCTTTTCTTTGTTTATCATTCCAGTCTCATATGGAAGTCTAGGTTATCATTGGCACTCACATGTTCATTGAGGATTTCCTTATCACATCTTTATCCTTTTGTAGATGCCCAAAATTGTTTGTTGTTAATCCAAAGTCGATGGCTAACTCTCAACAAGAGGACAAAAAAGAATTGCTGAAGTATTAGTATGATGCTCAAGGATTTAAGTGAGATTCCCAACCATCTTTTTGTAGCTTATCTGCTTTTGTCAAGACATCATCCCTTGTGTCTTCTTGATACTGGCTCATTCTGCATATACCAAGTATTCAACATCAGCAAATGCACTCGCGCTCACGTGCGCCCACACACACACACACACACACACACACAGAGACACAGAGAGACGCAGAGAGAGAGAGAGAGCAACCTTGCCACTAGGTCAGCATCACCAACCCCCAACATCCTAACAGCTAGCAAGCCAGCGTTTGTGGCATTGTTTACTGCTACTGTTGCAACTGGAACACCCCTAGGCATCTGTGTAATCAATAAAAAACAAATGTTACTCGAATATATTGTGTGTAATCAGACAGAAAACATGTGTGGCATTGTCTTGGAGCAAACCATACAAAGAATATTGATGGTCTAATGGAGAACCATACACTTGGGCATCGTTGCTAAATAAGCATCCACATTTTTTACTCCCTCAAATGTAAATTTTGGCATCATAGAAATCTTTACATCCAACAAACAACATGTAATATGTGCTAATACCAACAAAATAATATGGTATTTCTTACGGCCACCATAAATCTCAAATAAGAAGAGCTCCCTTCAAAAACACAAAGACAGCTAATCAATAGAAAAAAAAGGTTTGTGCTATTAGAACCTATTCATGCTTCATTCTAAATTTCTAGGATGCCAAGATTGCAGAATTGTTGAATGTTTTCAACACAAGGCACTTCAAATATAATTTCACAGTAGTCCTGAAACAGCATACCTGCACGATTGATAATAGCGAATCAATCCCATCCAATGTAGAAGCACGAACAGGGACACCAATGACAGGCAAGGGAGTAAGTGCAGCTACCATGCCTAAAATTCAATTAAGAGCTTCTTTATGGAAATGGAAACTTGATGCACATAAATACAGTATATGAAGCATAGTTTATTTAACAGACCTGGCAAGTGAGCTGCACCACCAGCACCAGCAATGATAATCTGAATGCCTCGTTTTTTAGCAGAGGACGCATATGAAAACATCAATTCAGGGGTTCGATGTGCTGAAACTATTCTCACCTGTAAATTTTAGATAACTAGGGTCAAGAAGACTTAAAAGTAATACACCCACTCGCTAATGAATTACAAAGGAAAAGCCACATTATTGTAACATCACCTCATGAGGCACGCCAAACATAGTAAGAATTCTTGCAGCATCCTTCATAACAGGAAGATCTGAATCAGAACCCATTACGATCCCAACACGAGGCGAGACTGCATTTTACAAAAAAATGGGGAAAACGTGAATTTAATTTTGAATATGATAAGCAATTATTCCTAAAACTAAATGATATTTAGGGGCTAATAAACTTCAATGATAAGGGAAATGCATGCATATGTTTGTACAAATAGTAGCCTTTTTTTGGTTTCAAAAATTTCAAGCAGTTCAGAAACTTGTACCTCAAGAAGAACTTGCCCTTTAATTTTAAATAAAGAATTCAGTCTTGTAGGCAGCATACATAATTCAAATATGGTTTATACACTATAGCCAGACACCGAATAAATTCAATAAACAGAATTAGTTGACTAGAGAAAAAAATACCGCAAAAAAAATTATGTCAATCTTGTTTTATTTGATCAAATTGGTGCTTGCTTCTGACTGAACCTTCTAACGTGCATCAGATAAGGTGAAGAAGAGCTACACAGTTTATGAACAACACTTGGTTTTTGGTTCATCAATATCATGCTGTACTGCTGAGATTAAGTATAAACATAAATCCACCCTAACGGCAACTGACCTGCAGACTGACAATCAAAACTTTCCTTATTCAGCATTGAATTTAGCTGTGCTTCAACGACGCCCATAGAGGGGCCAACAATGGTGATATGACCCATCTTCCGTTGCTTATGCATTTCTGCTAAATTGTTACGACATGCAGGTCATTGTTGACAATGAGAGAGAGAAGGAAAGACATTTTAATAAAAGCATGACCAGAGGTGAGCCAAAATCTAACCTGGCTTACTATACCAATGAACTGTTGCCCCTGGAATAGCCAATGCCCTGGAAAGAAGTTGATAAGCCAAGTAGAAACCAGGCTCCCCCTGAAAGCCAAGAACATTTTGATAAATTGCTTTATCGTCTATGACTAGAATGGAAGCAGCAAAAATTTCAGCAACATTATAATATATATTTAGATATAAGTGGCAAAGGATGAACCTAAATCATATAACTTGTTAACACACGCGCGCGCGCACGCGCACACACACACAGATATATATGTATGTAGGTATTTACATATCATCCATTATGAATGACACACACACACACACACACACACACACATATATATATGTATGTATGTATTTACATATCATCCATTATGAATGACTTGTAGCTGCATTCCATTCTTGCAACTGGGATTGAGGTGGACTTTAAGGGATCCCAGGATACAACAGCTCATGTCTCAAGCCAACTCTTTGGATATCTACCATTCCAAATAGTTGAAACTTTCCAGGACTACTTTCTTGTACACATAATGATCCTAGTTAAAGCCTGAATCACGACAATGTGACATTTCATGCAACAAACAGCAGATGATTAACTAAATGCGGACCCTCTATCCCATAACAAGAACATCTGCTAATCCATCCCCAATGTGCCCAAGAGGTTGGTAATCACAGAATCTTCAGTGCCCATAGCTTGTTTGAAGGAATAATAATAGGACTAATTACTTAAAAATCTGTTGACCCAGAGAAAGCGAAAAAGCCTTATAGATTCCCCCATGATACTCCAACATATATTACCAATTGCACTTGTAAATCGATCAGAGAAAAAGCTGTATCTCTTTCAACCTCTACAATGGTTGAAATAACCTACTAAGCAGGTTGCCTGCACTTGACCAGGAAGCATAACCCTTCCCAACTTTGTGATATACTGGTGACAAGAAATACAAATTAAGAGAAAAATTTATGCACTGGAATTTCTAGGAAAATTGCAAGAGAAAAGGAACTAAAGAGGTCACCTCATCTTCACCCAGTATGTTATACATAATAGAAGATGGAGTTTTCATTGATGGATCCCCAAGTGGAAGACCAACAACAGCCCGCAGATGCTGCTCATATTGTGAGGTATAGCAGGACTCAATTGTGTGATGACCACTATTGTGAGGTCTAGGGGCCACTTCATTTAGTAAAATCTGCAAAGAGATCAGCATATACATAGATTAGTCAAAAGCAGCAAATTGCTGAAGCCAAGAAGCCAATTGTTGTCATCTAAGTAACAAAGAAAATGAATTATGAAGAGTCAAGTAGCAGAATTATAACCTGACCATCCTTTGTCAAAAACAACTCAACTGCAAATACACCAGCACCTTCCAATGAACTAACAGCTTTGTGTGCAACATCAGTGGCAAGTTTTCTGATCTTCCAAGGCACATCCTTGACTATGTGACATATGTTTTCCCTGAATAAAGCCAAGAATTCAAATGTCTTTAATCAGATGTCAAGGGATGCAGAGTCAATTAATCAATTAAATATACCTATATGATGAGGTGAAATGTGTCTGAAAAACTTATGCATTACTGAAATTTTTTAAACACAACAGAGAGAATGAAGATATGAAATTAAGGTTACCAACAGCCATCGTAAATATGAAATCAACATCTTACCTGTGAACAGTTTCAACAACAGGATAGCACAAGATGGAATTGTCTCTTCCTCTTGCCACAATGACAGCCAACTCCTAATATTATTTAACCAAAGAAGGAAAGGAAACCCTGAGTCATTACCTAGTTTCCAAATTTGAAACTTTTTCAAAGACCAAGAGAAAAGAAGTTGCAAAGAAAGAATAGAAATTTTCCATGGAAATTAAAAACCAATAAAATGGAGACTTCAGCTATACTACATAATAGTTCTTTTTTTTTTCTTTTTTTTTCTTTTCTAAACTAAATTTCCTTTCTCTTTAGAATTGTTCAGAAACAAAATTCAAAAGAAATGAAAAGGTTAAAGCATATCTTATACAGTCTAAAATTCCAAAATTAAAAATATTTCAATCACATTATTCATAAGAAACTTCAAGTACAAATTAGTTCATAAAAGAAAAAAACCAAGAAACCTCAGGCAAAAGGAGTGGCCTTAAATCTGTAAAAATAATCATGATAAATTGTGTAAATGTAAGAAGTATGATGCATAAAGTTCAAAAGATGAAAACTTGAAGAGAAGAGTTGTGGTCCCCCTTTAAGCTTAGGAAACTAATTATAAATTTAAAATAAATACATGGGAACAGTGAATAAGTTACATCACAGTCATCCAAGTTGCTCTAGTGGCCTCTGATTGTATGCACAATGCGATTAAAGTTGGAAAGATTTTAAGCAATAGTTCTTCAAAATCTGACAAGTATGATGAACATTCAATATTTTATGCTTTTGTAAGTTTCTTTTGTTAATAAGTTTGCAACTAAAATAGTGATCATATCCCGATGCATAAGTGGCCCTCAAATCTGCATTTCAAATGATTTCTCCGATATATAAAATTATAGTGAATATGCATGTTTCAAAATTATTTGAGAGAATCAGAGAACAATGCATTTGTTATGGAAAGAATGAGGCAGTAACATTTTTTCACACACACACACACATAAATACATAATGAAGAAAAACAAATCAATACTAGATTCAATGCTACACATCAACCTTCACAAAAGGTGCCCATTTCTCAACATATAAACCACGATCAAATCCTCCAAGAGCTGCATACAAAAATGAAAAGCTTCAAAATCAAAACAAACTGGGTTGCCTCCACTAATCCAAATTACAAGATCACAAACAAACCACAACGGACTAATGCCCACACTCAAAAGACGGAACAAGGAACTAATGGTGGGTTAACATTCCTTAATGCAAACCAAAGGGACACTACTATGAAACAGCAATAAGACTAACTTTACTTTATGAATAAATATTTATATAAGATGTAGCTTGGAACAGTAAGATTAAAAAATAAAATCTTACAGTTAGCAGCCATAAACCATTTAGTAATTAATTTAATGAGAATACAGAATTTTCAATTTTTTTCCATTGACGGTAAGAGGCGGTCTAGCGATATTCAGAGAATACACACGATTTCAGAAAAAAGAACTGATTAAGGGTCAAGTATTGATGTGCAGCTAATCTCGGCACACAAACATTTGCCTCCCTAATGAATTGTAGACTTGTACAGAATAGCAAAATTATCTTGTAAAATGAGAAAAGTCTTAAGCAATCCCAAATAATGGTGCACTGATCCAATGGTGGATATTGTGTTACCATAAAATTCTGGCAGAAAAAGGGATAAGTAGAACGTCACACACCTCATAACTCCATGTGGAGACCAAAGTATATAAAATCCTTATAGTTTACCAGCTATGGCAGAAGAAAGCTCCTCCTCACTGTTAGCAACAGCATTTCCACGTCCATCATAAGCTAATCTTTTGCTTTTGATCATAAAAGGATAACCAAATAGGTCGCCTGCTCTTTTCGCTCCCTCGAGATCATCTATCTGCCTTAGCCATATTTCAAGATCAATAATTAATTAACCTTTGACTACTACCTAAAGAAAAATGCAAACTCTGCATCTAATTCAGTAAAATACTTATGAAAACTAGCCAACCTGCATAAACTCAGGAAGTGGAATGGCATGCCGAGAAAAATGAACTTTTTGCATATATTTGTCCTGAAAACCAGAAGACAAGTGTCCAGATAGATAAATCCCATCATGGAACCACAGATCATGTTTATATCAAACAAATCCAAATAAACACGTCAAAAATTTAATACTTAAGTGTAGAAACAGAAGGGAGACGGTATAGTTTAAGAGAATAAGTTGCAAAATCAATTATTCCAGTGCATGACAGAGTGGAGATTATTTATTCATGTAAAAACTGCACATGAAGTAAAAAAAAAAAGCCTGTGCTGATCCAGAGCCATATAACTAGACTGTGTCCATCGAGCAACAGAAGGGCCTCTAAACATGAAAGCATGTGTTGATGCATGTTATTGCATTGAGTAGTGACAAAATAGAAAGAAACACTTTTTTTTCTAATATTTCAAGATTCCTCATGAAGGTACTTTTTTTCCCACCCTCTGCTCTTCCCAATGGAAACAGGTATCAGAACAAGTGACTTAAGTATGTGTGATGTGTAGATGCAAAAATGTATGAGAACAGTAGTTCTTTAATTGTATATGATGGAAATCCTCCAGTTTGATATAACTCAATTATCTACAAGATAAATCATGATGCTCGACACTTTATCACCGTAATATATCACAACTGTCAAGGACAGGGGGATATTAGCAGCAGTAACTTATGTCAAAAAGAAGAGTCAAAGCTTTGCACCTACGAAAATGATTCCAAATTGCAACGGCAATCAAAATCAAATCCCAGATGAATAAATACATACTTGGATTATCCGAATGGTAGAGGTTTTGGGTTGGCAATCTACCCCTTGTTTCTCAAGCTTCTCTAGAGTGGCAACATCAACATGTTCAATTTCAACTGTCAATATTCCACATCTATCTAGCCAGAAGAAATTAGCATACAAATATTTCAGTTAAAATAACTAAAGGAAAAACGTTAACATGAAAAGCAATGGCATGAAAATCAATTTCGAAAAACAGAACCTCTTTGCAAATTCCTGTACTGTAGCACTATCATCAAAGCTTCCAACCATATGATGGTAAGAAAGTGAACTTGCGGGGCAGTTCTCTGAAGGATCCAAAACCGTTACTTTAATGCCCATTTTCGAAGCTGCCTGGCATAGCATTCGACCCAGTTGCCCTCCTCCCAGAACACCAACAATCATCTCAGATAGTCCATGTACAGGTACATCCTCTTTCCCACTTATACAGAGAATTATGAATTAAACGATAATACTTCTACGCTATAATTGATAATATATGTTGAAGATCAACGCCAGCCCATTACAAAGCTCAATCTATTTTTCATTTCAGCCCAAAAAAAATAAAAGCCCAATCCATTTTATTTAAACCCAAGACAATGGAAGCTTCTCAAAAAATGTTGAAAGAGATATTTTTAGGAGAAAATTGTAGAAAGTTATCAACAAATATAGAAAATAGATCTTTTAGGAGAAGTATGTAGAATGTGATAATAATATGTGGGTAAGATTATTTCTCAATTTAATATTTGTATAGTGTAGATTGCATGGTGAGGACTATGGGTAAGATATCTTCCAAAAAATAAATCTTTGTATCCTTAGCTAGCTAGAGTATGGTGTGTTGAGTGTTTGAGTTGTGAGCTTTTTATTGAGTGTTTATTTGTATTTTTCAACAAATCCTGAGTGATTTTTGAAGAGTGTTGTATTGTATTTTATTTTGGTTATAATACAAGTAATTTGTTTACTTGTTTCGGTCCAATATTAGTAAATTTAGAGTTGTGTACTCTAAAATTTACTCAACAATATAAAGAAAAAAAAATGAAAAAGCAAAAAGCAACAAGAACCAATTGCTAAGACATTGTTTGGTTCAGATTTTCAAATTCCCTCTGTTTCGTTTTTTTAGTCTACAACCTTAGCCTCCCAACAGCAATAAAAAGGAGTCATGAAATAGGGGGAAAAAGAATAACAATAACAAATTGCTACGTCATAGTTTGGTTCAAAATTTCAAAATCCTCTGCTTTGTTGTTCATTTATCACATCCCACTGACTCAGCAACACAAAGGAGACAGATTGTATTGATTTTAAGCTATTACATCCCAAAAAAAATAAATAATAGAGAGCACATCCAGAATGCAAAACCAAATAGTATCTATGTTCAATAAAAACTGGAGAATCGAATGCAAATTGAAGTACTTCGGAAAAGAAGTGAATTGACCTAGAGGGTACCTAAGAGATTTCTCGTGGGAGTGGGAGTTACTTGAAGCTGCGCAAGCTAAAATCGGATTGTAATTCTTCGAAAAAGAGTAGTGAAGCTTGTGCTTTTCCATGGAGAAGCCTAGTTGGTGTGTATTTCTCAGGGAAAACCGAAGCTTGAAGCTAAAATCGAAAGCACAAAAAACAGATTCGGTTCTGGAAAACACTGTGTGTATGTTCAGGTTTAGCATCTTATGCCCTCTCCGCGAGTTCTCAGGGAAAACCGAAGCTTGAAGCTAAAATCGAAAGCACAAAAAACAGATTCGGTTCTGGAAAACACTGTGTGTGTGATCTGGTTTAGCATCGTATGCCCTCTCCGCGAAAGCAACGAGAGATCTTTGGGGTAAAAAAGAAATGTTTAAAATAAAAACATTTCTATGCGGATTAGGGACATCCAATTTTTTTTCAAATTCTTCCATACTAAATTACCAAAATTAAGTATATTTCCATTTTTTTTTAAAAGAATTTGGAAAAAATTGAACCTCTTCTTAAAACTTAAAAAGAGAACATTTGCCCAAACCACGTTGCACGTAAAGTTTTGTGTTGCTCAAGATCAATTTTCCCCTACGTTGTATCTGCACGAGTTGGAATGTAAAACTTGCTTCATCTAATATTTTAAATCAGTGAATTTTTTTTTATAAAAAAAGTTCTACGCTAGAACTCGTGCCGTAGGCTTCATTTAACGGTCCTTCGCTGCAAAGGCCTTTAGCAATTGCAGTAAATAGTCAAAACATTTGGCTGCAAACTTGTCCGAGATGCTACAGAACATTACCAATCTAAGTTTCCTACTACTGAACATACACATCAACAAGGATGCTGTAAATCACAACATCATAATCCAACTTGTCGCTCAAAACAAAATATCATTTCCTTTGCCTAATCCAGGATGTCGTTTTTGTCAGAGACCAACCAGCAAAACAGCACAAGTTTGAAGATCAGAGCTTGGATCTTATGAAATAACTTCTGCACAAGCCGAGCTCTCCCCACGAAGACATTTCTGGAAAGAGTCTCGCAGCTTCATCAAATTTTGTCGTCTTAAGAGTTTCCACTGATCAATATGCTACACCTAGCAACATCAGGCAAACAACCCTGTTCCCGTTTTCAGCCTCATCGACTCTGTTTTGCAACCACTAACCCTCCAATAAATGAATACATCAGGGTTGTCCTCAGGGAATATGGCGCAGTGGTAAGTTCAACCTTCGAGATGACGGTATCCCTATGAGATCTCGGGTTCGAGTCCTGCCACTGCGCTGCACATCTTGCGATTTACATCCTGTGGTCCTAGGACAAGGATTGTGAGGGCGGTCGTAATGGTCCGTTATCCAAAAAAAATGAATACATCAGGGTTTTCACTTATATCGATTATGCTCTGCAAACAATAACCCTCCAATAAATGAATACATCAGGGTTTTCACCTATTTGAATCATGCATCAAATAAATTGCCTGGTTGTTCTTACCTTTTAGTCATTCTATGGCTGCATCATCAATCGCCATTTTGCATAACCCATTTAGTATAATCCCATAACTGATCAGAAGTTCCCTTTCCCTTTACTCAATGATGAGGAACCCTGACCGGACCTCAGGTGGGAGAGGCTAAACTCTGAGTGCTTGAGAAGTCCCTTACTTCAAGTACCATGTCAACCCAGAATTCGAAACTAGGCCGACAATGTGTGCAGCGTACCTACTTGCTCTGACAACTGAACACAAGTTCACAACAGGTACATGCTCTTTCTCACCATTTTTCAGCAACGGTACACTCAAGTTGCCAATAACCTTTATAAGTACAATTGAATCAGTAAGAATCTAAATTCTAATAGGTCCTGGAATCAAAGGGCGCCAAATATTACCGCCTTGTGCGTGTCTGAGCAGGCATCTCTCTCTGCGTGTCTGAGCAGGCATCTCTCTCTGCGTGTGGCTTCAGGAATTTATCATAAAAGGTGAACATCAAAACATTGAGCCACAACTCCATATATATGCCACAAATATTTTCATCAACAAAATCTTTTTAACTTTCGTTTTTGATCCAATGGCTGGGCTAGAAAAATAGGGGTTAGCCCTCCTCTACATCTTATATAACTCTCTGATCAAGTCAAAGCCAGACGTATCGAGTCCCAGAGGATTTATATGAGAAAGCAAGCATCTTTACAATGAGGTAATATGAGCATTTTAAGACGTCAAGCGTAAAAATGCAGGTTGGTTGTAATGAGATCTAAAACAGAACAAAATAGAAGAACCAAATGCAACAAACATAGGAAATAAATACAGAAAGATTAGCAATCCACATGAAATCAAGGAATCAGACAGTATTCACACACTGGTATTTCTAATGTACATCAAACTACTTTATTTAAACCTATCAAAACCTTGAACTTTACACAAAAATCAAAATCACCCCTTGTACAATGCAGTCGCCCATTAGTCTTGAACGCCAAAATAAAAAAAAAAAGAAAAATATCCACACTCTCCACTCAGATTACCAAAAGAAAAAATCCTCCTCAACTCCATGTATGGTAAGGTATAATATGCAAAAGATGCTAGCTAACAAAAGAAACCCTGGAAAAAATAAGGGGAAAAAGAAATGCACACTGTATAAAGCCAAATCCTATCATATCATCTGTCTAGGGACAAAACAAGTTGATGATACTGTACAATTGATCACAATTCTTCATTACCAGGTTTTGATTCAACTATATGTGATCTCCTTTCTGGATCATCTTTGTATCTTCTGTTGCGACTATCTGAGAGATTAACAGAAGAAGCAAGTAAATAAAAGCTTATGTATATTAATAAGCAAATTAGATAAGGAACAACACAAATTGCAAATTACATGTACCATAATAAAACAGTTTGTCTAAGTCATATTGTCCAGTATTGGCAAATCATAAATCTACATTGCGCTGCACACTAATATATTATCCCTAAAGCGTCAACTTGTTATGCAATTTACATTCCTTTGAAAGACAGCGAGGGAAGATTAATTTTCTTTCTCAAATTTTGGATTAGACTAATTCCATTTATGAAATTCCTTAAATTTTTAAATCGGCATCCTTTCTTAGAAGTTAGAACAGTCTGAATCTTTGAGACATTTTCAAGTCGCCCTTGGTGCCTTTAAATATACTTTACTTATCAAGAGAATTAAAAAAATCTAATGGGAAGAAGCAATAAGAAGCTAATTGATGCACTACGATAGGAGGTTATACTTCTATCCATGATAGACATTTCACACAATCCATTCTCACAAACAAAATAGATTTATGTACTCACAACGAAAGGATCCGCTGTAAATAAAACAGCAAATGCATCACGATAGGTCCTCAAAAACTAACAAAACTTGCAAGCATTACAGTCCTCTCTTCAAAGATTGAGAAACAACTCAGATTCTTTTTACTCTTTCTGAAAGATACAGGACTAAAACAAGATTCTTCCCATAAATCACTTTCATACGTGTAGGAAGAAGCCCTGTGAAATATAGAAAAGTCATTTAATGAATATGTTGTCCTAACCACTAAGCGTTCTGCATTATAATTCATAATACGCACTGCAGTCATCTTATAGAATTTGATCTCTATTTTGGCAAGGATTGGCTAATCACACAACAATCTCAAAATACTTCCCCCTCTACACTCCCATAATGAAAATAGGAATGTGCTCTTCTTTAAACCCCCCTCTCTTTATGGATAATTGATTCACAAGAACGTATTGATCATATTTGTTTTGCTAGAAATTTTCCTTTTCCTCCAATTTTTCTATTATAATTACATTTTACATTCTATATTTCAGTGTTACTCATATTTATTCAAAACCTCTTGACAGTGCAATATAATTCCATCTAGCTAAATCTTTAATCAAAACTGAAAAAAGAAAACTTTCACAGCATTACTTTATATTAGCTTCTAACTAGAGAACTTCATCAGGGGCATTCTATCCTAGTAATGTTATTCACAGCGGCCACACAAGAAGTATATTTCAAAAAGTTGATTAGATGACCTAACAGGCTTGCGTATCATATTTTCTATCTATATCTCTAACCTGACATATTAGTTCTTTCTCAGTTACTTGTTTTTTTGTAGAGTTGGGGGGGTGGGGGCAGTGGGCACATGAAATCTTCACTAGTACAAGCTACAAATCCAAAGGTTCATTGCAAATCACAATAGCGCCCTGTTAAATTGTTAATGTGCGTATGGTATTTTAGACTGTAATTCGAAAACTTTGACAAGCATTTTCTAAGATTACCATTGGTGTGAATTACTTTCCAATTTCCACTATGGTCCTTCATTTACATATCCCGTTAGCACAAATAATTTTCAAAGAATTTTAAATCAAATACATAAAAATAAAAAAAGCAGAGAATGTCTCCCACAAGTAAGAGGAAAAGAGAAACACAAATTCTCAATGAGAAGTGAGAACTATATACATGTTGACGCAAGTAAGAGATTGAAGTACCCACCTTTGTGATGATAACATATAAAGCCTCAAGCCACTGCTTGATCTCTTCTTCTTATCCCAATCCTTCGTAATGCTTGCAAGTGAGAAGCTATCTCTCGAATGAATTGTAGCCCCTCCTCTCCATTTCTGAGCGAGTTAATAGTGTGCTCAAGAAAATTCTGGTCTGCCTTAAGTGCTTCCAACCTCTCGTTCAGATTAGAAACCTCATTTCCAAGAGAAGCTATATCAGTCCCTCTGCACAGTACAGGTGAGCTTTGACCACTAGAACGAAATTCACTATTTTCCATCATAATGATCTGAGAATTCTCAAATGAGGAAACATGTCCTTGACCATGTGGACTCCCTCTCAGTGCAGGTACATCATTTTGCATTGATAAGTCATTCCCATCTGTATCACTGTTTACTTGAGACTCTCCTTTACAGTTGAAGTCCTTTTGATCACTTGCCCCATCTCCTTCATTTCCAGAACATTCACCATTAGCCAAGTCTGAGTATATCCCATTATCAGAGAAAAGACGAAGCTTTTTCTCTAACTTTTCCAAACATTGTAACATATATAACCTTTCATCTTCAAACCCTAACAATAAATTCTTCACAGAACCCTTATTCATATCCCAAAATGGCATATCTGTTTCTTCAACTTTGTTGCATGTATTAGGTTTTTCAGTGACTGGGTTTCTAGGATCACCTACCCTTTCTTCAACACAAATAACTTGTGAGTGGTCCACTTCACTCTCTCTTGCCTTCAAATTACGTGTTGGCTCCACTATATTCTCCAATATTAATTCATTGGGGAACTTATTCCTATAAAATTCAAGCTCCATTTCTAGATCTTGAATCTCTTTCTCTCTCTCATCAAGAAGATCATTTGTCTTTTGCAGTGCTTCCATATCATACTCAGCTTGCTCTTCCATCATTCTTAGGTTCTGCAGGGCTTCCATGTGGAGAGTTGCCTTCTCCTCCTGCAGTCTAGTAATCATCGCCATCGATTGATTTACAGCAACCGTAGAAGCATTTCTTTCTTCCTCCAGTTCCTTATACAAAGAACTCAACAATCTCCTGTCATGTTCAATCTGCCGTTTTAACCGATCAACCTCACTCTCACCTTCAATTTCACTGATAATGCTTCCATCCAGTGATAAACTAGACTCATTTCTCTCAAGTGAGATCATCTTTTGAAGTAATTGCATTCCGTTAGAGCTAGAAGCATCAGAAGTCTTCAATTCATCACTGTTTACAGCCATTTTAGGGCTTATATCATTCAGTAATTGCTCAATCCCTCGAGCCGCAGATAGTTGTGACAACAAGGCCTTCAGATCTTCACCAAGTTTTGAAGAATCCTTCCCAGTCCATTGCTCTGCAAGCACAACAGACTGTTGCATTCCCCTATTGCCTACAGCTAACTTATAAGCATCACTGAGATCCAATGCATTGGGTACTAGCATACTGGAGTCACTTGATGAAAGGTTTGTTTCCAGAGCTGTTTCGGTTGTAATTGGTCCACTTATAGCCTGGAAACTTTCATCAGACTCTGTAACAGTTGTCTCCCCAACTTCTAAAGCTCTTGTAACACCTGATAGAGGAGCTGTATAGGTATCAGGTACATATATTTCTCAGGTGCTTTTTCTTATGTGTATCTCATACTTAAAACACTATTAAAAAATTGAAAGTACATTCCTTCAATTTTGGAAAAGCTTATGATACTTCTTGATATCCTTCATACATACCAGAATTACCTCAAATATTAAGACGAGCACGAGGCTGTTAAGCAATATCTGAACATGCCCTCATTTTATAGCACAATTTAATAGGAAGGATGACTAACATGCTCATTGTAGATATTGTGTGAATATGATATAAACACGTTCATATCATCAATATTATATGCTAAACAGCTATTAGTATTTGACTGTTACGCAAACAGACCAAAAATATAAGACAGGAATCAGAAAGTTCGAACTTACAGCTTTCTTTTGATGCTTCAACTGGGGATTCCACAGAACTTGAAGATGGAGGGGCATCATCAGGCGAAACAATATTTCCCTCTTCAGAAACTTCAAGAAGGCTTCCACTTAAGTATGATGAAGGAACATCATCAAGTGGAGGAATCTTGCTCCCTTTAGACGCTTCAAGAGGGCTTTCACTGACATTCAATAATGGAGGGGCATCATCAAGGGAGATAAGCTTGCCCTCTTTTAACACATCAACAGGAGTTTCCCCATCATCAAGTGGGACAATCTTGCTCTCTTTTGACACTTCAAGAGGGCTTTCACCGACATTCAATGATGGATGGGAATCATCAAGGGAAATAAGCTTGCCCTCTTTTGACACATCGACAGGTGTTTCCCCAGCATTTGACAACAGAGGGACATCATCAAGGGAAATAAGCTCAGAAAGTGCAGAGGCATCAGTTTTGTAATTGATTTGTTGCCAATTAAGTTCCTCCAAGCCATGATCTGATTGTCCCTCTGAGATCAAAAGTGAATGCTCAGGAGCACAAGCTGGATCTATCAATTTCTCTGTAGCCAAATAATCGGATAAAGTAACAATGCGAGGTTCCAGCTGCGAACATTGAACTGAACATTGAACTGCATGATCATCCTTGGGATAATCAGTTTCACGAATTAGAGCACTGGCTTCACCATTATCAGAATATGTAACCTCAGATTCAGTATCATAATTAATCTTAAGTGCCCTATACTCTACATGAGACAGAGGATGAAGTCCGATATTTCTCTGATGAGTAGCTCTAACTGACGCAGATTGTTTGTCACTTCTCCTATGTCCAACAGCAATCTGTAAAGACATATCAAGTTCAGCAGACTCAGAACCGCCAGATCCTAAGGATGCACCATCATGAGGCTTAATGGCATCTGATTGTCCCTCTGAGATCAAAATTGAACGCTCAGGAGCACAAGCTGGATCTATCAATTTCTCTGTAGCAAAATCATCAGATAAAGTAACAATGCGAGGTTCCAGCTGCGAACATTGAACTGCATGATCATCCTTGGGATATTCAGTTTCACGAATTAGAGCACTGGCTTCACCATCATCAGAATATGCAACTTCAGATTCAGTATCAGAATTAATCTTAAGCTCCCTATACTCTACATGAGACAACGGATGACGTCCGATATTTCTCTGATGAGTAGCTCTAACTGACGCAGATTGTTTGTCACTTCTCCTATGTCCAACAGCAATCTGTAAAGACCTATCAAGTTCAGCAGACTCAGAACCGCCAGACTTGGCCTGCATCAAGTCTCGAGCATACCCTCTTGGGATAAATGGCTCATTGCAACAAGAACAATGCCTCATGCTTGAATGAGCACAATTATGACCCTCAAGTAAGGGTTCCTCATCAAAACTAAAGCTAGAATCCTCCCCCAGCTTCCCCACCAATAATCTGTATGTTTCGGCATTGGACTTATTGATTGTGGCAAATGAGAAAAGGCAACTTTCACAAATTCCATGGACATCAACAAGCTTGTCATGGGCATGACAGTAAACTAAGGATGAGATTTCCAACTTATGGTTTCCACAGATCAAATCCCAGTAATATTTCAGTTTTTCATTGCCCAAAACATGATCAAGTCTTGAGCATAAAAGACATGGGGTTTGCAATCCACAATAATGGGAGAATTTTGTGATTAAGTATGAGAATATAGCATCAATGAAAAGCATAAAAATCAGCAACCATTCGAAAAGAGCTGATGCCAAAGCTCTTGTAAAACCATGGGAAATTTTCTGTGATTTTACAGATGAAATTCCCCTGGCAGCCATGCTCCAGTAAAATAAGTGACTTCACGATGAGCTATTAACTGCTTGAAACAGAACAAACTCCAATCCTCCCAAAACGAGATAAATAATTCAAGGTGATCTTCAACACTGTAGCCATCAATAAACAATCAATGAAATCAGGAAAAACTGAAAATAATACCTGAAAAGGAAAAAGACCAGAAATTTCCCTAACAGAAAGAATAACGGAGTCAAAAATGAACAGGTATGCTTTCCAACAATTAAACTAAACAAGAACTCAGATATCTGAACTCCTAGCTGAAAGAGGAATCTCATTCCTCATGAAAAAGCCAATACCAACAAAAAACCTAACATCTACCCTACACCAGAGTCCAATAAATGAGAAGCCAGCAAAATATAAGAAAATAAATGCGTGAACCCGTTACTCCTAAAGTGCAATTCACATAAATCTGATATCCTAATCCAAAAATTATCAGCCCAAAAACTCAAGGAAATTTATTTACAGTAGAAAAGAAAAAAGAGACATCTTTTATGAAGGACATGGAACTATGAAATACTAACATAAACCCCACATCAAAAACTGAAAAAAAATAGATTCTTGACAAAATAGGGATAAAAATCACAAAGCTAGCTCTCCTAAAGAGAAAATAGCAATAAATATGTTGATCATGTTTCAGAATCTGAACACATAAAACCACCTGCCAGCCCCACAAGCATGCACATGCACATGCGCACACATACACCAACATACATCCAGTAAAGGAAATCCATTTCCCATAGAAGATCAGTACCCCATGAAAATCTTGATGTATATTGCAATCAAAACTAACACAACACAACAATTGAAATTTAATTCAAACACACTGCCAACGATCACCATATGCACAATGTATACACCTGAATCAGAAACTAGCAGGCCCTCAAATTAAAACACACATGATATGTTGACATAAGTGTATTTTTCACTATACTATAAAAAAAAATGTATTTTTCACTAGAGAATACTCGGTCCAAAAACTGTAACAAGCATATACACTAAATTAAAAGCTGTTGAACCTAATTATCAACAAACCCATTTCTTGAAGACACCCTTTAAAAGTAAGGACCACGATCATCTCTCTTTAAAAATTGAAATGGAGGTCAAGTTCAATGTGAGATTAAATATTACGTTGATAAATTTGAATTTAAATATTCTTCCTTTGATTATTGGCATTCAATCTCACCGTAAACTTGACTCCATTTCAAATTTCTAATGAAGAGGATCATGCTCACATGGATCCAAAGCAAAACTAACAAAACAAGTATTACACATGAAACATCAAACTTAGTCTTCATAAAGGATGAATACAAACAAAATAGGCCCCAACAAAGAAGCTAATATAACAAAATAAAATTCCAGTGAAATATAATATTTACCTCTAGCAAAGATCACAATCCTCGTAAGAACACTAACATATGGCCTAAACAAGAGGCTAATAAAAGAAACTTCACAGCAAAACAAAGAAATTGTTTCTCATAAAATACTGATCAAAGCACCTAAAAAAATATAAATACGCTAAAGTAGACGATAACAAGACAAAATTTCAACAATGAACACAAATCCATTCTCCTGAAAGATTATTGACCATGAAGCAGCATATAGAACCAGATTTTAAGCAAAAAGAAAATATTTAAACCCATTTATTCACACTGTCCAAAATAAGCCTAAATTAAAAGCTAAAAAAAAACTAAAGATGATCAATCAATACCTGACACATAGCCTGAAGCAAAAAGCCAAGAAAACAAACTTCATAACAGAAAAGCTCAAACCTAACTTGCATTAAGAATAAATAAAACAAAGAAATCCAATTAACATAATCTAAAAGAAGACAACCAAATTACACACAAGTCAAATTAAGATGAAACATAAAAACAAAAATAAAACGCTGACCTATTCATGTGAGAATTCCAAGAGAAACACCGAGAATTCAGAGGAAAAGCGTCAAATCAAAGCGACCCATCTCCAAATTCATGACAAAAAACAAAACCCCAGTAGCAGGTTTAGAGAGAAAACCAAAAAATACAAAAACAAAAAGGTTTCAAATTACTAACAAAGAGTGCATGTAGTTTTCACATATTTTGCATAAATATATGAGAAAAAAAAAAGTTTAAATACAAAGCCGACAAAAGCCAAAAAGTCGGCTGCTGATAAGATAAAACGACACGTACCGAAAGTGCCCTCTCCAAAAAAGAACGATCCAAAAAAAGGAGGATGCAGAAAGCAGTTTTGCTTATTCAATCCATGTACAGCAAAGATTCCGAGAAATTTAACTGTCAAAAAATGGTTTTTTAAAATTATTTTTGATTGAAAATAAAAAAATAAAGGAAATTTTGAAGAGAAGTGAGGGAAATTTTGCGTACAGGAAAACCATGGAGAAGAGATCAAAGCCAATTTTATTTTATTTTTTATTTATATAAGTACTTTTTTTCTTCAAAGAAATTTTTTCAAATGTCGGTGAAGAAACTACGTAACCGACCCATTAGAAAGTAAATGGAGGAACCGACCAATGGGCTATAGTTGGGAGTTGCGATGACGTCATCAGCAAGGGAATCTTTTTAGTCGGAGCGAATTGACCGTTGAACCAACTGACACATGAAATGTTTTTCTCCGTTTACCAAATTAACTAACTGTTTTATTTTAATGCCATCAAGGTCCTCTTAAATTTGTCAAAAAGACCCAAAGCCTTGTTGACTACGTCTAAACCAAGGCCATGGCAGCCCATCGGGCGTTGACTCATGAATCAGGGCCCTCAATTTTACTTTTCCATTGTCTTTAAGGTTATATTTAAGGGAAAAAAATTTATAATTTTTCTGTTTTTTTAAAAAAAATCATATTTGATAACGTGTTCAAATTATATTAAATAAAATTTAGAATTCACATGAAATAAAATTAAAATATAAAAAATTGTAATTTTATTATTGTGTTTAATTGTGTTTATCAAATTATTAATTTAGTTCTAATTTTAATTCTAAAGTTTGATAGGATAGAATAACATGCTGGGATTATGATAAAATTTGTTGTAAATGGTCATAATATTCTTACTATTCAAAATAGACAAAAAAATAATGAAAATTAATTTGTAATAATATTTAATATTTTTAAAACTTAAAAGAATATTAATAAAGTATTATACACTTAAACAATATCCATAAATTTAAATATAATTAGATAATGTCAATTAAAAGAATTCAAAATAAAATATAATGGCCAATAGGGTTAAAATATATCAAAGTTAAATTGAAATATAAATGTGGAAGAGAGAGCATTTTAGTTTCAAATAATGGTGGAATAATAAATGGCACCTCCCTTTGTCATTTCCTATTTGAGTGATGTAATTGAAATTACATTTCCATCGTAATGAATTGCAATTCTATTTTTTGTCTAATCAAATTAGTGAATTGATAAGAGTTATATATATATATATATATATATATATATATATATATATATATATATATATATATATATATCAAAGAATATCAACAAAATTAATGGTACATTGTTAATCTTCGATTTCTTTTGCATATGGGTTATTCACATAGAGACTTTTAATTGTAACTTAGTATTGCACAACGATAATTTAAGACTAAAATACCTTAAAGATTCAACTTTATGTAAATAACTACATGGATAATAGGTTATCCAATAAACTTATTATTTATTCTTTTTTAAGTTTCAAAAACTTCTTCTTGCTATTTACGGTCAATGAGTGATCGTAAAGAACACCACCAATATTATTAGAATCAGTGTCCCACGATCAATATTCCGACACCGGTTACACCACCCTCCGTTGATCAAACCATCCTCACATACCGCTCACATGATTTGAGAGGGCAACTCTTTAGATCTGGTCTTTTTTTTTTTACTACATTTAGTCATAAAATCCACCACATGAGAGCCGAAAATTTTGATTCTGCCAGATTTGGAAAAATCCGATGGCGTAACACCACCATATGAAGCCATATATGCCACCCCCGTGCATGAACATGTGTTCCGTGAAAAGTGTTTATGAAGGAGAGAGGATTTATGTGAAATTCTAAAAAATGTCCATACTTTATTGAATTTCCAACTAATACTTTTAGGATACTTTTATAGAACGCATTTAGTTTAAAATACTAACTTACAACTAAAATGTTATAAATGAAGAAACTTAAAAGAGTAATTAGGTTTATGTTTACTGACTGTCTAATATTACAATAGTAGAGACTCATATTTATAGGGTATTTATAGAAGAGTGTTCTAATAGGAATATGATACATCAGAGTGTTCTAATAGGACTAGGGTTTCCTATTTACAATAGACTAGAATTTCTTAATATTATTTACATTAGGTATATATACATTTACACACCTCCTCAATCCGATTGGGGTGAAACCACAGAGAGATTACTTTTATGTTGAAGGAACCGAGGTGATGTCAATCCTTTGGTGAAAATATCTGCAAGTTATGCATTAATAGGAATATACTGGATTTGGATATCGCCTTGGGCTATTTTTTCGCAAACAAAGTGAAAATATATTTCAATATGCTTGGTACAAGCATGAAACATTGGATTAGTAGCAAGATAAGTGGCACCAATGTTATCACAATGCACTCGAACTGGACGAGTTAAAAACACGTGTAAGTCATAGAGAAGTTGGCGGATCCACTAGGCTTTAGCTATAGCATAGGTAAGGGAGCGATATTTAGATTCAGTGCTGGAACGAGACACATTAGGTTATTTATTTGCTTTCCAAGAAATAAGATTTGGTCCAAGGAAGACAACATAACCTGTGGTGGACCGATGACTGTCAAGGTAGCTGGCCCAGTCAGCATTTGCATAGTATAAAAGAGAAAAATCATTTACAGGAGCAAGAAGTAACCCATGATTAGTAGTGTTATATAAATAGCGAAAAATGTGTTTAACCAGCTATAAATGAGTCATGCGGGGAGCATGCAAAAACTGACTAGCTAGATTAACAACATATGCAATATCAGGTCGGGTCATGGTTAAGTACTGAAGATCTCCAACTATACTTCTAAATTTAGAGGGATTTGTTAGTAGTTCACCATCGTGTTGTGAATGTGCGGTATGGGAATATAGAAGAGTTTTAACTGGTTTGGCCGAAGACATAGAAAACTTAAGTAAAAGGTCTTTGTTGTATTTAGTTTGGGAGAGAAACAAACTAGCGGGACGATGAACAGCTTCAATGCCAAGAAAATAATGAAGATCACCAAGATCCTTTATAGCAAATTGGTTAGATAAAGTATGAATAAACTGAAAAAGAAGACTAGAATTATTACTGGTGAGAATAATGTCATCAACATACAGTAGTAAGATAAGAAGACCATGAGAAGACATAAGAACAAACATTGAAGTATTTGCCCGATTGCAAGAAAAACCAAGAGAAAGAAGGAAATAACTAAAGTGGTGAAACCAAGCCCAAGGAGACTGTTTCAGACCATAGACGACTTTGCATAATTTACAGACATGAGTAGGACGAAGGGTGTTAATAAAACCAAGAGGTTATTTTATAAACACCACTTCATTAAGATAACCATGAAGAAAGACATTCTTAACATCAGTTTGTCTAATCACCCACGAATGAGAAATGGCTAAGGATAAAACAGTACATGTAGTACTAGGTTTAATAACAGGATTGAAAGTTTCATAATAGTCAATACCTGGTTGTTGGTGGAATCCTTGAGCGACCAACCTCGCTTTGTAGTGCTCCACAGACCCAACCCGATATTTAATCCTATAAATTCACTTATACCCAACTAAATTTTTCATTGGATCATATGGAACCAGATCCCAAGTGTGGTTAGTTAATAAAGCATTAAATTCATTGGTCATAGCGGACCACCACTTGGGATCTTTATTTGCCTAAGAAAAACAAATTGGTTCAGTTTGTTGGGTAGTAATGGAAAGAGAGAGGAAAAGTTTAGGTTTACAAATACCAATTTTAAAACGAGTGATCATGGGGTGACAAGGGGTAGGAAGATATAGTGGAGGAAAAGTAGAGGTAGAAAAAGTGTTTTGTTCAGAAGAGGGAAAGACAATGGGATTGGAAGAAGCTAAGGCTGGTTCTAAGAACGTAGATAAATGAGAGGATGAGACATTGGTTGGGTCATTTGAGTTACTTGATACGAAATTTGTGGCATAGAAGTAGAGGTAGAAGTTGTATGCAGTGAGGAAATGGGAACTGGTGGTGAAGGAGGACTAAGAACAAGAAGAGGAGGACCAAGAGTAATTTGAGACATAGAGGGTAAAGGAGAAGATTGATGTAGGGGTTCGACAATAGTAAGTACAAGTGCTGTAATGGGAAAGTGAGTAGCTGTAGGGGAGGGGATGTGTGCCACGAGAGTAGGATATGGAAAAGATAGTTTATGGAAGATAACATGACGACTAGTGTAAACACGACCAGTGGTGGGATTTAGACACTTATATCCTTTGTAATTTTGAGCATAACCTAAGAAGATACATTGTTTGGATAGAAGTGCGAGCTTGTGGGGAGTATTGAAAGTTAGATTCGGGTAGCACGCACACCCGAAGACATGAAAAGAGGAGTAATTAGGAATTTTAGAAAACAATTTTGTATAAGGAGCTTGATTTTGTAAAACAAGAGTATGGAGGTGATTTATGATATAAAGTGCAGTGTATGTAGCATCAACCCAAAAAGACTCAGGAAGACATGTGAAAAACCACCATCACATTGAAATTTTTTTATTTTTGTAGAAAACTGATTTTCAACAAGAGCTTTAAAAAGTACTAAAGTGTTGAAAGACTTCAGATTTTTTATGCATAGGAAAAATCCAAGAATAATGAGAAAAATCATCCACAAAAATAATATAATATTGATAACCCAAATTTGATAAAATAGGAGATTGCCAGACATTAGAATATATTAAAGTAAAGGTTTAGTAGTACAATGCTCAACAGAATCAAAAGATAAATGTTTAGACTTGCCTCACTGACACTCCGAACAAAAATCATAATATTTAGAAGACAAAGAAATATTCTTGCGAGTTTGTAAAAGAGAAAACACACGGGGACCTAAATGTCCTAGCTGACGATGCCAAACATCACCAGAGACTTGACAAGAGACAACATATAGAGGAGAGAGAGTGACCAAATTAGGTGGAAGTGGATAGAGATCACCGCCACTGAAAGATTAGAGAAGAGTTTGCCTCATACTCTTGTCTTTGATAACAACATTTATTATCAGAATATAAACGTTTAACAGAAAGTAAATTGTGGGACATGCAAGACATTGTTAAGGTGAAGTGGTTTAGTAGAGGTGCGTAAGAAAGTAAAACCAATATTATTAATATCAAACAATTGTCTATTACCAACCAAAATTTTAGTTTTGCCAAAATAAGGTGTAAGGTTAGTAAGTATACTTGACTGAGGAGTCATGTGAGTTGAAGCGGCCATATTAGGGTACCACTGAGCGACATTAGACTCATCAAGGGATATTGCGGAAAATTATTTAGGAAAGTCATGAGAGATAACAACATGATTAAACCGATGATGACAAGTTAAGGAAAAATGACTTATGGTGTGAAAAATTTGACATGTTGTGGAGGAGGCTCTAGGATGCGGTCCCAATAAACCTTCATGATTACAAGAGAAAGTACCAACAGATCGATTAAATATAGGAGAAAAGTGAGAAGACTAATCAATACATGAACCATGCTGAGAAGAGTCACCACAATCAGTATTGCGGCTATGACCTCGGCTATGGCCCCGATAGCCTAAGCGAACCCTAGCACGACCACGCAAAGTTCCGGTATGGTAGTGGCAGCAAGGGCAGTAGGAGGGTCATAAAGTTGAGAAGTGACCCGAAGATGCTTGAGGTGTTGTTCTTAGAAAATCAGCTTGGTATGCAAATTGTCAAAAGTAAGGGTGATGTTGGCATTGGTAACCATTGTGATAAAGCTTTCATATTCGGTAGATAAACCTACTAATGCATAGGAGATGAGGTTCTTGGTAGAGAGTGGTGAATTGATGGTAGCAAGAGCATCAACAATGGCTTTGAGATCCCAGAGATACTGTTCCATAGATTTGTCATCTTTGGTATGTTTATGGAATTTCAGGCGGATGTCAAACTCATTGACATTGGACTGATCAAGGTAGTGTTGATCCAATGCTAACCAGACATCCCTAAAGGTGTGCAAATCATGGACGTCTTGGAGGATGTTCGGAGTAAGGGTGGCATTAATCCAGGAACGAAGACATTGGTCTGTGCGGATCCAAGTGTGAAAAGCGGGGTTAATGGTGGAGATGCTAGTACTGGATAAATAATATTGTGGGGGACAAGAGAAGGTACCATCAATATATCCGAAGAGGTTGTAGCTTATAAAGATTGGAAGAAATTGGGAGCGCTAGAGGATATAATTAGTATTATCAAGTTTAATATTAACAAGGTGTATAGTGCTAGGAGCGGAGAAAAGAAGGAGATTAGAGAAGTTAGGATGAGCCTGTGGGTTAACAATAGCAGTAACATAGGTAAACTGTGAAACTGGATGAGCCACAAGGTTTGCAGTAGTAGATAGACCATGTAGAGACAAATTAGAGGCTGCAAAAGTGGGAGGGAGGGATAAGATCTGGTGTGTGGCAACCGAATTTAAGGCATAGGTTGGGGGAAGGGGGTACGTGTTAGACGAAGGGAAGGTTTGGGATATTGAGGTCGAGTGAAGTACGCTGGGTAGGGTAGGGCTTGTAATTGACGTGTCAGTATGGGAAAGGATAGGGAAGGACGGTGTGGGGCCGATGTTGATTGAGGGTGGCAGAGAGACATTGGGGAAGGATGGTGTAAGGTCGATATTTGGTAAGGTTGGCAGTGAGACATTGGGCATAGAGTCTAGTGTTGGTGAAGTGGCGTGATGGAAGATGGGAATGGGGCTGATAGCGTGCTGGTGAGTGGAGGACGATGTCATACTGATGACATCAGTTGAATGATGGATTTCGTTGAGAGGATAAGAAGAAAACGATGGAGCAGTGTTTTCCATGGTTTTTAAGGTTTAGAGAAAATGGCAGTGTGTTAGGGTTTAGGATCTTACTGCTCTGGTACTATGAAGAAACTTAAAAGAGTAATTAGGTTTATGTTTATTGACTGCCTAATGTTGTAGTAGTAAAGACTCATATTTATAGGGTATTTACAGAAGAGGATTCTAATAGGACTAGGATACATCAGAGTGTTCTAATAGGACTAGGGTTTTCTATTTACAATAGACTAGAATTTCCTAATATTATTTACATTAGGTATATATACATTTACAATAAGTTAAAAATTTTCCTTTATATATTTATTTTTTTTTTCTTTTTAGCTTCACACATATTTGATATAACATTGTACTTATTAACATACTAGGGATGGTAATGGTTTGGGATGAAAAGTGTTTTCCCGTTCTATCCCCCTTTACATAAATCATTTGAGTATCTGTTCCCATCCTTGGCGAGGATTTTGTTTTGTCCTTCATCCTTATCCTCGATGGGGACTTTAGGGACTTAATTCACCGTTCTCGCTCCGTTTATATACATAGATGAGGATTTCCAATTAATGAATTCGAGTATTCCCATTAACCTGTTGGGTTTGTACTTAAAAAAAACTTATTCGATGCCCTAACTAGGTATGTATATACTTAAGTGTAGTTATATAATTATAAAACCCTACACTAATATATTTATAAAAGGAAAATACATAAAAATCTATGGAGATTTGGGAATTGGGTTCAAGTATTAAATGTTTGTCCCCATCCCTATACCCATCGGGGATTTGTAAAAGTCCTTGTATCCATCCCATGAGAATAAAATTTCTCCCAAACTCGTTTTCGTTTGAGGAGTATCGAGTCTCCATCGGGTTCGGAGACTTCTGTCGTCCCAAAATTGATAACAGAAAAGAAATGCATATAAAATTAATTTTTGGTAACAATAAAGATATTGGCATCCCCATTTTAGCCCCCAATCCCAGAAGTTATACGTGGTAAAAAAAGAAGTTTAACAACGTTTAAAAGCAATATGTTTAAATTTTGTTCATATGAACCAACAACTTTGGTTTAATGGTTATTACTTCAAATCAAATGTATTTGGGTGCATAAAGATGTTGAGTTCGATTCTTCAGTTCAACAACTCACTTATAGAGATAAAAGGAGTTGTTGTATAGATAGATAAGGATTAAGGGTAGGTTAAATAATCGTTGTAAATAATTTTTTTTTTTTCATATACTTGGTGACAAGGTTATCACATTTTGTCTTTTATATATATTTTTCTTCTTTTTTTTTGGGTATATTTGAGTGATCATAATATATACTTAATAATTAGGTCATGTAGACAACTCAATTTGTATTAGGATTTTCTAACTTGTGTCTTTTGGTCACAGATCGCGTAGCAATAAATTGAAGTTTTATTTAATTAAATAGGTGATAAAATTTAGTTAGTGAAATTTGTTGAACCCAAAAATAAGCTTATAATTAAAGGGGATTGGAGAGCTTATGAAATGATTTTTGTTTCGTATAAACAAAAATTAGACCAAACAACAATTTGCAATTTCATATTTTTTTATTATAAACTGTTTTAAAAATCATAAACTAAACCATAATTAACATTTTCTATTGTTAGGTTAAACTAAACGAACGGTTTGTAACTTCATTATTGTTTTAAACATAAATAGTTTTAAAAAATATTTTATAAATCATAAATCGTTTTCACTGCTAAATCTAGATCAAATGGTATCAACTAACACTAAAACTAATTTAAAGCATAGTCAATGAAAACATTTGTATGTAACTGTAAGTTGAAAGCAAAATCAAACAAAATGAATCTAGTGCTTTTGATTAATGTCTTTGCTACCATTTAACCAGCACTTCACTCTTTCTTAGATAAGTTTGGAAGGGGATTTGATCATAACACAAGCCAGGATTCGCAGCATCATCACAACTTAAATGACCTGTTAAGCTAAGGTTGGTGATACTCAGGTTATTTGTGGTTTGTCATGTGGTCTTTAATAAAACTAAGCACTTAATACATTTTACGCATTTGTTGATCTGTTCTTTTATGTGATAAAATAATATACTAACAATTAACATGGGTTGAAGATAAGAGAGATAAAGAGCATGGTAAAGTTAAGCCTGAATGAGATAGTGTAGGAGAGATAAAAGAGTAGAGAAGTTAAGTTTGAGTATGATAGTGAGAGAGAAAAACGCAGGGAAAGATGTAAAAAATTAGAGTTTAAATATTTGATTTATATACTTAAGTAAGGGTTTATGAGATATTTTGAGCGGTGGACATCAAATAAGAGTTCTTGCTTGATTAATAGTAAATATTAATAATATAATATAAATGAGTAGTAGACTGACAATTGAACTTGTCAAGCAAATACAGATAATTTAAATTTGAGATTCTCGGTTAACATTGGTTAACCGAACTGTTTTGAACCGTTATATAAAAAGGTTCGGTTAATTGATTAAATAGGTATTAAATTGGTTAATCGAATAATATATATCAGTTGATTGGTCGGTTGGTGGTTAAATTTTTTAACCGTTTCGATTGTTTAACTGATTAAAAATTTCTTAATATTAATAATATATTAAATATAAAATAATATATAAATTATAATAAAATAAAAAATATTCCTATAAATTAAACATATAAAATATAATAAATTTTAAAAAAAACTTAATTATATAAACAATATTAATTAACTGATTAACCTATCTTACCAATCGAAATTAATTCGATCGTTTAATATTAAAATATTAAGTTAATTTAATCAACACAATTAAAAAATTAATCAAAAAAATTGATTAAACTTCTTAATCTATCGAATCGACCTTTACAACAGTTTACAATACATCTTAAAACAAGATAGGCATGTCATCTTGGTTAAACCAGGCATAGTTCATGTTAAAATGCAATCTCAATTAGATTGGTCAAGTATTATATACAAACAAAACCCTAACTTTCATTTAAATGATAGATAAGCAAACATCCCTAAACATTTGATTAAAAAAAGTGTTTCCAATTGCTTTCATATTAAATCCAAATTCCAAGGCTCCAAGCCCTAAAAGAAGTCCAGAACAGTAATTCCACAAAAAGGGGCACCCCTAACCCCAAAAAGCATTTCCTTGACTTAAATACCCTCCTTCTCTCGCCCAACACAATAGCTGTATTTCCCTTCTCGACCCTCACCACACTCCCTCTTCTGCCCCTGTAATTCCCAATCCCACCCTTCTATCTTCTTGCCCTTTCTTCTTGTTTAATTCCCGATTTTTTCCATTTTTTACCCGCCAAATTCTTTAACGGCCTTTTTTCAAATTCTCGTTTCAGTTTCCTTCTATCTTTCAGTGCGATTTGGGAGAACCCTAGTATTGGGTTACGATCCGTGTCGTGTCGTACCTTGTCGGACTCTTTACTTCTCGTGGTTTGTGTCAGTACCCATTTCCTCATTTCACGTGTTTAGCTCTTCGGACGGAGAGTGTTTTTGGGTATAATTCGAAGTTAGGATTTCCACTTTTGCGTTTTCTGGGTTTGGTAATTCCAGGTAATGTCTTCTTTTAATGCTCACCGCTTAGAGGTGTTTTTATTAATTAATGTTTATGGTTTCTTAATTGGCTTGTGGAATCTTTTGATTGATGGGTACGATTTTTGCTTCCATTTTTTCATCTTGGTTAATCGGTCTGTGTTAGGAGTCGGTGTTTTAAGTGGAAAAATGTCCTTTCATTTTTCTTACTTGTTACTGTTTAAAGCTTATCTTTTTAGAAGTGTCTTCATTTTTTTGGGATAAATTTTCTTTATTTTTGTTCATTGATTGAATTTTTAACGGGCATGGTTAGATTTTCCTTCAAATTCTTAATTTGATAAGTTGGTTTAGCTCGAGAGTTGCAAAAATCAGTTCGTCCAGTAGGAATGCTAGTTATATTCTTTTTTGTTACATAAACGTAGTCTCTATAGTATTTAGGGTTTTGAATCTACATGTCAGGTGTCATATTTTATGGTGCAATACTTCTCTTTTTATGTTTGGTGTTCTTTCGTGGGCTGGTTTTAGGCCTATGGAAAAAGGTGAAATCAAAATTATATATATATATATTTTTTTAATATGCTGATATGTGGACTTATATTAAGTTTTATAATCTTAAGCTTAATAGGATTATTTTTGGGATCTCAATTTGACTATTTAGTGTCTACATTGTATACGAGTTTCCCTCTTTTTCCATTACTTTTTATCAGAAACCAGAACGGGTTGATGGATTATGTCGATTAATTTTTATGGTTTTCTTTTTCTTATATATTTTCTTTTGTACCTTGTAGCAAGTTTGGTGTGAATAAATGTTTCTCTGGAAAACTTGGGTCTGTTTGGTTTTCAATATTCTCGTGGATCTTTGAGTTCCGGAAGTGAAAGATCTAGCATCATAGGGTGGATTCTCCTGTTCAGTATGTTCCTTATGTGTTTAAAGTGACTGAGTTTTTTTTTTTGTTTTTTGGTTTGATTACAAATAGTGGTAGTACCAGAAATTGTCTTTTTCCCTGCTCCTTTTAGTTTGCAATGTAGTTTTGCGAGACAAACCTGATTGGGTAGATTGTCAACTCTGTCTTCTTGTGTTGATTTGTTTCTGGGGTCTCTTCGAAATGAAAGGCAAGAGATTAAACTAGGAACTTGGAAACATGGACTGCTTTTTGTTTAATGTATATATATATATATATATTTTTTTTTTTTCTATTTGTTTCTGTTCCATGTATGGGTTTGAGTCTGAGTTGTGGAATCGAAGAGTGTTTAATGGATTTTTGACTTAAAAGTTGTATTTTGCTCTACAGGCATACATTCATACAGTTGGAAAATCAGTGTATTGTAAATTGGTAGCTTTTTCTGGGAGCTGAGTTATTGCTGTTGTTGATATATCAATTCCAGCAATGGCTAACCATGATTTGATACTAGGGCAAAGCCACAATTTAGCACTTGGGAAAACTCAGCAATTGGTGCTAGGGCATAATCATAATTTGGGTCTTGCGCAGAACCATGATTCGGAATTGGGACAAGCCCATGAGCACCATTTGGGTTTGGGACAGACCCAAGACCACAAACTGGGTTTAGGACATCCTCATGATCACGAGTTAGGATTAGGACAGAGCCATGACCAAGAAAGGGATGATGATCACAATTATGGACACGAGAATGAGTTAGTTATGGATCGAAAACCTGAACATAGTGACCATGAGTTGGCTCTTCCTTCTCAGAACCACGAGTTAACTTTGACAGAGAACAATGAGTTGGCTGTTTCAGAAAGTCAAGATCTTGATGAGAATCTGGAGCTAGCTGTGGTGGACCAGAACCAGGAAATGGGGATAGAGCCTGCCCAGGATTTGACCATTCAGGAGTCCCAGCTTTTAATTGAAGCCAGTCATGTCATTCAGGCCCGTACTCTTGCTTTAACTCCTAATTATGAGCTTTCAGTGGGGCAAGAGTTTCCAGATGTCAAGAGCTGTCGTAGGGCATTGAGGGATACAGCCATTGCTCTTCATTTTGAAATGCAGACCATAAAGTCTGACAAGACTCGTTTCACAGCCAAGTGTGCGACTGAGGGATGCCCCTGGCGCATACATGCAGCAAAGCTCCCTGGTGTTCCTACTTTCACGATCAGGACGATCCATGAAAGTCATATATGTGGGGGAATCTCTCATCTTGGCCATCAACAAGCCTCAGTTCAGTGGGTTGCAAACTCCGTGGAGCAACGACTTAAGGAGAATCCTAATTACAAGCCAAAGGAGATACTGGAGGAGATTCACCGGGTTCATGGTATCACCTTATCATACAAGCAAGCCTGGCGAGGAAAGGAGCGTATCATGGCTGCTATGCGTGGATCCTTTGAAGAAGGGTATCGCTTGCTTCCACAATACTGTGAACAGATTAAGCGGACTAATCCAGGGAGTATTGCATCTGTTTATGGAAATCCCACAGATAACTCCTTCCAGCGTCTCTTCATATCATTTCAAGCATCAATTTATGGTTTTCTCAATGCTTGCCGACCGCTCCTTGGGCTTGATAGGACATTTTTGAAAAGCAAGTACCTTGGTACTTTGCTTCTTGCTACTGGTTTTGACGGGGATGGTGCTCTGTTTCCGTTGGCATTTGGTGTTGTTGACGAAGAGAATGATGACAATTGGATGTGGTTTCTTTCTGAACTTCATAATCTGCTTGAAATCAATACAGAAAACATGCCGAGGCTCACAATTTTGTCAGACAGACAGAAAGGCATTGTAGATGGTGTGGAAGCAAACTTTCCTACTGCATTTCATGGCTTTTGCATGCGTCACTTGAGTGAAAGCTTTCGCAAGGAGTTTAATAACACAATGCTTGTCAACCTTCTATGGGAAGCTGCTCATGCTTTAACTGTGATTGAGTTTGAAGCAAAAATTCTAGAGATTGAAGAGATTTCACAAGATGCAGCATATTGGATTCGACGGATTCCCCCTCGTTTGTGGGCAACAGCATATTTTGAAGGACAGCGATTTGGGCATTTGACAGCGAACATAATTGAATCATTAAATACTTGGATTTTAGAGGCTTCTGGGCTTCCCATAATTCAGATGATGGAGTGCATCAGGAGACAGCTAATGACTTGGTTCAATGAACGCCGAGAGACCAGTATGCAGTGGACATCAATACTTGTGCCTTCTGCTGAGAGGTGTGTTGCAGAAGCTCTTGAACGTGCACGTACTTATCAGGTGCTTCGCGCTAATGAAGCTGAATTTGAAGTTATATCTCATGAAGGAACAAATATCGTGGACATCCGAAATCGTTGTTGCCTTTGTCGGGGATGGCAGTTGTATGGTTTGCCCTGCGCACATGCTGTCGCGGCACTTCTGTCTTGCAGACAGAATGTCCATCGGTTCACTGAGAGTTGTTTCACTGTAGCAACCTATCGAAAGACATATTCACAAACCATTCATCCAATTCCAGATAAAAGTCTATGGAAAGAGTTGTCGGAGGGAGATCCAAATGCTAGCAAAGCTGTTGAGGTTGCTATAAACCCACCCAAATCACTTCGGCCACCTGGTCGACCAAGAAAGAAGCGAGTTCGAGCAGAAGACCGAGGTCGTGTGAAGCGGGTTGTGCATTGTAGCCGTTGCAATCAGACTGGCCACTTTAGAACAACATGTGCTGCACCCATCTAAGTTGCATTAGTTGAAAGTTAGTTCACTGCTTTAGAGTTTGGGTATGTCTATGTCCCTTCTGTGAAAAAAGTATTCTTGTTTTCTTATTGTTCATGTAGTATTTATTAGTTATTAGATCTGCAAGTAATTTTTTTTTATTTTTATATTTATGTGAATTAAGTCCATTGTCAGCTATCCTATATGAATGTTCACCTCAATAATACAATGTTAAGGTTGGTTTGATTGTAGCTTTTAGTATCTAGATTGAGAATTTCTGGTGGCTTGAAATATTGACCTTTGCTATTAGTGTTACCCTCTTCTGTTTCCTGAAATATTCTAGGTTCCATGAGTTAGTCCTTTCTTTTTGTTCCCCAACATGGGTATGCATGATTGTAAATGACCTTAGCCAAGCAGAGCTTTACCTACCTCTTTGAGCTTGTTAATGTAGAACTTATCTGATCTCAGCTTGAGCTTGAGAATGTGAAATTGATCTTCGTTTTGTCAAGCTCACTAAAGATGTGTTGAGGCTGGGTTTGTCTCGTCCCATTTCAACATCATTACATGGATATGAACAGTATCAAAGCTCCCAAATTTATTTACTTGAAACATATGAAGTGGGAATAAGTATTTTTTCAACTATAGGCATTATATCAACATTAACATATTTGCAGTTTATATTAGATGACGTGTAGAATAATAACAAGTCACTTGAGCTAAGCTAGACTGCTAGAGTAAGTTAGGTGAGGTCTGTGATCAGTGGATTTGGCTTGAGCATCTGGATCAGCAACCAAGCTTTTTGATTTATGCTTGGCTACTTGTGAATCAGAATGTTTCCATTTATTAGCTCTTCATCCCTCGCTGATGTATGTGGTCTCTACTTGTAGGAAGCCAGGTTATTGACTAGGTCAACTTTGAATCTTTCTCATTCAGTCAGTATGTACTTTTCTCCTTGATTCCGACAGATTGGAAACTACATGTTCAAAAGTAAATTAATTTTGCAGTGAAAATTTCCCTCCTTTTGTTTCGGTTGCAAGTACCTTGTTTTCCCAAGTATGGTGAGTAGTTTTGTGCTATCCTTAGACCGAAAGCAGTTTCATGGGAACATGATTGTTACTAGTTGGAAGACTTAAAAGGATAGATGGACTAATAATTACTTGATTCAGAATTTTCATTTATAGAATTATTAGTTAGACCTTTGTGTTGAACTATTTTTCAGTAAGATATATTATGGGTAACAATAGAAATACAGTCTGGGCCCCTTTTTTTTAGCAAATGTTTACATAATAAATTAACTTCTCTGTCGAAAGTGCATGTGTTATGTGGTTACTAGAATAGTTCCAACATCTTGTGCATCAAAGTTTTCTTTCTTTGGGAAAACCAGTATCATTCTGATCTCGTCGTCAGATAAAGTTTTGGAAATTCATAGCCTTTCTGGCTTGGCCATTGCTATCAAATTTTATTAGTTTTTGAAGAATGCAATGTGAATCTGGATTGGACAAATGCAGTATGCTTAAAGGATCTTCCTAGTTATCTTCTTCAGTTTTGATGAATGCTTGTCCTTAAATCTGGGGGGATAGGGTACTTGTGCTTAGGCTAGACAGGTTTTTTTTCCTGAACCAATGTTTTGCATTGATTCAGAGATTTGTCTTTATATTACTGGGTAGAGATTTGCGCTCAGTGGCTTGTTCACTTGTGGGAGAGAGATCAGAGATGTTGCTTTTGTCTTTTGGTTGTGTATATTAATCTTCTAACAAATTATGTCTTTATAACCAGTCGACGCATATAGCTCTTGTCCATGGAACTGATTATCTGAGATACAGAACCTATGTTCTGTAATTTTTATAATAAAAGCATATAAGGCCACTCTCCAGTGTTGTTCTCACCTAAGCAGCGTCTTGGGAGGGCTAATAATATTGTCTCGTACAGATCGCATGTGTCTGGTCTTTAACTGCAGCTGCATGTACCTCCTGAGAGTTTGGTCGTAGTTAGAAGGCTTTGGCTGCTGGTCATGGGAGATAGGATAGAGTGTAAATTCTCATTGCCTTTGGTGTTCTTTATTACATGCTCAGTGCTACGGGTTCCTCTAAACACCAGGTGGATTCAGAAGTTGACATGGCAAAGTCGGGGGCGGTATACAGAATGTGGGGTGTGTTTTTATTTATTTTTATTTGGGTACATAAACTTTCAGTATAAACCACCAGAAAACAGAAATGCACGGCAGGGTTCAGTACAATGACGAAGGCGTGAATGATGGAACTTCGGGGGTTGACACTTGGAAAAAAATTGGAATTACCAGTTTGCCCCTCTGAGGTGTTGAGCTGATGCAATGTTAAATCGGAGTAAAATAACTTTTCATATTGGCATGTGCTTTATAAATAAATAAATTTTCCACCACGCAATCAGCATTCATATGTTTGATTGTTTCAATAAATGCTAGCTATCTTTAGAGAATCGAGTAGGAGTTGACTTTGTAATATATACAGAACTAATACTGGATAATTTTGAATATATTTCTTTTTAACAAACAGATCATCCACACATGTCTACAAGAAATTTTTTTTTGAGACTTATGATGAAGATTGAAGCCCATAACTTTATGTTTATTTTATAAAGTCTCTGTTATTTCATTGACCTTGTGATGGTTTGGTTACGCATATTTTTACTTTATTTTTTTTATTGAATTTTTTACTTTAAATTTGAAATAGTTAAATGCACCAAAATAAGGTTTCAATCAATTTTAAAAATTGATTGTTCAATAATTTTTGTGAATACGCTTGCATGCTATTTAATATGATTTTTAATTTTTAATAGTAAAATAAATAAATATTAAAAATATATTCGGTTTAGATTTTCTCTCATGATATATATTTTGTATGTGTACAAAAAATTATGATCAAATTGTTTTTATTATTAAAATTTTAATTTTAAAAAAAATTGTTTGTAAATAATATTTGAGAAAAATGATGCCAGAATCGTAGTTTAGGGAGTTTAAAGTGATAGATGTAGATCCTTATGAACTGGTTGACAACGAAAAACAAAGAAACAAAGAGTAACCAAGTCATTTTCTTTTGCCTTATAGTCAGTTGATATAACTTTGCATGTAGTACATGCTAAATTAAGTAAATAGTGCGTTGTTTACTCACTTATAGATAACTTTTCATTAAGTGTTTTTCAAATGCAAATTTTTTATTGAAAAACTAGAAAATATTCTACAACTACAGGCTCGATAAAATTCTTAAAAAAGCCATATGCAAATTTGCAAAATACCCAATTGCATGCTGCCTTCAACTGCAATTAATTTCAATTATTCTAAGTTGATATGCTTGATGAATCTCCTTGTCGTGGCTCCAAAGATTGGCACAAAAGAATCAACAGTACACAAAATAGTTGAGCTTGATTGATACCATATATATACTTTTTTTTTCTTCAGATTATACCAAAACGAAATAATAAATTGCGAAGAAAATTCGTCAATCTAGAAAAGCCTAGAAAGGGATGCCCCACTGCATTAACAAACAAGAACAAGTCACAAACTACGAACGCGCACCCAGCCATAACATAACCCATGACACCCAACACAATAGATTTGCTGGCTAGCACGACGTACATGCCTGAAGCAAACGCTAACACCAATCCATCAAGGGCATACCAAAGCAATAGCAAAACAAGATTTTTGTACTTAGCATGTCCATAGTTGTGGCGTAGAGAAGTTATAACATGAACAACTACCATGGCAACAGCAAAAAAGAATGCTACGGTGTCAAATATCACGAACGCCTTGAAGGCTGTTTGTGATGCAAGGGTTGCTGTGCCTTGATCAGGGCCATCGTTTTTGTAGCCGCCAGGCATTGTGAAGGCTGCTGTAAAGGTCACTGTGGCAATGAGTGTTGCCACCAACAAATTAACATCAAAAGCACTCTTAATTTTTCCATTGGGAGTCTCTTCTGCAGAACTGGATGTAGAATTGCCTTCGTCTGCGGCTACTCTATTAAATGATTTCTTCACTTTTGTTTCGACCCATTGTTGCCAATATGGTAGCCCAAGTGTGTTCTGCAATAAGTACTGAACCTTTGCAGCTGTAAAAGGCTTCTGAAAAGCAAAATAAGTCGGACAGAGATATATAGGCAAAGTGAAAACTATGACTAACTAAAATTAGAAATTGCAATGCATAAAACTACAAAAATCAATGTAACTTTAACAACTGAACCAAAGATCATGCCGACTAAAACCTTCCTGTTGGGTGAAGAAACTAGCAGCACTCATAGATTGAGCAATTCAGGGCTAATTTTAAATAAACCAACTACCAAACAAAATGGATAAGGCAGGAGGAGAAGATTGTTGGGCAGTATGATCATAATTCATGGCATGGTGATGAAAATGCTGATAAGCTATGGAGCCCATTTGGGAGACTTACAACTGTTGATGCAGTAGATTAATTCAGTGGTAAGATAGTGGACACTGGTGATTGTATCTCAAAGACTTAAAACAATTTAACCAAATGGGTTGTTACCCTTTTGAAATATCCTAATGCCTATTAGATATCATACCTCTTTTGTTTCGGAACAAAAAATATCATATGCAGTTGACAATTCATTGTTCATAGTAGTCTTCACCACTCTCTTGTCCCGTGCAAGAAGTGAGATAATATTGTGATTGTTGTAAACGACAGCCAAATGCAAAGCTGAGTTTCCCTCTTCATCTTGTTCATTTATGATGCTAGCAAGTTTTGGCATCTTTAAAATGTACTTTACAACTTTGTATTGCTCTCCTATAATCGCGGCATGAAGAACATTACGGCCCTTCTTATCAACTGATTCAGAAATATCTGGAAAACATCGAAATAACTCGTTCATCACGTTGATATGACCTTCAAAGGCTGCAACATGGAGAGGAGATGTCCCCTTTTTGTCCAAGACATAAGCAGTGGAACTATGGCATTCCAAGAACAGTTTACTTGCTTCAAGATCACCTTTAAATGCTGCATAGTGCAGAGGTGTCCAGCCGATTATATCAGCTTCTTTTATCATATCCGGTCTTTTTTCCATTATTATCTTTATAATATCTGAAATTTTGGAACAAATGAGTAAATAATAATTTAAGTAACTAATAACTATTAGCTTGAATATATTAAGGAACAAGAATACAAAGAAATCATGCATTAATAGAGAACAAAACAGAATGGATTCACGTATGTGTGTACGCATAAACATGATTTGTTCAGCATGCTAATGCAGTGTAAACTTTAGGGAGCAATTAGTTGTAAAAAATTCTTCAATTTTCAAGATTTTTTTTTTTTTCCGAAAATGCTTTCCGAACACAAATTTTTTCTAATAAGCTAAAGAATTTTTACAACTGAATACTTCTTTTTCCTACTATAGTTCTCTAGACCTATACAATCGTTTTAATTTTTCGGGAATCTGAAAGCCTTAGGTGCCGTTACTGAAAGCAACAATGCAGAGAACAAAATATCGCTGCCAATTTATGTCGTACGTGATTACAATGGTGATATTGTGAAGCACCAGAATTTTATGAATTGAGAATCGAATAATTTGACGGTCTTCTGAGTTGCTGGACTTCTTCTCTCTTTTTCCCCATTTCCTTCTCTCTATTACTTCTTTTCTTTTCTTTTTTTATTTTGACAGGTTGGGATGATCAGTAGTATGAGTTGGTGAATACAATCTTTCACCCTGTTTCTGATATCTTAGTAATGAATATTGCCAGGGTCACTTAATTGAAACCCCATGAGAGCATGAAAATACAATTCCCTACCTGTAGAGCTAGTAAAATGCTCTTATACTTATGATAAGGTCTAACCATCTTTTGTAGGTTTCTAAAAGTATGGTTCACATAAATAAATAAAAAGTAATACTATTCCCGGTAACAAATTGTACAAAATTATTTTACAAACTAATTAGTGTATATAATAGCACAGTATACTGCATGAAAAATTACAATGATGCAATGTTTGAAAAAGACTATTCCAATGCTGATTTTGAAGTCAAGTAATCAAACTCACCTTTATGACCACGAATAACTGCTGAGTGCAGAGCGGTCAAGCCCTTGGGGCCACCAAAATGGGCAGCTAGAGAAGTTTCCAAGATGCAGTTCGCAATATTGGAAAAACCTCCTTCCACAGCTAAGAACAATGGAGAAGCATTCACATTATTGACCAAATCCAACAATCCTAACTCTGCTTCCATTAACAACTTTGCCACACCAAATTGACCAAATTTCACGGCGACATGAAGCGCTGTGTCCTTCTCATGATTCACCATCCTGAACAGCTCTTTAATCTGAATGTCAACTACCCGGCTCTCAACATCCTCCTGCACTGTTCTTGCACTTTTAACCAAAAGTTCAGCGATTTCCAAGCAACCCGTCTTGGCCGCAACGTGTAGTGGAGATTCGCCTTTTATGTTGGCCTTTAGGAGAAGTGATGGACATGATTTAAGTACATGACTTGAAAACTCTAATTGGTTGAAGTTCACAGCAATGTGAAGGACAGTGTTCCTTTGCAGCGTGACTTGGTCGAAATCATCTGTGATTCCGTGGAGGAAATTCACATCACCTGATGCTGCAGCTTCGTACAGTTCCCGATCCATTCTTGTGGCTTCATCTAAACAAAGCAAGTACAGAACTGAATGAACATATAGAACTTCTAACAAACACCTTCTCTGCGCAAAAATCAGATAGCCTAATTAAAGCCATCGTATCAAAAACGCAACCAATCCCAGCCATCACTCAATGTAAAAAACCCAGCCAAGTCAACGGCCCACATCTGAGCACACCAAATTAATCCAAGCTGACTGTTGCCAAACAAAAAAGTGATTTGTTGACCAAAGTGAACGACAAAACGTGTGGAGCAACTTCACCGTAATCTATGTGGCATTGCGATGGGGTGCTTCAACTCACTTGGCAGATAGACAAAATGAACTAGGGGCTCTCCTTAATTTAGCGCTTCAGAAGTTCTATAAATAAGGAAAGATGACATAAAATATGAGCCGTTGGATGAAAAGACCAACAGACTGTTGATAACTTGTTAGCATGAAAGTAAAAAAACCAAGGGTAAAATCCATTGTACTCTCCTTTCTTGCTCTCTTAGCTCCAAATATCTGTGTTTGTCAAGAACCCGACGAGGTTTGGTAAGTGTTCAAAGTTTACATGAGAGATGTCACTCCGACATATTAAATTTTTAATATGATTATAATAATTAAGTTATCTTTTACAGTGAAGATATCGACAATGTTATTAAGATGCTATTAATGACCCACGATCAAAATTGTAAGCTGAAATATTAATGAAATTATATTTTTATCCTTTCATCTTTTGGTAAGTTTTCAATGTTCTACCTTAATGACTAAAATGATTGTTTTACCCTTAAATGTGTCTTTGATCGAATGATAGATTTTTACTTACATTATTTGGTAACAAATTGAGTAATCTAATTGAAACAAGTTAATAATGAACTTGCAAAACTTTTTATAAGTTGTAATAAGAGAGCTTATAGTGGAATATTGGAAAGTGATTGGAGATAATGGACATGCAAGTGTGATCTCAATGTTGTTGAACCACCATAAGTGACTATGTTTGATCAATTTATCTATAACTCTTTAATTCTCTTATATATCTAATTTACATTCTATTGTCATAGTGGTAGAGTTAATTGTTTTGTAGAGACTTTATTCTTAATTACTACAATTCTAATTATGTCATGAACTTATGAAATCGTTATTGTTTGTGCTTTTATACTTTATACTCGGGTTATTATCAAAACATTCTTACATTTTGCTATGTTTTTCAATGTCTACGTTACATTTCAAAAATGATTAATTCACCCATTTCATTTTAGCTTGTGTTTTTAATGATAACTTCATCAAAATTTATACTGACAGTCACAAAAATCTTGATTGAAGTTGATATCGACGTATATAAATTTTTTGTCTTATTTAATAGTCAAATTTTTTGTGTGCAATAATATTAATTTTGTCGAAATTGTTACTAGAGAATGTTTATTAGATACATGTCTAAAATGCAATGAGTAAATTGATTGTCTTTAAAATATAAGAAGACATTAAAACACAATGTAAAATGTAAAGGTGTTTGATAATAATCACTTTTATACTAGTTTATATGAGTTTGAGTACTTTGGAATTTATGTGAATATTTTTTGAATAGTCAACCCCGTTTAAGTACAAAAATCTTAGTTATGACAAAATTCTGTGTTGAAAAATAAGAAAAAGAGTGGCCTGGCATAAAATCGAACATCGATGCAACAAACTAAAAGAACAACAATATATAAGATAATTAAAAAGAGGAAATGATTTATTCTATATGCAGTCTGTTCAGATTATACCATAACGAAATAATAAACTGCGAATATATTTTCTTGGCCGAGAGAAGCTTGGCAAGGGACTGACCCTAGGGTGATCAACAAACCAGATGATGGTATAGGCTAATAGCAAGCACCCAGCCATTACAAAAGCAGTCGTCGCGATCCCAATTGATCTGGATAGCACAAGGTACATGCCTGTAGAAAATGCTAATACCAATCCAATAAGGGCATAGAAAATTAAGTGCAGAGGTTGATGTGCCTTGGTCAGGTCCCTTATCTACGTAGCCGCCAGGCATTGTGAAGGTTGCTGTGAAGCTCACAATTGCGATGAGCATTGCCACCAACAGATTAACTTCAAGGAAACTCCTAACTGTTTCATCAGGATTCTTTTCAATAGTTTTATATGCTGAATTTTCTTTCTGTGTAACTTTTGCTTTCATTTTCTCCTTCACCACCCTTTTGACATATTTTTGCAACTCTACATCAATGGTGGGGTAATGATATTTCAAGAAGTACTCAGCCTTTGCAACTGTAAAAGAATGCTGAAACACAAAATAAGTCAGGTCATAATTTGATTGATTCATAGTGAGATTATCTTAAAGATTTTATTAGCAAATGTGAAAGGATTAACAAAATTGGGTTATTGCTCTTTTGACAAATTTATGAGTCTTACCTCGTTGTTTTGAGAACTAAAAATAGAGAAATAATTTGTCCACAAAGAATTTTCACAAGGTGGAAAGTGCATTAGTAATTACTAGTGCACTTTCTCTAAGTTACTAGTGGACACTTCAGTTTAGTGAAAAGTACTAGTGAAAATTCATTGTGCGCGTATCATTGCTCTAAAAAATATCAGAAGCAGTTGATGAGTCCTTGTTCTTAGTATTCTTCACCACTCTCTTGTATCATGCAAGAGGTGTGATAACATTAATTGTGCTTGTTTCTTAAACATATAATTAGCAATGACAAAAGATTAACAAAATAAAGTTCTTACTTTTTTAAAATATCCTAATGCCATTACGTCTTACCCTTTTTTTTTTTTTCGGAAGTAAAAATTTCATAAGCAATTGAGCATTACTTATTCATAGTAGACTTCACCGCTCTCTTGTCCCGTGCAATAAGTATAATAATATTGTCTCTTTTGTAAATGACAGCCAAATGCAAAGTCGAGTTTCCATCTTCATCTTGTTCATTTATGATGCTATCAAGGTTTGGCATCTTTAATATGTAAGTGACTACGTTTTCTTTTTCCATTTATGACATCTTTATGAAGAGTATTACGACTCTTATTAATTTATTCAGAAATATCTGCACAACATCAGACTAACTCTTCAATCAAATCGATTTTACCTCCCAAAGCCGCAACATGGAAAAAGGATGTCCCATCTTCATCCAAAATATAAGCAATGGAACTATTACATTCCAATAACAGTCGAGTTGCTTCAAGATTACCTATAAGTACGTGTTGTATAGTGCAGAGTCGTCCAACCTAGTCTATCAACTTCTTTGACCATATTCGGTCTTTTCTGCACTAGTTCCTTCATAGCAGCTGTAATTTGGAAGAAATAAGAAACGGATAATTAAAAGATCTTCATAAGTCTAGGGAGAATGACACAAGTAAAATTTTGTGTATAGACTTAAAGCATATATGAATGAGTGATTTTATTTCTTCATTAGAATTAATTCTTCTACTCTATGTAATTGTGATGATTCACACCCTATGATCTCTAGTGCAATGGAGAATATTCTTTTATATATATATATATATATATATATATATATATATATATATATATATATATATATATATATATACAGACATACACATAAAAGATCATATATGGTCCTATATACATACACATATGGTGAAAACATAGTAGCCTTAGCTAGGAAACTCAACTTCATGTTAGCAGCAGAAAAACTTCCTGACATTTTTACATGGTAATTAATCATATTAATACACCTATTTGGGTTTTTTTGGACCTCACAAATTTCGGTTGATTTGATTAATGTGCATGCACAAATTACTTCCTAAACTCATCTTATTTCGATTGCAGTTGATTACATTTTCAATGCAAACTATTCTAGTTATGTTAGAATTTTCCTATTAAGTGGGTTTACATTATTGTGGGTTTTGGGTTTTATCAAAACAAGTCAAGTAATTGGTCTAATAGTGAGACTTAAGGGAGCTCATATATATTGTGATATGTTAATTGGGCCTAACTCTTATGTGTTGATTGTGGACTGATTAGTGTGGGCTGTAGTAACCCATTAGAGTTTTGATGAGGATCTCTTTTGAATACTATACTATAGAAAGGTTTATGCTCGTCTCTTGTTACAACATAACTATTTTAGGATTCGGTATTCTTGTTTGTGTGACTACTTAGAGGAACTTAGATTTTCGTTGCGCAATTCATGATGGAATTTAAAATAGGTATGCCATAAAGTTTATCAGTTATATCATATTGGGTATTCTATAATCTTGTTATGAATGATCTTTGGGATAAATTATTTTATGACAATTGTTACAAGATATTGTAAAAGAGAGCGCACAGATTTGTGGAGGGAGTTGGTCCATCTGTCTCATTGCTTCTATTTTTTCCCCTCATTGATTCTCTTTTCATTGGCTAAGAATTGGTGGTGATTTTAATATATTTACATCGTGTAATAATTAGCAAGGTTTGGCTCATATATGGCATAGACTAGATATATAGAAGCATGATTAATGGTGATCTTGTGATTTCTTTTCCAAAATTTTCGGTGGAACATTTACCTCTACAAGAATCTGAACATTCTCCATTGCTCCTCAGTCTTCATAGTAATACTCTACTTCCAAAACCTTTCAGGTTTCTCCAGATGTGGCTGGATCATGATGATGTTCTAATGCGAGTTATTTAAACATCACAAGTGTAAAATGAATTAGCATAAACAGATGAGGTTTCTAAATAATTTCAATGTACAATGTTTCCATGTCTCAATATTTACAGGATTTCTCATCAGAATGAACAACGATGACATAGTTTTATTCTACCTTTTTTTTTATATAAGGCTCTGCTATGATTAGTTCCCTTTAGTTTTCTAATTGACCTATGTAGCGAGTGTTGAGTCAATGACTCCCAAACCAGATGCTACCAAGCTACAAAACTAACTCGAGTCAAAAAGGCTACAAAACTAAACTGGCCTTAATATACCAAGCAAAATTTCCACCTTATGCACTCTTCTTGCTCTAATAATCAGAAGTTCAGATATTTCCAAGCAACCCATCTTGGCCGCAACATGTAGTGGAGATTCGCCTTTTATGTTGGCCTTTAGGAGAAGTGATGGACATATGTAGTTGCCTTGAAAACTCTAGTTGTTTGAAGTTCACAGCAATGTGGAGGACAGTGTTCGTTTGCGGCGTAACCTTGTTAAAATCCACCCTAGGATCTGTGGTTCCTTGCAGGAAATTCACATCTCCTGATGTTGCAGCTTCATACAATTCCCGATCCATCTTGAGGCTTCACCAAACTTGTTCTTGATAGCAGTTTTATTTTCTGTTTCTTTATATATATAAATCAATCTGACTATTGCTTATATGTATATATAACCTCTTAATTAGTCAATCATGTAAAATTTCGACCAGAGTGAATGACAAAACATGTGGGGTCACCATAATTTCTCAGGCATTGCCTTGGGCTTCTTAGACCACAAAATTTCTATGAAGAGCCACAGGAATTTGCTAGTTGTTTTCTCTGTGGACCAAACTTATTGTAGTATGTATTAAATTTGGTTTATTCAGTCGTAGTAGTATGTATTAAAAATCTTATGTATAACTTTAGTGTTAGCCTGACAGAGTTAGAGGGCGTGGGCCTAGGTGTATTGGGGGTTAAGTTTTGAGAGAAATGCTAAGATGTTGTAATATCTTTTCTTTTTCATAGTGAAATTTGGATTATTTCCCCTTCAGACGTAGGTCAAGTTGCCCGAATTAAGATAAATCTCTTTTTCTCTTGTTTATTTATTTCGTTGTTTTATTATCCTTTTGTCATAATAAAATCGTTATCTTTAAATGACAAACAGTGCTAAAAGAACATCTTAGATAGCCACCCATATGTAACATTCTGTCAATCAATTAATAACTAAATGACTGGAAGCTGAATTGATAAATTATCGTTTTACTTTTAAAAAAACTGCTATTTGACATTATAGCGAGTGAGTAGGAAGATTTTCGTTGGCTGTTGGCCCAAGAGACCTAAATGAAGACATTTTGAAAGAAAAAAAGAGACCTAAATGAAGGCTTTAAACCTTCTTTGTGGGTTCAATTCACAAAAAAAAAAAAGATTATTTATTGGATAAAAGAAAAGACAGTATTAGATTATGCAGTGATGGATGGTCTCCATGAAAAACTATTTTTTCACTGCTAAACTTGCTAATCTTCAATTGACTGAGGCACTACGCAAATACTTGTGGTTTTATGACACCATAATTCAACAAGTTGTTTTTCTTTTTTTAGTCATTAGATAATTTATAGTTACTTGATAAAGACTTGAATTTACCTAAAAAAAAATAGGGAGAAGATTTTCTCTAGTAACTTGGGGAAAATTCCCCCTAAGTGCGCTATTGGATGGATGCCACGTTATCTATAGTGTTGATGTAGTATTCATCCAATAATGCATTTAAAGAAAAATTTTCTCAAACTAATGAAGATACTCCTAATCCACAATTATTCTTGTATGTAAATTGGATTTGTCGGGTAATTACTAGATGAGTCGGTATTTAATTAGGGTTTTCTTGAAAATAATTATTTTGGTTAAAGCTGGCCATGATTAAGCAGCTTGTTGGTTTCTACTCTTTTGTTATATCCTTATTTAATTACCTGCAAATTTGTTGTTCGATTGCTTGACGGAAGATAGTCAATTAAGGTTTTCTTAATTTATTTTAAACAGTGACGACTCTGTTGATCTTTAAATTTTTTTCTTTATCATTAGCTATATTTGGGGTGAGGTTCAAACTCTCGACCATATATTGGCAAATGTCTTTATCATTACTGTGCTAAACGAAAGAGACACAACTGATCATTGATTACACGTAAGATTTTATTTAAATTAGATTTTTTTAATTGAAATGATTTTATATTATATATGATACAATGATTTTATTATAATATAAGCAATCAAAACTATCACATAATTTACATGTGAACTTACAATACTTTTATATTACTCACTTAAAATAAAAAAAATTAATAAATTAAATAAATAACCTAGGCATTGATGTGATGAGAGTTGAACTTGAAATGTGAACAGTCGATCAAAGTGAATAAGAAAACGAGTGCGTTTCAGTGTAATCTATGGGGTATTGCGGTCTCAGACCTCAAAACTAAGTTCTCCTATAAGCGTCCAGAAGATCTAAAAAATGCAGGCATTTCTTCGTCTGACTTTAGCAGTAAGCCTATCAAGGATTGCTAGCCAAGCAATAAAACTGTTTTTGGAGATTTTAGGCTAGAAGAACATGCCCAAGGATTAGGCCGAAAGAAACCATTTGTAGAATCATAGTTTACTCTCTTGGTATAGTGGTCTAGTCTAAAGGCCGCAAAGGATGCCAATTGTCATACCAAAGGAAAGTCTTTTGTGTCTATTCCCCAGGTGGTCCTTCAGAAAAATCTTAGCAATTGGCCTGATGAACTTAATATATAACTTGTGCCAAGCCCAGCTGCAATTTGTCGGAGTTCAGACAGACCAGAAGCTTTTACCTTTTGAGCATGAGTTTACAATTCTTTGAACAAGAGGAATTTGGAAAGTCTTTTTATGTAGTAGATTAGACTTCCAAATTAATTGATCCCTTAAGTTAGAAAATTTAAACAAAGTAATTAACTACCAAAATTTTCATATGTAACTTACTCACCTGTGATGAAGTTAACTGCACTTTGTAGAATATATTTATAAACCAAGTAGAAACTGGATTGATTAGTGTTTGACACATTGTAGATTTAGATAAACAACTGCATACACAGGAAAATAAAGCAAAGAAAAAGAATAACTGGTATTGCCGCAAGTCCTGGAGATTTAGCCAGTACTGCAACTGTGCCTGCAACAAAAGCTACCGCCATTGCCAGGATGGAGGTGTGAGTTAATCCTGCAGCTATTGCTGTGATCCGAACAAGTGACGGCTTCCCAGAAATGGAGCCCAAAAGTGGAGAAAAATTGAGGCAATAGAGAAAAAGAACGCTACGGTATTTGCTATAAAAAATACTATGAAACCTGCTTTCTTGCTTAGAATAACCATTCCCTTGTGATCACCATCATCTTCATATCCACCAGGCATAGTAAAAGCTGCTGCAAAGGTGACAGTTGCAATAATTGTTGCTACCAAAATGTTAAGGCTATCTATATTTTTCAACTCGTTTTTATCAGCTTCTTGTGCCTTTCTCCCTAAGGTTGCATTCTCGGCGTCCTCATGATTTTCCAACATACAATCCTCTTCCATATTTTTTTTGATCAGAGTTTTGACTCCCTTCTCGAGTGCTAGACCTCTGGTCCCCTCCAATTTCTTAGCAAATCGAATCTGCATGTGTTTCCAATGTCATACAAAACTTGCACCAACAAGTCCTAAATAGGATTCTGTTGAATAATTATGCCTTGAATTAATGGTGGACAAAAAATTGTCTAAAGTTGAGTCCACTTCTTGCATAATTTGTGGCTTTTGTTTGTGGGTCAAAAGCATCTTCTACTTTAGGCCATGGTGGAAGACAAAGTTTACTTTGGTATAATTGGAGAACAAAATGATGAGCAACAAAATGATGAGCATTCATTGTTGTTTGTCCTTTGGAACTTTTGTGAGCCTATAAAAGGCATTTCAATTTGAAGCATTCCATCATCAAGTAATATCAAGAATCATCAAGTGAAAGAGAAGTTAAGAGAGAAATTTGTGAGATTGTGTGTATTGGCTAAAGCCAATTTTGTAAACACTCTTTATATATTCTCTCACTATAGTGAAATTTGCCTGCTGGTCTCTGCCCGTGGAGTAGGCTTTAAGCCGAACCACGTAAATTTGTTGTCTCCATATTTATCTTACTTTATTGTTTTGTTATTATTACTCGATCAATTTACGATCCTGTCACGATCCATTTCTAACAAATTCTAATATTAAAAGTCTAGTTTTAGACTTCAGTTTTCCCCCTAATCTTATTCTTTTTTCGTATAGAGCATGACCATCTCTATATTTTCATTATTTTTGGTTACATTTGATATATATGTTGAGGTTCACACAAAAATAAAGTAGATAATTGAAATACATATATAGTGGTGAAAAAGAATCACCAAGTAGTGTCCAACATCGTATATTTTGGCCCTTGCTGGGCTGACTCCTAGGGCCCAAGTTTGTCCTCAGTTCTTGGAGAAGTTCTTGCGTATGCGTAGCTAGGCCCGGCCAATCATCATGCCATGTCAATAAATGTGTGAGGTATGAACTGACGTGATGGGCTATGATTGGCCGAGCCTAATTAGGCCTGTCTATGTAAGAATTTCTCCAATTCTTGGGCAATCAGCTCCTAACAATATTCTAGAGTCATGTTCAGATCATGATAGTCAGATTTAGAAGAGTGAAACTGGCTGTGAGGAACAAATACCTTCTCTGAAGTTCGAATGTCAGTATGTGATTGAACAATGTCGATAGCTGCCAAGCCCTCTATGTTCACAGCTGCTTTGTCAACTCTACTATCATTTGCCAGCAACCTTACAATTTTGTCCCGTCCATGGATAGCAGCCAGAACAAAACCTGTGTTTCCTTTGATATCTTTCTCATTGATCAGGCCTTCGAAACTCGGTGTCTTCAAAATATACTTGACAACATTAACATTTCCATTTTCTGAAGCAACATGAAGAGCTGTGCGACCTTTTTCATCTAACAGCTCACTAACATCTGAACATGCTTTAATGAGTTTTTCCATTACATTAACATGGCCTTCTCTGGCTGCAATGTGAATAGCAGACAGGCCATCTTTGTCCTTGGCATAAGGAACAGAGCTATCCTTTCTCACAAGCAAATCAACAACTTCCCCAAGACCTAACTTTGCTGCATAGTGAAGAGGTATCCATCCAAACTCATCCGCCTCTACCATTGTGATCGATGAGCATTTTGTAACAATCTCACTAATAAAATCTGTGGCAGAACTAGACATTTTCTCTAGTCAGGAAAAGAAAGAAAAAGCAATAAAATCTACCATTCAAAGAAAGTACGCCACTAAATATTAAAAAAAATTCAATAGAAATTTTCAAGCACGTAATCTAATTAGAAATTTTCTCTACTATTGAGGATCCTCTCTAATGAGAGTAATGTTCAGTCTCGATCCAGGTTATAGCTTTGAAAGCAACAGAAAGTATTATCTGACAGTTTATCACGAGGGACAAGAAACAAATAAAAGTATTAAAGGGAGATATCAATTTCTTTGAGGCTGAGTTCATTCACTTCCTTTGATTTGCTGTAACCAAGCCCGATAGAAGAAAGGATTCGCATGGCAAAAGAATAGCATGCCTTCACAATTATGAAAGGGTTGCGATAGAAATCCGTCATGAGAGTGAAAATAGTATTCAAGCGATTACCTGCAAGGCATAAAGACATTGATCGAAGTAATAATAATTGAATTAGACTCAATGAAGTTCTTGCTTACTATCTGAATTAAAGCTGTTTACCAAATTGATTGAACTCCTTTCCTTCACAATCCATCTTATACTAATGTTGGTTATAATAGCAAAAGAACATGAAGTTATAGACATAGTATATAACTTTTCGTATACAGTTTTCTTTAGTTTCTAACAAATTGTATGGTAAAGATCAACTTGAATTTGATGATGGCGCAGCACTTACACACTTGCATTCGAATGATAGCCGCGTGCAGCACATTTATGCCGTTTCTTCCCTTGAAGTAACATCCTGCAGGAGCAGTTTGTAGAATATGGTATGCTATTTTGAGATATTTCCTGTCCACTGCCAAGAACAGTGGGGATTCACCAACATCATTTTCGATTCTAGCAAAATCTGGTTCTTCTTGAATCAGTAATTTCACAATCTGAAGGTGACCATTCCGCGCGGCCTCATGCAAGGCTGTGTCCTTTTCGGCATTGACTATCCTGACTAGGTTGTTCTGGGTTTCAATGTCTTGATTCCGTGCTTGATCTACTAAAATTTGTGCAATCTCAAGGCACCCTATTCTTGCAGCAATATGTAGCGGAGTGTCACCTTTCGAATTCTGTTGATACAAAAGTGATAGGTGTTTTCTGATAATCTGTTCTGCAATTTCTATCTGCTTGAGTTTAGCAGCAATGTGAAGAACACTGTTTTTCTGTGGTGTTTCTCTCGGGATAATATCTGAATGCAGTACATCAGTGTCACCCTTTGAATCTGCAAGACAAAAATTTAGATTTTTAATGATCAAGCCTAGAGGTGGCAACATGGTCGGATTGGATCATTTCGGGCCGTGAGACATTGAGAGCTGTGGGTAAGGTCGAGTAGGGTTTGGGTAATTTTGGTTGCAGGTTGTGTTGGGTCTCATGTCATCTCAAATAGGGTTTGGTTTGGATAGTGTTAGGTTTTGGGTCATTTAGGGGCGAGTTGATCTCAAGTCATTCGGATCGGATCATTTCGAATGATCGTTTTAGGTTCGGGTCGTTTCAGTTCAAATTATTTTAAGTTTTTGAGTAGGTTCAATATGGCTAATTGGATTTACTTTATTTTTCTAATTTTTTCTTTTAAGTTTTGAGAAAATCATTTGAACTCTGTTTTAAATTTAGATTATCATACTCATTTTAATATGTTTAACTAATTATGGTTTGATTAAATACAAATCAAAATTATATATGAAAATAATATAAATATAAATAATTTGATAAATTAAGAAAAAAAAATTATTTTTTTGGGTATATATGATGATGAAAGCTGACGTGCATTATCTACATGAATATAATATTAAATCTAATTATCATTTTTTTAAAATAAAAACTACAATAAATTATAGTGTGCATTATAATGGTTGGGTTTGGATTGTTTCGGGCCTGGATCGTTTTGATTCGAATCGTATCGAGTCTAAGTTTTGGGGTTTCGAGTTGTTTCGGATTTTGGGTAATTTTGGGTTCGGATTGAGTCGGGTTCGATCATTTTAGATTTGGATAATTTCAAGTTTCAGGTAATGTGGATTTGGGTCGGATCGGACCGGATTGAGTCAGATTTTACTGCCTCTCATCAAACCTCTTTTTAAAAAGTTTTTTGGGTTTAATTTTATTGCTATTGACACTTTTTTTTTTAACATGCTTCGGGTTAAACAAAATATAATGTTAAGATTGGGTTCAAGAATTATCCAATTAAATTTTTTTGAATTGGATTTAAAAAATAATGGATCCAAACAAGACTAAGTAGGTCTCTTAAATTGGTCCTAAATATAATAATAAATTCATAAGCATTGTAAATTGGTTTTAATTATGATGGGTTTTGGTTAGAAAGTAAGATCCACTAAGATATCTTGATGGGTCCGGCCCCAAGCTGAAACTTAATACTTATGAAACTATGGCCCAAGGTTTGTCCACATATGAATTGGGAGATCTCACAAAGTGGTGAAGTAGAATAAAAAAGAATTTTATCTCTTAAATAAAGAGATAATTTTAGTTAAAAGAAGATCAATATGGTCATTTGAAGATTATCCCTTAAGATTTTGAAAATATAAATTCATGCAAATTATATTTATGAATCTCTATAAGATGAAAACAAAATTCATCTTTTAAAAAGATAAAAATTCAACCGTGTTTAAAACTTTTTAAATAACGATTTAAATAATATTGTTTAAAGTGAATAACGGATTGTTAAGCTGAATAATATGATAAAATAAAAGTTTGAATTAATCTAAAGTGATTTATGCAAGATTTAAAACGTTTTCAAATGACACAAAAATCATATGACGGGGCTGAAGAAATCACAATTCTATTACAACTTTTCCAAGACTCCCTTATAAATAAGAGACGGCAGGGTATTATTTATTCTACACAAAAAAATGTTTACAGCTGCAATATGAAAACAGAATTTTCATCAATAACATACCAAAAAAAAAAAAAAAAAACTGTGGTCACCTGAAGTTGTAGACTGATACGATTTTGGATCCACCGCCATGGGCTTTTCCCGTTAATACAAGTGGCAAGTACAAAAGCAAACTCCCTGTTGAAGCTTGATGATACTTGGTACAGGAATTCAATGAGAGGACGAATGGAAGGAAAAACAGAGAAAGGTTGTAAGAATAGGATGAAGCATTAGCATAGGCTTCACATTCATAGCCTTTGAAAAATTCCTTCCTTTGATTCTTGTATCATTGAATGGGAGTGTGGGGAAGTTATTCACATCAGCTTCCATGGCACACTGGGACATTGGAGACTCCATGGGTGAGACAAGCCCAGTGCAACTGCTCCTTTTCTTTTGACCCTCGAGAGGTCAACCCGGTAGCCCATAGACTTCCTTCTTGGGCTGCTTCATTTAACTATTGTGGGCCTGTACCCACCACCCTTTCCCTTCCTATACACTCATGTTTGATAGAGATGGTGTTGCCCGTGTAACCATGTTTCCACGGAATCGGATCCTCTTCCATTGGAATTTAGTTCCGTTGGGTGCAACTCTAATGAAATTGATCAAAATGACTTTAGCTCTCTTAAACAAACATAAAGTTATTTAAGTAATTCACTAAATTTATTATTATTATTTTTTTAATTTCTGGAGCCTTTTTTGCAATAGAGTCAACTAATATTCAGGAAATATTTTCATAAATCACATGCACTATCAAACTGAAAATGGAAGAAAACAGTGGATGCCTTGAAATATGATTGGAGTTGGCTGCACACATTTCATGTGTCGACGGTCCACTCCTGGGAGTTGCTCCAGTCAATATTCCACAATTTTTTAAAAAAGTTTTGCGAATAAATTGATTATCCAAAAAATTGTTGGCACGGCAAAACAGTTTGTAGTTAAAAAACTATGATTCAATCTTAACTTCTAATTTAAATTTTAGATAATGTGATTTAGCATCCTATTTTCAGTTGCACCCGAACTCATCTGTCATGGATCAAAATCCAATTTCCTCTTTATCAACTAATTGAGTTTCATTTTTAACAAAAAAAAAAATTTATTTTTTGTATTCATGGGACAATTTGCACATGTTTTTGGTGTCTAGGAAAGTTGTAGGTTTCTGTAAGTACATGAATTTTGGAAAAAAGTTACCAATTTTTTCTTGACGAAATTATTATAACAAGTCATTTGTGAAGCTTATGAATGGTGTTCGAATTGGTGGTCACTTTAACGGTGTGAATATTATTACTGAAAAAGTAAGATCTGATTAAGACGATTTTTCAATCAAGAAATGTGTTTGGTGGCAGCACAACTAAATTCTGGTTTCTTATAAGGAATCCAATTCTGCGGACAAAAGTTACTAGAAAAAGAAAGAACCAATTCCAAATTTTATTATTGTCCGATTTAATATAATTTTGATACATTTACATAGTTTATTTAGTGTACTAAACATGCTCATTACAATAATTTAAAAAGGTTAATTAGAATTTGATTCATCAGCTAGTTAAACTGAATATCATAATACTACTTTTTAAAACTGTTTTTTACGAGTATGTGATTCCTTTAGAGGTGGTAAAATCTGATATGATCAAAAAATTCAATCCGACTTGATTTGAAAATACATCAAAATAATATGATCTGAACCTGATCGTAACCCGAGTGACTCAAAACCCGAAATGACCAAAATTCGATCCGACCCGAACGACTTGAAACCCGAAATGACGTGAAACCCGAAACAACCTGACCCAAAATAACTCGAATATATATATATATATTTTTAAAAAAATTTGCTTTTTAAAACTAAGATAATAGTTAATTTACTAATTGGCAAATAAAATAAATTATATAACAATTAATTAATTATTGATTTACATGTGTTGATATGTATGGTTCAACATTCTATTAATATGAGTAATCTCATTAATTTTAAAAAAAAATCGAGAAAATAGTAAAATTTGCATTGTTCTTCAAGTCACAGTAAAATTTTATTTTTAATTGTTTTGAAAAAAATATAATGGAATTAAGTGATTATATGAAATTTTAATTTATAATATTTGGTATAAGACGTTACTAGTGAGAATAACTTTGTGTACTAGTTGTCTGAGATCGTTTAAGACTGAATTTTGAGACTAAGAATCATAACATTGCATATTGCATTAAAGAATTAAATATATTATTGAAAAACTTAAGTAATAATTTATTATCAATTAATTTTTACGTATTTGACAATGTAATTATATGTAAATAAAATATTTTTTTAATCAAACATAAATATCTATTTTATTGATCCGACTCGACCCATCATAACCTGAGGCCCGTTACGATCCCAGCTTGAAATGATCCAACTCGTTGATATCCCACATGACGTGAGCTCAAAATGACCCGCAACCCAAACGATCCGAGACTCAACATGACCCGACCCGCTTGCCACCTCCAGATTCCTTCACTAACATAACATGATACTTTTGTGCTTAATTACTTACGTGTTGTGATTGATCAAGACGTGAACTGATCATGAACAGTTTTGCAAGTTTAAACCCAGAATTTAATTTATTTTGATTACCACGGGAATCATTTGTTTTTTGCCCTATAAATAAGCCTGTAATCTCAAGCATAAAGAAGGCATCCTGAATTAGTTCCAGAGAGAGAAAATGGTGGTTGTTTTCGAGCATCCTTCAACAGAACGAGGACAACGGCTTTTACTTGGATATAGAATTGACAGATCTCAACTTCAACCAGGAGATCATATCTACTGCTACAGGAAAAAAAATCTATACTCTCATCACGGTTTGTTCTGCTTTAATCAATAACAAGAAGAAAAGTAGTACTATTACGAAATAAGGTTTTGTTGGCTTTTTATGGCTTGATCGTTGTTTTGGTGTCTATGTTGTCATCATTATAATATTTAACCAATGATGCCCTTTTGCCTACAAGTACTTTGAACTTTGGATATGATATTGTTCATTAATTACATATTTCTTTATCTGATGGGTTCAACAGGAATTTATATGGGTGAAGATCAATCTGTGATTCACGTGATGGGTAAGGAGAAAAAGATCAAGGGTCCTTGTCCCAAGTGTAACTATTATGAAAACAGGCACAGTGGAGTGGTGAAAACATGCCTCGATTGTTTCCAATCTGATGATCCATTTTCTTCAACATTATATCTCTACCAATATGGATTATCCTTCCAGGATTGTGAATGGTATAGACCTGGCACTTGCATCAATATAATTTCTTTACCGCTTAATTGGGTCGTGTCACAGGCATTTGCTTTCCTCATGGGAGAAGAAGATTTTGGTAAATATGACCTTTTCAAGAACAACTGTGAGATATTTGCGATACTCTGCAAGACCGGTCTTCGCTGTCGCACACAGGTCACATATGCTCTGCACCGCGGTCTCGTTCTATTAGATTAATGGATGCAAAATTTATAGTTTATTGTTGTTTGAGATAAAAATATTAGATTAGTGTGAAAATAATTGGAATTTGCATGTACAAAAATCAATATATGTTTGGTACTGTAGAAGATTTTGAAATCTATATGATTGATTTCATTCGCAAAATTAGAAAATTAGTTTAGGTATGAATCTTTAATTTCTTTTTTCTTTTCCTCAATGGTGTTAATTAACTTGGGAATAGATAAGCAACTATATTTTGAACCATAATTAAACCTAGGCTGATCCACCTACTGGTAATTTTTGCTACTTGAGTGTACCACATGAGTGGATATGTATGAATCCAAATCTACTGAATAACTCATAATCTTCCTAGGTTTTCTCATCTTGTCATCTTACTAACGTAGGAAACATCTCTATATTTTTTTGGGAATCTTTAGAAGTATCACGGCTTAGCTTTCAATTTGCCTCAAACTAGCCGTCAAATGATATGGTAATAACCTGTCTTCCTCTCTTTGAAGCAAGGGGTCGACACTTCGGCTCTATCTTTTTGGGCATGGATGCATGGGTGAAGTTAAGAATTTTTTCTAGCCAAAGACTGAAATAATATGGCCTTCATCACTCATAAAAAATTTTGTAAATTACATTAACATATTTGAAGTTAGTCAATGATTACAGTTAGCTCATTTGCTTTTTAGAATATAAATGCACCTATTTGTCGTTTGCTTTCCATTAACTTTTTGTTTGTTAATTGTTCAAAATATAGTCAAATTTGACGATGATTGATATTTTTGTTATTTTGTCAAAATATATTTTTTTACTGATTATGAGCGTTTTTCCTTTTTTCAAAAGATTATGTTAGCTTATTTAGATTCCTTTTCCTTTTGTTCTTTTTAAGGTAGGAAATCCGTTTGTAAATTTATCAAGTTTATAACTGATATTATCAAGGCATTATGCGGCTTTCAAGGATGCAATCTCTCTTGATTTGAGGCTCATTTGTTCAATCAAATTTTTTCAGATTGTTTTTTTTTTTGTAAATTCATTGGCGGCCACATTTGTGCGTTCAATCAAATTTTTTCATATTTCATTTTATATATTTACAATAAAAGAATCATTAAATTAAATATACTCTTAATTTTTAAAACATAAAAATAGAGTAAACTAAAATTGGAAAGGCTTAACTATATACAATTTCACATCAACATAATATCACATATGGTTGAGTCAAATAAGATATAGATAGATTAACATGTTTTTTTATCTTTAACTCACCGACTACCTTACAAAAAGAAAAAAAAAAGAGAAAAAACTCATCAACAAATCGATTAATGATATAATATTTCAGTCGGTTTGATATTCGAATCAATTCTGATATCCATGCAATTGATTATAAATTTAATATTTTAATTTTTGTAACATATAGTTACATCGATCATCTCTTAGGATTAATATTAATGAAGGGTAAAAAGAGATAATTATGAGATCAAGGATATTATATCATATACTTTTTTTTAAAATAAAAGATCAAGCTAGGATATCATATCAACAATAACTTATTACGCAAATTAATCTCACAATTTTGATAAAATTTTCAATACTTAAGAAATTTAGGATATGTTATTTTCTTCTCAAATTCATATGGGCCGTATAAAAGACTGTCGACTAAACCCCACATTTTTCTCTTGAGTGAGGAAATGATTGAATGAGCAATCAACTAACGTATTGAATAATTAGGGAATTGCATTACTACATCGTCAAGTTGATAATTTGATAAGTTCAATTCTTTTTTCTTTGTCCTTCCATTAAACAAACAAAATGGTAGTAGCTAAGCTTTGCAAGAATTGATGGATTTTCTATCGAAGGCTGCTTCCTCAAAGATAGTTCTGATGACGCTTGTTATAGGTGTTATAGATCAAGGTCCAAACCCTTCTCGAGAAGGGTTTTTTTAAAACTTTTTTGTCACAACAAATAAGTTTTAAAAACTTAACAAGCACAATCAAGAATGACAAATATAGTAGAGCTGAAAGTAAAGAAATAAGGAAGATAATGTGCAAACACTATTTATAGTGGTTTGGCAATATCATATTTCTCCGACCCTACATCCACTCTGTTCAAGGAGTCTCTTTGAAGTAATCCACTAATAACTTAAACAACTTCACGGGTGTTGCCAAAACCGTACATGATCTCTTCCGGTTAAGGAAGTCTTTTACAAGAGGTGTTTTAACTCCTAAACACTCTAAGAGTTACACAACTCTTTTCTCTTTACAATGATTGGAAATTAATGTTCCAGAACAAGAGAGACTTTGTATTTAATGCTCTTACAAAGAAGAAATGATCTCTCTTAGAAGTACAAAGCTTTTAAGAATGATTCATAAAAGTTTTTAGAAAGCTTTGAATGATATAAAATGATAAGATGAAGATTAATTACTCAAGAGTTATTTTCTTCTCTCATTTATGATGTGATTTTATAGTTTAAAACCATACTAGACATTACTCACACAACAATTCCATTTGGGAGTGGTTTGGAGCATTTAATGCTCTGAACGACGCTTCAATTTTTGAATTTTTTTTTGTTATTTCGAGTGTCCAGTCAATTGAATGGTATTTGAATTTCAAACTTCTGTGTCAAGTATTTAATTCAGTCGACTGAAAAGATTGTTTAGTCCTCTAGATCAAAAGACAGAATGGTTCTGACCTTTATTCAGTCGACTGAAAGATTTACTAAAGGAATCATTCAGCTGGATCTCATTCAGTCGACTGAATGATTCTATAGAAGAATCATATAGTCGACTAGATGATCAGAAACACAGTTTTCTGATTTTAGTTTTGTTTTCTAGTCAAAATGATTTTTGTGAGATCATTTTTGAAGCAATTTGAGTCATAGAAAAAAGTTAGGTACTTAAGTAAGAGAGTTACATTATTTAAATTACGATCTTAGTACCTAATCTTGATCTTCAACTTCGTCCAAGGTTGAATGCTTACTTGATTGACTTTTGAGGAACTGTTTTTGCAACTTTAAACACTTAGATAAATTGGTTAGTACAATTTAATATATCTTTGTCATCATTAAAATCGAGTAAGGGTCCACAAGTGCGTTATCCAACTTCTTCTCAAGAGTTTAACGTCTTCGGTCTTTATCTCTTCTGTCTAGGATTCAATTCGACCTCTACCCGTTATGACGATTCAGGCTCTGCTTATGAGGTGGAATTCACTTTGATCCTGCCTTCATAAATTCTTGAGACATCCTCTTTGAATTAGGTCTTGGGGGGGGCATCGAATGATGTCTTAGTTCAAAACTTCTATCAAAAGATCTGACCTCAAGGTATTGAGAGAGGTGTAACTTTCAAATCCTCACAAATTTCCCTTTGACTTTCCATTCTTGCAGGCATTATCTTAGCCTCCATTCTTCTGATTATCCTTGGGTTTATACCCTTCTACTTCTTTCATTTTTTTTTACTCGTCAGGGACTCTTATATTTACCTTTGAAAGGCTTTATCTTCCTCAACAATAACAAACTCATCGGCTTTTGCTAACAAGGCTAGTAATTTGTGGATATGATTCCTGGACAAATAGTGGCTAAAATTGGAGGCTGTTGACGAAGGACATTACTACCACTCTTTGGTCCAAGTCTCTAACTTACACCATGGTTCTCGTTAGTGTGTTAAGTGATATTGAGTAGGCTTTTTGGGGTTTTCTTGGGTCCTCGGTTACTGAATAAATGGGTTGCAAACTATTCATTAAGATCTTTAAAAGACGTGATTGAGCTTGAAAGCAGACAAGAGAACTAAGCCCTTGTCGTTTCTCACAGTGTTATGGAGAAGGCTCGGCACATGATTGTTTCGGAGTGTCTATGAATGAATATTGAGAATTTAAAAGTCTCCAAGTAATCAATGGGGTATGTCTTTCTAGTGTATGGTTCAATGTTGGGAATTTTGAAGTTATAGGGTTGTTTCATGTCCATAATCTCCTTAGAGAAAGGGTTCCTAGAAAGTTTAATTTCGTCAAAGATGTTCATACAGCTACCTCTTAGTGCGAGCCTTATTCGTTCATTCATTTCCCTTAGTTATCGACTGATCTCAGAGTGTTCTTATTTAGGGTGCTTCTTCAACGGTCAAGAATTGGATACGGACTCAGCCTCACAATCAGATAGCTAGGGCTCCTTGGTACTGTGGTCGGCTGATCTCGAATTTGGCCATTTTTACCTCGGTTATCACACCGATTGGAGTGACTTTTGATGACGAGAGGTTTTGGAGTGTGAAGTCTTTATTTGTTTTTCCCTGGTGATGGCTACACTAACCTCATTAAGATGTGCTTAGTTAAGACGAACTCGGATCGACTTTGGTATTATTTAAGTGACCAACGCAACTAAATTGTTATATTGACGTTGGAGCTCTTTGTACTTGGCTAGGCTGATTGGGGCCAAGGGTCCCTCAGCTTAGGCGTCCTCCGTCGAACCAAGCTGGACACACTCACCAAATACCTCGGGGTTTTGACACCTCCCTAAGGCCTGATGAAGGTTGTACTTGTCTGTAAGTCCTGAAAGAAGTTCAACCATTTCTCAACTCTCTTCTTTAGTGGTCGGGTGAACAATACTCCTTAAAGTTGGGGGAGGAGTTGATGGTTTTTTAGGTGACATCGTTCAGATGAATTTATCGGATTTTCACGGACGACGCCAACTGTTGATGCCAATGGATAATTTTGTCAAGTTCAGTCTTATGTCCAATCCAGTTGTCTTGCAAGGTTTTGTTCCTTGAATTATGAGCCCTTTTTACAAGGCTAGGAATTCTTACCTTGATGGGACACGTGGTTGATCCCCTTTGTGAAAATATCATTTTGCCCTTTGAGATATGCCACGTGTTCGAATCTTATTGGACAGTGTATTTTTACCCAAATAATCACTTAATCTCTCTTATTTGCGTGAAATTTTTGTTTGGACCAGGTGTAAAACACAATTTTTGCACCAGATTTGAAACTTTATTGGTAATGTAAATAGTATATATACGGATGTTACCAATAAAATTCTTTAAAATTAATAGTAAAGTTTTACACCCGGTGCAAAAATAAAGTTTTACACTAGGTGCAAGTAAGTTAAGCAACTCAAATTTTGATGCTTCTTCATTACCATCACACAGACTGATGTATGTGGACGACACAGAATATTTATTGTCATATTGTGAAGAAAGAAAAAAGATGAGTATCGAATTCTCAAAGCAGTAGTCTTATCTTGTCAACGAAAATTGATCTCATAAACAGTTAAAAAGTTCTTTTTTTTTTTTGGCTGTGGATGTGGATATTTGTTGAGAAACCCGAAAATATTATTCTTGATGTGATTCTGAAAATCAATTGGTATGTGGTCTATATGTAAGTCTCACGCTACCACAAGATATATGGCATCCTCAATCATTCAATTCCTAAGGAAAAGAGAGAGAAAGAGAGATTAGGCAGGCAGGCAGAGATGTTTATGGATAATGGGTTTAATAAAGTGACCGAGAAATTATTTTTGCGTGCGGTTGACCCTAGTGAACTCAAAGAAGGTGATCACATCTTTGTCCATCGGGTTGGAGTTAAGTACTCTCATCACGGTCAGTAACTAATTAGTATAATTTAGTATGTGTTAATTTATATAAAATATAATGCAGAAGCATCTTAATTTAAATGGAAAATATGACTCCCTTTGTCTCACATTTGTATTTTTTAGATGACTCAATATAAATTTATTCGTGTTGACAAGCCAAAGCATATTTTTATTATTTTTTTTCTAATATTGCTTTTACTTTCTATCTTTTCATTTTATTGTAAATAATAATGTAAAAGATAATTTTGAAAATAAATGCATTTTTATATTCCATATGACTGCATTATAAATTGATGTACCTTTAAAATTTTGGAAATCAAAAGGCCGAAAAATGATGTGATGAAGAGAGTAACAATCAACATGATCTTTAGAAAGTTTTCTGAGTAAGAGCATGTGATGAGTCTAATCTGGAACGTATAATAGAGGGTATGGTAGTTTTAAATAGAGCTCGAATCGAGCCGAGCTTTTATCGAACTCGAGCTTGAAACTTAAGCTCAAATAGCTTATCAAACCGAGCTCGAATACCTTAAGGTTCGGTTCGAAATGCTCTCGAACAATTCGATAAGGTATTATCGAGCTCGAGCTCGAATTAATTTTTATTTAATATTTATATTTATTAAAATTATAGTTCGGACTCGAGCTCGAGCTCAAATAGGCTTGATTGTTATCGAGCTCGAGCCTTCATAAAATTTATCGAACAGCTCGAGCCCAATTTTCGAACTCGAACTTGAACCTGTTCATTTAAACAGAAGTTGAGCTTGAATACCTTATTATTCGGGCTCGATTCGGCTCGAATCCACCCCTGGTTTTAAATTATGTCATTTCAAGTTGATATATGGCTCATGAAAAATGGTATCAACACGATTAAACTACGGATGAGAGTCTGAGTTTGGGATGAGGTTGGGTTAAGATCGGGCTTTCGATCTTGAGAGGGTTCAAATAAGGTTCGAGATTGGGTTTTGACATGTAAATTTTCATGGATTCGGATTCTCTCAATTTGAGAAATAATTGGATTCTCTCAATTTGGATTCTCTCCATTTAAAGTTGAAGAAATAATTACCAATATATAAATTGAACAAATAACCCGTACATCCGTGAAAGTTGAACCTGGGGATACTATGATATAAACTTAGGAACACTGGTAGTATCATGATATTGCAAGAGGCTAAAAGAGAGAAACTTTAACATGTGTATGGTTTTGACTCACAAGAACGCAAGCTGCTCATGAAATTTTTTGGTGCATCGGGTGTAAATGGGAGAAACTACATCGGCATCTCAACCATTCAAGTGGAAAGAAAAAAAGAAAAACACACTTAAATGATTAAGATGCATTTAGTACAATATCTTTCATTTGCATCGGATGCATGTTGTGATTGTTAGAACTGATTTAAAATTTTATTTATGATTTGTTATTTACTTAATATTTATTTTATTATTTATAAATATCTAATTTTTGTTAGAGGATTTGGGGGAGTGTAGTAACCATCTCCTAAACTCGCTCACTCACTCATATCCCTACTTTTTAGTAACAAGAAATTATTGGAATTATATGCTATCAAGGGATGGTCACTTGAGAGAACGTTTTTCTTCTTCACTTCTCATCTTTACTCCATAACTATTCCTACTTTCAAGAAATAAATTGTTTCTTTGGTTTTGAATGTACGAACAATTTATTTGAGTTCGTAAGATTACTTTCACTGCATAGAAATAATTTGATGATCGTTGTATCTTTGGAGAGGACGCTGAAAAATCTGATGCATAAGGGTGTAGATCTTCTCTAAGGGTAATGCAAAGAATGCGTGATTCGGTCAAATATACAAGCTTTTCTATCTCTATATTAATTTATTTTATGATTAATAATTTCTTTCAATATTGTTTCTTC